>CM060975.1:326757017-327337017 GCA_030765065.1 Deroplatys truncata | reverse complement strand
CGGGGCTGAGATCAGTGATTAAATAATTTTCTCCTCCACTCGAGAAAAAAAAATCAATACAATTTAAGATCTCCTTGTGGTTTACCAGGAAAAATGCGAATCAGTTGGGGAATTTAATGTTGTACAAGCATGTTGCCATAGTAGTTCAGTGGTTAGAGCAACCGGACAGAGACTGGGACATACATGGTTAAAATCCCCGCTATGGCATCGAGTTTTTCAGTCGTCTGATTCTACCTTTCCAAAGAGAGACGAAGTAACTATTTTTGTTCTTGGAGTTTATAAATAAACATAGCAATAATTCCTTTTTGTTAAATTTGCGCTGATTTTATTACACTTGTAACTTTTGTTTTTCCCGTGGATAGTAAGAGAACATTCTGGGTGTGCTTGTGATCGTCTTTTATTTTGGTTCACAGGCTCGTGCCAGCTACCCAGCCCAGTAGATCGGCAAAGTGACTTGTACTCGAGCCCTGAACCTGTGCGTGTGGCTATATATTTGCGAGTTGTTTTCAATATGTAACTTGTTTCTCCTAAGGCACACTATTATTACATGGGTCATCCGATTGCTTAAATTTCTGTGTTTGACTCAGTACATTTTTACACTTTAATACAGTACATGAGTGGAGAATCAAAATTTAATTTTAATGTCCTTATTGTAGATTATCGGTGAGCTTATAGGATCATTAAAACATATGGTAACTGGTGCCGCAGGCGAGAGAACGAGAGTCGCTGGGAAAATTGTGTACTCAGAGGTGCACTGAAACCCTTACCTTATAGAGATGCTGGAAATGATGGCCTTCTGCTCTCAAACTGACAGCATATCTTGTAAAAAGGTACCCACCTGCGCTCAGCAGCAGGAATCCTTATGATTTCTTGCATGATGTTATCACTAAGTTACTGTAGTGTACGAGGGTTCTTTTCTTTTAAAGAACAGATTACAGGAATCATTTTGTTTCAATGCTTGCACTCGAGTGTAGTGACAATTTTTAGTTTTAACAGACATGTAACATTTCTTGCAGAAAACAAGATATACTGGTCTGTTAAGCTAATTTGTTTAGCAATTTTAAGGCAATCACTCTAAAGCAGCTCCGATTTCATCCAGTTTATTTTCTGTTAAAACACTGAACCTGCTGCTGAGAGTGAGAACATTTTTAGGAGATATACTGCTTGTTAGAGAACGTTTCCAACATCTATTCTAAGGTAATGATTTAAGTGCACCTCTGATGGTGCAATTTTCATGGTGACTGTCGGTTCTCTTCGACAGTGGAGGGAGCCCACAGAACCAGTTACCATGTGTTTTAATGACCTTCAGTTTTTTGGTATACTGGGACATGTTAATTCTAATATATGCCTTAAATTCCGAGTTGGCAATTCTAAAATACGGTGCTGTGCTTGGTATGAGGAGATATATTTACATGTCTGATTCTGTTGCCCCATTTGTCAATGAGTGCATGTGTACTGCTCTTTACGTTGACATTTCAAGGCAGATATGCATATATAATCTGTCATATTTTCTGAGTTTACTAATACACCTATTGTTACAACAGGGACAGTCCCTTGGCACTAAGTGGTCCTTGTCGACCTTTTCCTTTGTGGCCTTTCTGAAGATTTCCTCCCATATTTTTTAACCCAGGTAATGAGTGTAGGAAGGGAGGGGGAGCATTAAGCAGTTACCTATTTTTTTTATTAGCACATCATATTTAAGTTTGAATGCAGGATTTCTGTAACGATGAAAAAAATCATAATAAAGCATAAAATTTCTTTCTAAACTTGAAGCTCATTTGTGCACCATTCTTGTGATTAAGGTTTCACCATCTTAATCCTAGTGGTTATTAGTGGGAAAGTTTGTTTATCTATCAACTAACGTTAGATGAAAATAATTTACTTGATCGTTTATATGCTTCAAGCTTTATATCTCATCCAATTAATATTCTTTAAAAGAGAAATAAAAGAACATGAATTAATATAATTAATTTGCCATACGAACTTAGACAGACAGTCAGAATTTAAAGGGTCTGCTTTATGTTTAATGTCATTAACTGAGGGTAAAATAGGATCACGACCAGACAAAATGGTGGTAATAACATTTGCTGAATATTTCTCTTCTGAAAAGCAGTCACATTATCTTCAATATATTTCTTATGCCTTGTAGGTACATTAAGTTATTTCCTATCCAAAACGTTCTGATAGGTTTGTCATATAATTGATGTCTGCTAAAAGTTCACGACTAAAATAATATATTAGTTTTGTTTATAAACTACAACATTCAGTTAACCTATTTATTAAGTCTTTATGACTACTGTCATTACTATTTTGTCTTTTAAAAAAACACAAAACACTTAAGCAATCACTAAAACTAGAAGAAATTTCAAATACAGAATTAGTGGATAAATTTTTAAGATTAATAATTGTTGTAGTGAGCAGACCATCCCTGGTTCAATAGTAACCTGGTATCTTGAGATCTCATTTAACCAATGTTCTACTACAGCATGCAAATCATATAAAACTTAAGAAAAGTAAAAATAAAGAGAGTTGAAGGTTGTAACACTACATCACTAAAATGAGAACTTACAACTTTCAACTCTCTTTATTTTTAATTATGACACATCACCACTGTTACTAGCTTCTAAATCTTCAAAATTAGTCAATTAAGAAAAGTAGTCTATTTTGTTTGACATGCAGTGGACATTCCAGTATAAAACCTTCCATATAAGTAAACTTCAATAAGGCATTAGATTCCACTGAATGGCCTCATATGCATGTTACTATAGTAAACATAACCTAGAGAAGTTTTCCATACTTAGTGCCATCTAAACTGAAGAGTATGAATTTGGAAACCTAGATTTAAAACCTCACATACAGCTTTAAGAAAATTCAGTTTCAGGTATCCCTGTTGTGATTGGGTCATCAAGCCTGGAAATAAAACACATGTGCCTTTTTTAGCAGTGCTTTAATACCCATATCATGCGTATTTTGCTTATCACCAACAATACTTGCTTTGTGGTCTATTTTTCTTATTTAATTTTGTATCAACAAATGATTTGTCCTATTCTATTACACTTTAACCAGAATTTCTTGCAGTGCTTACATTACATCTTCAAATACCTTACTTGAATAAATAACCCCACAAGAACTTACCGGCTATTTAAAAAATGGGCTTTAATTTGACTTATCAACATTTGTCACAACTCTCTCGGTTAACAATTATATCATTACTTATTGTTCTTGTACTTTAATGGATTACCCTTCTTTGTCAAGGAGCAAGCAAACACTGGATCATAGCATAAGCACGATGGGTGATTAGCCGAATGCCTTAGGTCAGTAGCCTGCCAAGGTGGAAACAAACTCTGCATCATAGCATATCCAGGATGAGTGATCAGTGCAATGTCTTGTGTCAGTAGTCTGCCGAGGTGCAAGCAAACTCTGGATCATAGCATATCCAGGATGGGTGATCAGTGCAATGTCTTGTGTCAGTAGTCTGCCGAGGTGGAACCAAACTCTGGATCATAGCATATCCAGGATGAGTGATCAGTGCAATGTCTTGTGTCAGTAGTCTGCCGAGGTGCAAGCAAACTCTGGATCATAGCATATCCAGGATGAGTGATCAGTCCAATATCTTGTGTCAGTAGCCTGCCGAGGTGGAGCCAAACTCTGGATCATAGCATATCCAGGATGGGTGATCAGTCCAATATCTTGTGTCAGTAGCCTGCCGAGGTGGAACCAAACTCTGTATCATAGCATATCCAGGATGAGTGATCAGTCCAATGTCTTGTGTCAGTAGCCTGCCGAGGTGGAACCAAACTCTGGATCATAGCATATCCAGGATGGGTGATCAGTCCAATGTCTTGTGTCAGTAGCCTGCCGAGGTGGAGCCAAACTCTGGATCATAGCATATCCAGGATGAGTAATCAGTCCAATGTCTTGTGTCAGTAGCCTGCCGAGGTGGAACCAAACTCTGTATCATAGCATATCCAGGATGAGTGATCAGTCCAATATCTTGTGTCAGTAGCCTGCCGAGGTGGAGCCAAACTCTGGATCATAGCATATCCAGGATGAGTGATCAGTCCAATATCTTGTGTCAGTAGCCTGCCGAGGTGGAACCAAACTCTGGATCATAGCATATCCAGGATGGGTGATCAGTGCAATGTCTTGTGTCAGTAGCCTGCCGAGGTGGAACCAAACTCTGGATCATAGCATATCCAGGATGGGTGATCAGTCCAATATCTTGTGTCAGTAGTCTGCCGAGGTGGAACCAAACTCTGTATCATAGCATATCCAGGATGGGTGATCAGTCCAATATCTTGTGTCAGTAGCCTGCCGAGGTGGAGCCAAACTCTGGATCATAGCATATCCAGGATGAGTGATCAGTCCAATGTCTTGTGTCAGTAGCCTGCCGAGGTGGAACCAAACTCTGGATCATAGCATATCCAGGATGGGTGATCAGTCCAATATCTTGTGTCAGTAGCCTGCCGAGGTGGAACCAAACTCTGGATCATAGCATATCCAGGATGGGTGATCAGTCCAATATCTTGTGTCAGTAGCCTGCCGAGGTGGAGCCAAACTCTGTATCATAGCATATCCAGGATGAGTGATCAGTCCAATGTCTTGTGTCAGTAGCCTGCCGAGGTGGAACCAAACTCTGTATCATAGCATATCCAGGATGAGTGATCAGTCCAATGTCTTGTGTCAGTAGCCTGCCGAGGTGGAGCCAAACTCTGTATCATAGCATATCCAGGATGAGTGATCAGTCCAATGTCTTGTGTCAGTAGCCTGCCGAGGTGGAGCCAAACTCTGGATCATAGCATATCCAGGATGAGTGATCAGTCCAATGTCTTGTGTCAGTAGCCTGCCGAGGTGGAGCCAAACTCTGTATCATAGCATATCCAGGATGAGTGATCAGTCCAATGTCTTGTGTCAGTAGCCTGCCGAGGTGGAACCAAACTCTGTATCATAGCATATCCAGGATGAGTGATCAGTCCAATGTCTTGTGTCAGTAGCCTGCCGAGGTGGAGCCAAACTCTGTATCATAGCATATCCAGGATGAGTGATCAGTCCAATGTCTTGTGTCAGTAGCCTGCCGAGGTGGAGCCAAACTCTGGATCATAGCATATCCAGGATGAGTGATCAGTCCAATGTCTTGTGTCAGTAGCCTGCCGAGGTGGAGCCAAACTCTGGATCATAGCATATCCAGGATGAGTGATCAGTCCAATGTCTTGTGTCAGTAGCCTGCCGAGGTGGAACCAAACTCTGTATCATAGCATATCCAGGATGAGTGATCAGTCCAATGTCTTATGTCAGTAGCCTGCCGAGGTGGAGCCAAACTCTGTATCATAGCATATCCAGGATGAGTGATCAGTCCAATGTCTTGTGTCAGTAGCCTGCCGAGGTGGAACCAAACTCTGTATCATAGCATATCCAGGATGAGTGATCAGTCCAATGTCTTGTGTCAGTAGCCTGCCGAGGTGGAGCCAAACTCTGGATCATAGCTTATCCAGGATGAGTGATCAGTCCAATGTCTTGTGTCAGTAGCCTGCCGAGATGGAGCCAACCTCTGGATCATAGCATATCCAGGATGAGTGATCAGTCCAATGTCTTGTGTCAGTAGCCTGCCGAGGTGGAGCCAAACTCTGTATCATAGCATATCCAGGATGAGTGATCAGTCCAATGTCTTGTGTCAGTAGCCTGTCGAGGTGGAACCAAACTCTGTATCATAGCATATCCAGGATGAGTGATCAGTCCAATGTCTTGTGTCAGTAGCCTGCCGAGGTGGAGCCAAACTCTGTATCATAGCATATACAGGATGAGTGATCAGTCCAATGTCTTGTGTCAGTAGCCTGCCGAGGTGGAGCCAAACTCTGGATCATAGCATATCCAGGATGAGTGATCAGTCCAATGTCTTGTGTCAGTAGCCTGCCGAGGTGGAACCAAACTCTGGATCATAGCATATCCAGGATGTGTGATCAGTGCAATGTCTTGTGTCAGTAGCCTGCCGAGGTGGAGCCAAACTCTGTATCATAGCATATCCAGGATGAGTGATCAGTCCAATGTCTAGTGTCAGTAGCCATCCGAGGTGGAACCAAACTCTGTATCATAGCATATCCAGGATGAGTGATCAGTCCAATGTCTTGTGTCAGTAGCCTGCCGAGGTGGAGCCAAACTCTGTATCATAGCATATCCAGGATGAGTGATCAGTCCAATGTCTTGTGTCAGTAGCCTGCCGAGGTGGAACCAAACTCTGTATCATAGCATATCCAGGATGAGTGATCAGTCCAATGTCTTGTGTCAGTAGCCTGCCGAGGTGGAGCCAAACTCTGGATCATAGCATATCCAGGATGAGTGATCAGTCCAATGTCTTGTGTCAGTAGCCTGCCGAGGTGGAACCAAACTCTGTATCATAGCATATCCAGGATGAGTGATCAGTCCAATTTCTTGTGTCAGTAGCCTGCCGAGGTGGAACCAAACTCTGGATCATAGCATATCCAGGATGAGTGATCAGTCCAATGTCTTGTGTCAGTAGCCTGCCGAGGTGGAACCAAACTCTGTATCATAGCATATCCAGGATGAGTGATCAGTCCAATGTCTTGTGTCAGTAGCCTGCCGAGGTGGAACCAAACTCTGTATCATAGCATATCCAGGATGAGTGATCAGTCCAATGTCTTGTGTCAGTAGCCTGCCGAGGTGGAGTCAAACTCTGGATCATAGCATATCCAGGATGAGTGATCAGTGCAATGTCTTGTGTCAGTAGCCTGCCGAGGTGGAACCAAACTCTGTATCATATTATATCCAGGATGAGTGATCAGTCCAATGTCTTGTGTCAGTAGCCTGCCGAGGTGGAACCAAACTCAGGATCATAGCATACCCAGGATGAGTGATCAGTCCAATGTCTTGTGTCAGTAGCCTGCCGAGGTGGAGCCAAACTCTGTATCATAGCATATCCAGGATGAGTGATCAGTCCAATGTCTTGTGTCAGTAGCCTGCCGAGGTGGAGCCAAACTCTGGATCATAGCATATCCAGGATGAGTGATCAATCCAATGTCTTGTGTCAGTAGCCTGCCGAGGTGGAGCCAAACTCTGTATCATAGCATATCCAGGATGAGTGATCAGTCCAATGTCTTGTGTCAGTAGCCTGCCGAGGTGGAACCAAACTCTGTATCATAGCATATCCAGGATGAGTGATCAGTCCAATGTCTTGTGTCAGTAGCCTGCCGAGGTGGAGCCAAACTCTGGATCATAGCATATCCAGGATGAGTGATCAGTCCAATGTCTTGTGTCAGTAGCCTGCCAAGGTGGAGCCAAACTCTGGATCATAGCATATCCAGGATGAGTGATCAGTCCAATGTCTTGTGTCAGTAGTCTGCCGAGGTGGAACCAAACTCTGGATCATAGCATATCCAGGATGAGTGATCAGTGCAATGTCTTGTGTCAGTAGTCTGCCGAGGTGCAAGCAAACTCTGGATCATAGCATATCCAGGATGAGTGATCAGTCCAATGTCTTGTGTCAGTAGCCTGCCGAGGTGGAGCCAAACTCTGTATCATAGCATATCCAGGATGAGTGATCAGTCCAATATCTTGTGTCAGTAGTCTGCCGAGGTGCAACCAAACTCTGGATCATAGCATATCCAGGATGAGTGATCAGTCCAATGTCTTGTGTCAGTAGCCGGCCGAGGTGGAGCCAAACTCTGTATCATAGCATATCCAGGATGAGTGATCAGTGCAATGTCTTGTGTCAGTAGCCTGCTGAGGTGGAACCAAACTCGGGATCATAGCATATCCAGAATGGGTGATCAGTCCAATGTCTTGTGTCAGTAGCCTGCCGAGGTGGAACCAAACTCTGGATCATATCATATCCAGGATGAGTGATCAGTCCAATGTCTTGTGCCAGTAGCCTGCCGAGGTGGAACCAAACTCTGGATCATAGCATATCCAGGATGAGTGATCAGTCCAATATCTTGTGTCAGTAGCCTGCCGAGGTGGAGCCAAACTCTGGATCATAGCATATCCAGGATGAGTGATCAGTCCAATATCTTGTGTCAGTAGCCTGCCGAGGTGGAGCCAAACTCTGTATCATAGCATATCCAGGATGAGTGATCAGTCCAATGTCTTGTGTCAGTAGCCTGCCGAGGTGGAGCCAAACTCTGGATCATAGCATATCCAGGATGAGTGATCAGTCCAATGTCTTGTGTCAGTAGCCTGCCGAGGTGGAGCCAAACTCTGGATCATAGCATATCCAGGATGAGTGATCAGTCCAATGTCTTGTGTCAGTAGCCTGCCGAGGTGGAGCCAAACTCTGGATCATAGCATATCCAGGATGGGTGATCAGTGCAATGTCTTGTGTCAGTAGCCTGCCGAGGTGGAACCAAACTCTGTATCATAGCATATCCAGGATGAGTGATCAGTCCAATGTCTTGTGTCAGTAGCCTGCCGAGGTGGAGCCAAACTCTGTATCATAGCATATCCAGGATGAGTGATCAGTCCAATGTCTTGTGTCAGTAGCCTGCCGAGGTGGAGCCAAACTCTGTATCATAGCATATCTAGGATGAGTGATCAGTGCAATGTCTTGTGTCAGTAGCCTGCCGAGGTGGAACCAAACTCTGTATCATAGCATATCCAGGATGGGTGATCAGTGCAATGTCTTGTGTCAGTAGCCTGCCGAGGTGGAACCAAACTCTGTATCATAGCATATCCAGGATGAGTGATCAGTCCAATGTCTTGTGTCAGTAGCCTGCCGAGGTGGAACCAAACTCTGGATCATAGCATATCTAGGATGAGTGATCAGTGCAATGTCTTGTGCCAGTAGCCTGCCGAGGTGGAGCCAAACTCTGGATCATAGCATATCATTGAATTATATTTTTGCATGTGCTTGAATTTAAAGTGCTATGAATATGCGACTCAAGCAGTGTACCCCCTGGTGCCATGAAAATTTCTCTTAGGCCAGCCACACATCCAAATTAAGTCTATATTTATTTGTATTGTTTTTATTATACAGACAGATATCTTAAGGGCGACCAGGCAGAGCTAAAATTTCAGGCATATGCCAATGGACACGAGATGTTTCAAAATGTCTGAATTGATAGCAATAAATTTAAAATAAAGTATGTAGTCAAGTCCTTCAGTTGAGTTACAGATAACTGAAAATGTGTTTAAGGAATTCAAGCTTTAATAAGATAGAATAAATCTTTTACATCCGATGTGAGGTGAAATTCCAATCTCCTATGTGGAAAGCAAAAGCACGAACCATTACACCCACAGTAACTGTTTTGCACGGAAGTCCATAAACCTTCCAAGATTTCAATGTCTGTCCTGTAGTCCATTATGGTAGTTTTTCGCTTTCTTCTGTACAATTTCTTTTACCTATCAAAGTTTCAAAGTCTTTAGCCTTGATTCATAAATATTCACTGTAACCTTGGTTCAAAGGCTCTTAATCATAAATTACCCTTGATTTTTTTTCCCCTTTTTAACCAAATTTTAAATGTGTAGACAAATTTTGTTCAAGCTCTTGTATAAAGAATTACAACTATACATGATGGTTTGCCTAGGAATTCAAAATTTGTGGGAGGTTCTAATCTAAATTACCCTTAATTTTGTACAGTAGCATGTATCAAATGTCAATTCTGTAATTCAGCAGTCAGTGAGATGTTGAGACATGAAATTACACATATAATCCAATTTATCAATGTTTGGTTATTTAACTACCTTTATTGAGAGTGTATGATTTTTTATACAATGCTAAAGTCAAAAGATTTCAATACTTACATATATACGCTAACATAATTACTGAAAGAGGTTAAACAACTATCAAAAGGTAACAGACACTTAATGAAAGTGAAGTCAATCTAAACACACTTACTGGCTGCAACTGATGATGTGAGCCCATGTTCTACAAAATAAATAGGGAAGTCCATTCCAAACCAGAGTTCCCTCTGTTGTAAACAAAAGCATTTGCTTCTGCTTGTCACGAACCTAAGCACACCCTCTTAAGACAATGTATATAGTTTCCTAATAAATGTATTGTGCCATGAAATATTGGGGTAGGAAAAGCATAGAACTCTACATTTTATTGTGTAATCATAAGAACTCATTGCTAAAGGTAATGGACATATACTGTTAAGAGATTACAAAATATGATTTTCTTAATGGCGCCTGCTATCGCACTAACGCTGAGAGTATCTTGCTTGTTAATTACAAACTGTATGCATGACTGCCATTCTCTTGCATATATGAGAAATGCAGCAATAAATTTTCAGAGGTGCGATCTGAGTACCGAATAAACGCTTTGCATAACACAGAAAATATGATAAGCAAACAGTCATAGCACAAGTATGCTCAGTTTGAGTGAAATCTGTGATTTAATCAGTTGGTATTTGAGTTTTCGTGGCAGGGGAAGGTGCGTGTAGTGTGAATAAACAATTCAACAACAAAAGTGGGAAATCATTAAAAATTGACGAAAAACAAATAATACTTCATGTATTCAACTCACTATTAGAAAAATACCCGACATTTGCAGCAGTGGATATTACAAAACTAATGCCCGAGTTTACAGGCATTTCAGTGAAAAGTGTAACCAAAGCGCGCACAGAACATAAACAAACAATAGAAGAGAACAAAATGTGGGAACTCGATTTTGTGTATGACAGGGTTGTGCATAAGCTTGTCACTAACTTGGAGGATAGTTCGGATTCCAATATGGCAGCTGAGTTATCTTCGGAGGATTCAGATTTGGGTGTTGCACCTTTGCCTGAGGATTGCAATTAACGTGAGTAAAATGTTCATTTCCGCTGCAAGCTTATAAAATCACTTGTTACTTGAGGTTGCATTTTGAAGTATGATACCTTTTTTGTAGATTGAAACAATGTTCAGCTGTAAGTGATATGCAGCAACACGTGCAGAAGAAAGAAGCAGCCGTTAGGGGTAGAGGCTGCAAACTACTTTCGTGCGGAAAATACAAAGAGTTTGCTTACAGTGAGAGGCACTTTGGTTTCGAAAGGACAGTAACTTGACTCCACTTTCCTAAGTGTCTTTTATCAATTACTTCACTGTGTGCGATTCCACTACATTTTGGATGTCAAAACGTAGTTGTAGCTGGCATTATTTCCAAATGTTGAGCCAATAAATTGCTCATTTGAGAGTTAGTAATTAAAATGTCCAATACCAAGTTATTTGAAGGTGTAGTGTTTAACATAATTGAAATTGTGAATGGATTGGCAACAAAGTTTTCATTCAGAACATGTTCCGAAGATGCTCATCTCCATGTATACTATAATGAACACTAAGAAAGTGAAGACTGCCAAGAGAAACCTACAAACCAGACTAAAAGAACACTTAACAAATTTAAAACTTAAGCAAATAAACAAATCTGCAGTAGCTAAACATTAAATGGGAAATAAAGCTTTTAAAACATGCCAAGACACTAGCAGAACTCACGTATGAAAATAATTCACATCGCCACAGAGAGTAATGAATTTTGAAATTCCAACAGTAACTAAATTCTCCACTAGACAGCTAGATGGCAGTACAACTGACCCTGAATTAGGGGATTCCCTTCCAGACATACAGCTGATGATGGAGACAAAATATGTTCTACATGAGAAGTTAGTGATTGAAACTAAAGTGTCACCACTCCACTTCCAGTTTCAATTATAGAACATTCAAGTTATTAACACATACCTCTCCTCATGGTCAGAAGTATCCTCTTCCTCTCGTTCAAAGTAAGAATAGTAAACCTTCTGGGGCTGAGGTGCCCAGCCAATACATGGCACTTGTGCACCAACAGCTGGAACAAGGTCCACCATATCTTCATTAACTTCCTCTCGTTCATGATTCGTTGGAGGCACATCATTTAGCACTGTCGTGTTGGTACTCTGCAAACAAACACACTGATTGTCACTGTACTGAACAATCAACTAAGCCTGGATGAAGAGTAATGAAGATCTTATATCAGGTCCAAATAAGCTAAAGGATAAACTATGTATTTTAGTCATTAAGGGTTTATAACAGACAGAAAACAATTATTTGTGCTCATAACATCAAAACAGAAATGAACCCAGTTCAACAGCACAACTAAAGGTTCAATGTTGGGACCATTATTATTAAGTCTGCATATAAAGATGACACTACAATTACAGTTAACAGTAATATTAATTTACTTTCACTGAGCTCAAGTATTAATAAGAACATCTTCAACATTTATATCTTAATCTATACATAAACCAAGCCAATGTAAAATGAACTTTGGCCGTAATTTGCATCGCGTATCTATCATACGGAAATGAAAAAGTGTAAATACTGCATAATATTTACCCATGAATCATATGTGGAGAGGAGGGGGGAATGTTAACTGATGTTGCATTCGCATGCATTTCTCTACCCATTCTTCAACAAAATATTCTTACAAAAGCTTACTTCACATTAATCAAAATACAGAAGGCTTTAAGCGAGTTATTCTTTTAAGAGTGGGTTGCTATGTAATGGCATTCAAATTCTCTTATTTTTGCACTGCCAAGAGAAAAAAATGAATAGCAATTTTCCTCTTGAGAAAAGTATTAAGTATTTAAAAACTAAAACCAATAACAAAGGATATCTCGAAAATGGATAATGACACAAAAAATTTTATTTGCCATTCCTTAAGCATTTTAACAAGTTCCACATTTTTTGTGTAGTAAAATTACATCTATCTTTTACACTTCACCAGTTATGCAAAAATCATTCAGAATGAAGATAACTTCAGAGGCCATTCCCAGAAAATTCATAATATACATTTCATTTCTCAAGAAAACATGGTGCTTCAATCAAAAATCTCAAGAGGCATTTTTGAAAAATCAAAATTACCAAAAAACTTTTTCATGTAAAAAAATTGCTTGAGGTAGGAAAATTTTCTTGAAAATATTTATGTCGCATCCTTGGAACATGCTGAACTTAAATACTGAGTTTGGCATTTAACCAACATTTTGTTTTCGAGTTATGCTGTTCACAGACACCTTTTTTTGTGCATGTCCTCAAAACATAAAAATTGAATTTTTGAATGGAATACAGCACATACATAGTAGAGAAAGTAAAAGGAGCTCTTAGGTACAGCCTAAAAAAAATAAATGAGCAACAACTAGAGAGGGAGTTCATTTCAAAGCTATGCAATAGCTAAGAAGATGCTTGTGTGAATGCTAGACGAGTGGTATCTCGTAATTGCAACAACCTGGGGTAAATGTTAATTTGTTAAATATATGACAATGCCATATGTTTCCATGCATAAGATATCTATTAATTTTAAGATATTTATGCATAAAAACACAAACAAATTACTCTTTTTGTTTTCAAAGTAAATGGCATATTAATAAGAATTCTAAAGTGCAATGCATACTGTTTCCATGCGATTATATGAAACAGTATGTAATTTTAAGGCCAGCATATAGCGTCCAGTTGTTCAACACTTCACTATCGCTGTTCTCTTTGTATCTTTAACGAAATGTGTAATGTAGCTGTTTCTGTAAAGGTTTATTTGGATTAAAATGTAGTAGATAGAAAAACAAACTTTAGTAAGAATAGTTTGTATACCACTAATAAACGATAGAGAAAGTCATGTGAATGTATCACGTCAGATTTTTCATTTAGGATTTCAATATTTACACATTTCTTATATAGTTTGAAAATGAAAAGGAGAGTGTTTCAGTTTTTATGTGTGAGCATAAAATGATATAAGCCTTAGCAATTGGAAATGATATTCTATTATGCGTAATAAACATTGCATTCTTCTGGGAAAAAAATGAAGTTATGCTCATGGTATGAACCTCAGTAGTCCTCATTACTGTATATCTGCTTGGGACTCAATATGCAGGGTGACAATACACGCAAGCTAAAGGCACACATCCCGAGACACCGCAAACAAAAATATACACTTAAAGAGTCTGCTCATCTTATGTACCTAGGTCACCTCCTAACACTGTATTTACACAAATATACACTAAAAGAGTCTGCTCATCTTATGTACCTAGGTCAACTCCTAACACTGTATTTACACAAATATACACTTAAAGAGTCTGCTCATCTTTTGTACCTAGGTCACCTCCTAACACTGTGTTTATACAAATATACACTTAAAGAGTCTGCTCATCTTATGTACCTAGTTCACCTCCTAACACTGTATTTAAACAAATATACACATAAAGAGTCTGCTCATCTTTTGTACCTAGGTCACCTCCTAACACTGTATTTATACAAATATACACTTAAAGAGTCTGCTCATCTTATGTACCTAGGTCACCTCCTAACACTGTATTTACACAAATATACACTAAAAGAGTCTGCTCATCTTATGTACCTAGGTCACCTCCTAACACTGTATTTATACAAATATACACTTAAAGAGTCTGCACATCTTATGTACCTAGGTCACCTGCTAACACTGTATTTAGACAAATATACACATAAAGAGTCTGCTCATCTTTTGTACCTAGGTCACCTCCTAACACTGTATTTATACAAATATACACTTAAAGAGTCTGCACATCTTATGTACCTAGGTCACCTCCTAACACTGTATTTACACAAATATACACTAAAAGAGTCTGCTCATCTTTTGTACCTAGGTCACCTCCTAACACTGTATTTATACAAATATACACTTAAAGAGTCTGCACATCTTATGTACCTAGGTCACCTCCTAACACTGTATTTAGACAAATATACACATAAAGAGTCTGCTCATCTTTTGTACCTAGGTCACCTCCTAACACTGTATTTATACAAATATAAACTTAAAGAGTCTGCTCATCTTTTGTACCTAGGTCACCTCCTAACACTGTATTTAGACAAATATACACTTAAAGAGTCTGCTCATCTTTTGTACCTAGGTCACCTCCTAACACTGTATTTATACAAATATACACTTAAAGAGTCTGCTCATCTTATGTACCTAGGTCACCTCCTAACACTGTATTTATACAAATATACACTTAAAGAGTCTGCTCATCTTTTGTACCTAGGTCACCTCCTAACACTGTATTTAGACAAATATAAACTTAAAGAGTCTGCTCATCTTATGTACCTAGGTCACCTGCTAACACTGTATTTATACAAATATACACTTAAAGAGTCTGCTCATCTTATGTACCTAGGTCACCTGCTAACACTGTATTTATACAAATATACACTTAAAGAGTCTGCTCATCTTATGTACCTAGGTCACCTGCTAACACTGTATTTATACAAATATACACTTAAAGAGTCTGCTCATCTTATGTACCTAGGTCACCTGCTAACACTGTATTTATACAAATATACACTTAAAGAGTCTGCTCATCTTATGCACCTAGGTCACCTCCTAACACTGTATTTACACAAATATACACTTAAAGAGTCTGCTCATCTTATGTACCTAGGTCACCTCCTAACACTGTATTTACACAAATATACACTTAAAGAGTCTGCTCATCTTATGTACCTAGTTCACCTCCTAACACTGTATTTATACAAATATACACTTAAAGAGTCTGCTCATCTTATGTACCTAGGTCACCTCCTAACACTGTATTTATACAAATATACACTTAAAGAGTCTGCTCATCTTATGTACCTAGGTCACCTGCTAACACTGTATTTATACAAATATACACTTAAAGAGTCTGCTCATCTTATGTACCTAGTTCACCTCCTAACACTGTATTTATACAAATATACACTTAAAGAGTCTGCTCATCTTATGTACCTAGGTCACCTCCTAACACTGTATTTATACAAATATACACTTAAAGAGTCTGCTCATCTTATGTACCTAGGTTACCTGCTAACACTGTATTTATACAAATATACACTTAAAGAGTCTGCTCATCTTATGTACCTAGGTCACCTGCTAACACTGTATTTATACAAATATACACTTAAAGAGTCTGCTCATCTTATGTACCTAGGTCACCTGCTAACACTGTATTTAGACAAATATACACATAAAGAGTCTGCTCATCTTATGTACCTAGGTCACCTCCTAACACTGTATTTATACAAATATACACTTAAAGAGTCTGCTCATCTTATGTACCTAGGTCACCTCCTAACACTGTATTTATACAAATATACACTTAAAGAGTCTGCTCATCTTATGTACCTAGGTCACCTCCTAACACTGTATTTACACAAATATACACTTAAAGAGTCTGCTCATCTTATGTACCTAGGTCACCTCCTAACACTGTATTTATACAAATATAAACTTAAAGAGGCTGCTCATCTTATGTACCTAGGTCACCTGCTAACACTGTATTTATACAAATATAAACTTAAAGAGGCTGCTCATCTTATGTACCTAGGTCACCTGCTAACACTGTATTTATACAAATATAAACTTAAAGAGGCTGCTCATCTTATGTACCTAGGTCACCTGCTAACACTGTATTTACACAAATATACACTTAAAGAGTCTGCTCATCTTATGTACCTAGGTCACCTCCTAACACTGTATTTACACAAATATACACTTAAAGAGTCTGCTCATCTTATGTACCTAGGTCACCTCCTAACACTGTATTTACACAAATATACACTTAAAGAGTCTGCTCATCTTATGTACCTAGGTCACCTGCTAACACTGTATTTACACAAATATAAACTTAAAGAGTCTGCTCATCTTATGTACCTAGGTCACCTCCTAACACTGTATTTACACAAATATACACTTAAAGAGTCTGCTCATCTTATGTACCTAGGTCACCTGCTAACACTGTATTTATACAAATATAAACTTAAAGAGGCTGCTCATCTTATGTACCTAGGTCACCTGCTAACACTGTATTTATACAAATATACACTTAAAGAGGCTGCTCATCTTATGTACCTAGGTCACCTGCTAACACTGTATTTAGACAAGTATACACTTAAAGAGGCTGCTCATCTTATGTACCTAGGTCACCTCCTAACACTGTATTTAGACAAATATACACTTAAAGAGGCTGCTCATCTTATGTACCTAGGTCACCTGCTAACACTGTATTTACACAAATATACACATAAAGAGGCTGCTCATCTTATGTACCTAGGTCACCTGCTAACACTGTATTTAGACAAATATACACTTAAAGAGTCTGCTCATCTTATGTACCTAGTTCACCTGCTAACACTGTATTTATACAAATATACACTTAAAGAGGCTGCTCATCTTTTGTACCTAGGTCACCTGCTAACACTGTATTTAGACAAATATACACTTAAAGAGGCTGCTCATCTTTTGTACCTAGGTCACCTCCTAACACTGTATTTATACAAATATACACTTAAACAGTCTGCTCATCTTATGTACCTAGGTCACCTGCTAACACTGTATTTATACAAATATACACTTAAAGAGTCTGCTCATCTTATGTACCTAGGTCACCTCCTAACACTGTATTTACACAAATATACACTTAAAGAGTCTGCTCATCTTATGTACCTAGTTCACCTCCTAACACTGTATTTATACAAATATACACTTAAAGAGTCTGCTCATCTTATGTACCTAGTTCACCTCCTAACACTGTATTTACACAAATATACACTTAAAGAGTCTGCTCATCTTATGTACCTAGGTCACCTGCTAACACTGTATTTAGACAAATATACACTTAAAGAGTCTGCTCATCTTATGTACCTAGGTCACCTGCTAACACTGTATTTACACAAATATACACATAAAGAGTCTGCTCATCTTATGTACCTAGGTAACCTCCTAACACTGTATTTACACAAATATACACATAAAGAGGCTGCTCATCTTATGTACCTAGGTCACCTGCTAACACTGTATTTACACAAATATACACTTAAAGAGTCTGCTCATCTTATGTACCTAGTTCACCTGCTAACACTGTATTTATACAAATATACACTTAAAGAGGCTGCTCATCTTTTGTACCTAGGTCACCTGCTAACACTGTATTTAGACAAATATACACTTAAAGAGGCTGCTCATCTTTTGTACCTAGGTCACCTCCTAACACTGTATTTATACAAATATACACTTAAAGAGTCTGCTCATCTTATGTACCTAGTTCACCTCCTAACACTGTATTTATACAAATATACACTTAAAGAGTCTGCTCATCTTATGTACCTAGTTCACCTCCTAACACTGTATTTACACAAATATACACTTAAAGAGTCTGCTCATCTTATGTACCTAGGTCACCTGCTAACACTGTATTTATACAAATATACACTTAAAGAGTCTGCTCATCTTATGTACCTAGGTCACCTGCTAACACTGTATTTATACAAATATACACTTAAAGAGTCTGCTCATCTTATGTACCTAGGTCACCTGCTAACACTGTATTTATACAAATATACACTTAAAGAGTCTGCTCATCTTATGTACCTAGGTCACCTCCTAACACTGTATTTACACAAATATACACTTAAAGAGTCTGCTCATCTTATGTACCTAGTTCACCTCCTAACACTGTATTTATACAAATATACACTTAAAGAGTCTGCTCATCTTATGTACCTAGTTCACCTCCTAACACTGTATTTACACAAATATACACTTAAAGAGTCTGCTCATCTTATGTATCTAGGTCACCTCCTAACACTGTATTTATACAAATATACACTTAAAGAGTCTGTTCATCTTATGTACCTAGGTAACCTCCTAACACTGTATTTACACAAATATACACTTAAAGAGTCTGCTCATCTTATGTACCTAGGTCACCTCCTAACACTGTATTTATACAAATATAAACTTAAAGAGGCTGCTCATCTTATGTACCTAGGTCACCTGCTAACACTGTATTTATACAAATATAAACTTAAAGAGGCTGCTCATCTTATGTACCTAGGTCACCTGCTAACACTGTATTTATACAAATATAAACTTAAAGAGGCTGCTCATCTTATGTACCTAGGTCACCTCCTAACACTGTATTTATACAAATATAAACTTAAAGAGGCTGCTCATCTTATGTACCTAGGTCACCTGAACACTGTATTTAGACAAGTATACACTTAAAGAGTCTGCTCATCTTATGTACCTAGTTCACCTGCTAACACTGTATTTACACAAATATACACATAAAGAGTCTGCTCATCTTATGTACCTAGGTCACCTGCTAACACTGTATTTACACAAATATACACTTAAATAGTCTGCACATCTTATGTACCTAAGTCACCTGCTAACACTGTATTTACACAAATATACACTTAAAGAGTCTGCTCATCTTATGTACCTAGTTCACCTCCTAACACTGTATTTATACAAATATACACTTAAAGAGTCTGCTCATCTTATGTACCTAGGTCACCTGCTAACACTGTATTTAGACAAATATACACATAAAGAGTCTGCTCATCTTATGTACCTAGTTCACCTCCTAACACTGTATTTATACAAATATACACTTAAAGAGTCTGCTCATCTTATGTACCTAGGTCACCTGCTAACACTGTATTTAGACAAATATACACTTAAAGAGTCTGCTCATCTTATGTACCTAGGTCACCTGCTAACACTGTATTTATACAAATATACACTTAAAGAGTCTGCTCATCTTATGTACCTAGTTCACCTCCTAACACTGTATTTATACAAATATACACTTAAAGAGTCTGCTCATCTTATGTACCTAGGTCACCTGCTAACACTGTATTTACACAAATATGCACATAAAGAGTCTGCTCATCTTATGTACCTAGGTCACCTGCTAACACTGTATTTAAACAAATATGCACTTGAAGAGTCTGCTCATCATATGTACCTAGGTCACCTGCTAACACTGTATTTATACAAATATAAACTTAAAGAGTCTGCTCATCTTATGTACCTAGGTCACCTCCTAACACTGTATTTACACAAATATACACTTAAAGAGTCTGCTCATCTTATGTACCTAGGTCACCTGCTAACACTGTATTTACACAAATATAAACTTAAAGAGTCTGCTCATCTTATGTACCTAGGTCACCTCCTAACACTGTATTTACACAAATATACACTTAAAGAGTCTGCTCATCTTATGTACCTAGGTCACCTGCTAACACTGTATTTATACAAATATAAACTTAAAGAGGCTGCTCATCTTATGTACCTAGGTCACCTGCTAACACTGTATTTATACAAATATACACTTAAAGAGGCTGCTCATCTTATGTACCTAGGTCACCTGCTAACACTGTATTTAGACAAGTATACACTTAAAGAGGCTGCTCATCTTATGTACCTAGGTCACCTCCTAACACTGTATTTAGACAAATATACACTTAAAGAGGCTGCTCATCTTATGTACCTAGGTCACCTGCTAACACTGTATTTAGACAAATATACACTTAAAGAGTCTGCTCATCTTATGTACCTAGGCCACCTCCTAACACTGTATTTACACAAATATACACTTAAAGAGTCTGCTCATCTTATGTACCTAGGTCACCTCCTAACACTGTATTTACACAAATATACACTTAAAGAGGCTGCTCATCTTATGTACCTAGGTCACCTCCTAACACTGTATTTATACAAATATACACTTAAAGAGTCTGCTCATCTTATGTACCTAGGTCACCTGCTAACACTGTATTTATACAAATATAAACTTAAAGAGTCTGCTCATCTTATGTACCTAGGTCACCTGCTAACACTGTATTTACACAAATATACACATAAAGAGTCTGCTCATCTTATGTACCTAGGTCACCTGCTAACACTGTATTTAAACAAATATACACTTAAAGAGTCTGCTCATCTTATGTACCTAGGTCACCTCCTAACACTGTATTTACACAAATATACACATAAAGAGTCTGCTCATCTTATGTACCTAGGTAACCTCGTAACACTGTATTTACACAAATATACACATGAAGAGGCTGCTCATCTTATGTACCTAGGTCACCTGCTAACACTGTATTTATACAAATATACACTTAAAGAGTCTGCTCATCTTATGTACCTAGTTCACCTGCTAACACTGTATTTATACAAATATACACTTAAAGAGGCTGCTCATCTTTTGTACCTAGGTCACCTGCTAACACTGTATTTAGACCAATATACACTTAAAGAGGCTGCTCATCTTTTGTACCTAGGTCACCTCCTAACACTGTATTTATACAAATACACATTTAAGAGTCTGCTCATGTTATGTACCTAGGTAACTGCTAACACTGTATTTATACAAATATACACTTAAAGAGTCTGCTCATCTTATGTACCTAGATCACCTCCTAACACTGTATTTACACAAATATACAGTTAAACAGTCTGCTCATCTTATGTACCTAGGTAACCTCCTAACACTGTATTTACACAAATATACACATAAAGAGGCTGCTCATCTTATGTACCTAGGTCACCTGCTAACACTGTATTTAGACAAATATACACTTAAAGAGTCTGCTCATCTTATGTACCTAGGTCACCTGCTAACACTGTATTTACACAAATATACACTTAAAGAGTCTGCTCATCTTATGTACCTAGGTCACCTCCTAACACTGTATTTACACAAATATACACATAAAGAGTCTGCTCATCTTATGTACCTAGGTAACCTCCTAACACTGTATTTACACAAATATACACATAAAGAGGCTGCTCATCTTATGTACCTAGGTCACCTGCTAACACTGTATTTAGACAAATATACACTTAAAGAGTCTGCTCATCTTATGTACCTAGTTCACCTGCTAACACTGTATTTATACAAATAAACACTTAAAGAGGCTGCTCATCTTTTGTACCTAGGTCACCTGCTAACACTGTATTTAGACAAATATACACTTAAAGAGGCTGCTCATCTTTTGTACCTAGGTCACCTCCTAACACTGTATTTATACAAATATACACTTAAAGAGTCTGCTCATCTTATGTACCTAGGTCACCTGCTAACACTGTATTTATACAAATATACACTTAAAGAGTCTGCTCATCTTATGTACCTAGGTCACCTCCTAACACTGTATTTACACAAATATACACTTAAAGAGTCTGCTCATCTTATGTACCTAGTTCACCTCCTAACACTGTATTTATACAAATATACACTTAAAGAGTCTGCTCATCTTATGTACCTAGTTCACCTCCTAACACTGTATTTACACAAATATACACTCAAAGAGTCTGCTCATCTTATGTACCTAGGTCACCTGCTAACACTGTATTTAGACAAATATACACTTAAAGAGTCTGCTCATCTTATGTACCTAGGTCACCTGCTAACACTGTATTTACACAAATATACACTTAAAGAGTCTGCTCATCTTATGTACCTAGGTCACCTCCTAACACTGTATTTACACAAATATACACATAAAGAGTCTGCTCATCTTATGTACCTAGGTAACCTCCTAACACTGTATTTACACAAATATACACATAAAGAGGCTGCTCATCTTATGTACCTAGGTCACCTGCTAACACTGTATTTACACAAATATACACTTAAAGAGTCTGCTCATCTTATGTACCTAGTTCACCTGCTAACACTGTATTTATACAAATATACACTTAAAAAGGCTGCTCATCCTTTGTACCTAGGTCACCTGCTAACACTGTATTTAGACAAATATACACTTAAAGAGGCTGCTCATCTTTTGTACCTAGGTCACCTCCTAACACTGTATTTATACAAATATACACTTAAAGAGTCTGCTCATCTTATGTACCTAGTTCACCTCCTAACACTGTATTTATACAAATATACACTTAAAGAGTCTGCTCATCTTATGTACATAGTTCACCTCCTAACACTGTATTTACACAAATATACACTTAAAGAGTCTGCTCATCTTATGTACCTAGGTCACCTGCTAACACTGTATTTATACAAATATACACTTAAAGAGTCTGCTCATCTTATGTACCTAGGTCACCTGCTAACACTGTATTTATACAAATATACACTTAAAGAGTCTGCTCATCTTATGTACCTAGGTCACCTCCTAACACTGTATTTACACAAATATACACTTAAAGAGTCTGCTCATCTTATGTACCTAGTTCACCTCCTAACACTGTATTTATACAAATATACACTTAAAGAGTCTGCTCATCTTATGTACCTAGTTCACCTCCTAACACTGTATTTACACAAATATACACTTAAAGAGTCTGCTCATCTTATGTATCTAGGTCACCTCCTAACACTGTATTTATACAAATATACACTTAAAGAGTCTGTTCATCTTATGTACCTAGGTAACCTCCTAACACTGTATTTACACAAATATACACTTAAAGAGTCTGCTCATCTTATGTACCTAGGTCACCTCCTAACACTGTATTTATACAAATATAAACTTAAAGAGGCTGCTCATCTTATGTACCTAGGTCACCTGCTAACACTGTATTTATACAAATATAAACTTAAAGAGGCTGCTCATCTTATGTACCTAGGTCACCTGCTAACACTGTATTTATACAAATATAAACTTAAAGAGGCTGCTCATCTTATGTACCTAGGTCACCTCCTAACACTGTATTTATACAAATATAAACTTAAAGAGGCTGCTCATCTTATGTACCTAGGTCACCTGAACACTGTATTTAGACAAGTATACACTTAAAGAGTCTGCTCATCTTATGTACCTAGTTCACCTGCTAACACTGTATTTACACAAATATACACATAAAGAGTCTGCTCATCTTATGTACCTAGGTCACCTGCTAACACTGTATTTACACAAATATACACTTAAATAGTCTGCACATCTTATGTACCTAAGTCACCTGCTAACACTGTATTTACACAAATATACACTTAAAGAGTCTGCTCTTCTTATGTACCTAGTTCACCTCCTAACACTGTATTTATACAAATATACACTTAAAGAGTCTGCTCATCTTATGTACCTAGGTCACCTGCTAACACTGTATTTAGACAAATATACACATAAAGAGTCTGCTCATCTTATGTACCTAGTTCACCTCCTAACACTGTATTTATACAAATATACACTTAAAGAGTCTGCTCATCTTATGTACCTAGGTCACCTGCTAACACTGTATTTAGACAAATATACACTTAAAGAGTCTGCTCATCTTATGTACCTAGGTCACCTGCTAACACTGTATTTATACAAATATACACTTAAAGAGTCTGCTCATCTTATGTACCTAGTTCACCTCCTAACACTGTATTTATACAAATATACACTTAAAGAGTCTGCTCATCTTATGTACCTAGGTCACCTGCTAACACTGTATTTACACAAATATGCACATAAAGAGTCTGCTCATCTTATGTACCTAGGTCACCTGCTAACACTGTATTTAAACAAATATGCACTTGAAGAGTCTGCTCATCTTATGTACCTAGGTCACCTGCTAACACTGTATTTACACAAATATGCACTTGAAGAGTCTGCTCATCTTATGTACCTAGGTCACCTGCTATCACTGTATTTAAACAAATATGCACTTGAAGAGTCTGCTCATCTTATGTACCTAGGTCACCTGCTAACACTGTATTTAAACAAATATGCACTTGAAGAGTCTGCTCATCTTATGTACCTAGGTCACCTGCTAACACTGTATTTAAACAAATATGCACTTGAAGAGTCTGCTCATCTTATGTACCTAGGTCACCTGCTAACACTGTATTTACACAAATATGCACTTGAAGAGTCTGCTCATCTTATGTACCTAGGTCACCTGCTAACACTGTATTTAGACAAATATACACTTAAAGAGTCTGCTCATCTTATGTACCTAGTTCACCTCCTAACACTGTATTTAGACAAATATACACTTAAAGAGTCTGCTCATGTTTTGTTCCTAGGTCACCTATTAACATTGTATGTGGAAAAACTCAAAATGCTCTGAAAACTACAGCACAAGGAGCACAAATGACTGCGTTTATGAAAAGATACCTAGTTTTATGGGAATAACACTCTACAATGCTCTACTGAAAGAACTTGAATCTTAAACAAGTATAGGAACGATTCTTAATATATAGGGTCTATTTAAGCACTGAAGAATATTTAATGTACTCTGCTTTGTTTGTACTGTACATATCACATTGATAAACCTTTATTGTAATACACACACTCATATTGTAATTACACTGACATAACTCAATCGTTTATCCACCCTACTGAATCACAATAAATTGAAAAGCTGATCTTATTAAACGCACCGTTGGGGTTTGAGAGATCCCAACTTGCTTATATTAAAGTGTTGTGATTGTAGTAAAAGCATTTCTGCTTGTACTTAATTCTTGATGCGAGTAAGAAAAGCAAGTATATTTAGGTTTTGACATTTCACAACTTTTTTCTGTCTCTTATTTAATTCGAAAAACCAAATTAAAAATATGACAATATGCATTACCACTGACACCATTCTTAAAATGTTGGTCTTTTTATATACTTAATTATTAATAGAAGAGACTAGAGCTAATCTACATTAATACTTGGGAAGGTAGAATCAGACAACCAAAAAATTCAATGCCATTGCCAGGATTTGAACCACACACCTACCGGTTTCCTTTCGGTTCCTCTAACCATTCAGCTATCATGACAACACGCCCATACGACATTAAATTCCCCAACCGATTGCAATTGAAACTAGGATCCCTGGTTCAAATTTCGGCAATGGCATCAAGTTTTTCAGTCGTCTGGTTCTACCTTTCCAACCTTATCCAACACACAGCCTTGTGAGGAAAAACAATTAATTCCAAATATTAATACTTATTTTTCTCTTAAAATACGTAGCCAAAAACTAAAGTTTTGTAGCTCTCTGTGTACAGAACCATCTCATAATCACATGACATAGCACTGTCTACCATTTACTAGAGGTCACTAGTGGTGATATACATTTTGTTGTAGCTCAGTGAAGAAGGACCATGATCATGATGAAGGATAGACACACAGATAAGCTCTGGTCTATCATATCTCTGTATACCATTTACTAGAGGTCACTAGTGGTGATATACATTTTGTTGTAGCTCAGTGAAGAAGGACCATGATCATGATGAAGGATAGACACACAGATAAGCTCCGGTCTATCATATCTCTGTATACCATTTACTAGAGGTCACTAGTGGTGATATACATTTTGTTATAGCTCAGTGAAGAAGGACCATGATCATGATGAAGGATAGACACACGGATAAGCTCCGGTCTATCATATCTCTGTATACCATTTACTAGAGGTCACTAGTGGTGATATACATTTTGTTATAGCTCAGTGAAGAAGGACCATGATCATGATGAAGGATAGACACACGGATAAGCTCCGGTCTATCATATCTCTGTATACCATTTACTAGAGGTCACTAGTGGTGATATACATTTTGTTATAGCTCAGTGAAGAAGGACCATGATCATGATGAAGGATAGACACACGGATAAGCTCCGGTCTATCATATCTCTGTATACCATTTACTAGAGGTCACTAGTGGTGATATACATTTTGTTGTAGCTCAGTGAAGAAGGACCATGATCATGATGAAGGATAGACACACAGATAAGCTCTGGTCTATCACCACATTGTATACCATTTAGTAGAGGTCACTAGTGGTGCTATACATTTTGTTGTAGCCCAGTGAAGAGGGACCATGATCACGATGAAGGATAGACACACAGATAAGCTCTGGTCTATCATATCTCTGTATACAATTTACTAGAGGTCACTAGTGGTGCTATACATTTTGTTGTAGCTCAGTGAAGGACCATGATCATGATGAAGGATAGACACACGGATAAGCTCTGGTCTATCATAGTACTGTATACCATTTACTAGAGGTCACTAGTGGTGCTATACATTTTGTTGTAGCTCAGTGAAGAAGGACCATGATCATGATGAAGGATAGACACACGGATAAGCTCTGGTCTATCATAGTACTGTATTCCATTTACTAGAGGTCACTAGTGGTGATATACATTTTGTTTCAGCCCAGTGAAGGTGGATCATGATCATGGTGAAGGATAGACACACAGATAAGCTCTGGTCTATCATAACATTGTATACCATTTACTAGAGGTCACTAGTGGTGCTATACATTTTGTTGCAGCCCAGTGAAGGGGGACCATGATCATGATGAAGGATAGACACACAGATAAGCTCTGGTCTATCATAACACTGTATACAATTTACTAGAGGTCACTAGTGGTGCTATACATTCAGTTGCAGCCCAGTGAAGGGGGACCATGATCATGATGAAGCATAGACACACAGATAAGCTCTGGTCTATCATAACACTGTATACCATTTAGTAGAGGTCACTAGTGGTGCTATACATTTTGTTGTAGCCCAGTGAAGAGGGACCATGATCACGATGAAGGATAGACACACAGATAAGCTCTGGTCTATCATAACATTGTATACCATTTACTAGAGGTCACTAGTGGTGCTATACATTTTGTTTCAGCCCAGTGAAGGTGGACCATGATCATGATGAAGGATAGACACACAGATAAGCTCTGGTCTATCATAACATTGTATACCATTTACTAGAGGTCACAAGTGGTGCTATACATTTTGTTGCAGCCCAATGACGGGGGGCCATGATCATGATGAAGGATAGACACACAGATAAGCTCTTGTCTATCATAACAGTGTATACCATTTACTAGAGGTCACTTGTCCTGCTATACATTTTGTTGCAGCCCAGTAAAGGGGGACCATGATCATGATGAAGGATAGACACACAGATAAGCTCTGGTCTATCACAACACTGTATACCATTTACTAGAGATCACTAGTGGTGCTATACATTTTGTTGCAGCCCAGTGAAGGGGAACCATGATCATGATGAAGGATAGACACACAGATAAGCTCTGGTCTATCACAACACTGTATACCATTTACTAGAGATCACTAGTGGTGCTATACATTTTGCTGCAGCCCAGTGAAGGGGGACCATGATCATGATGAAGGATAGACACACAGATAAGCTCTGGTCTATCATAGCAGTGTATACCATTTACTAGAGGTCACTTGTGGTGCTATACATTTTGTTGCAGCCCAGTGAAGGGGGACCATGATCATGATGGAGGATAGACACACAGATAAGCTATGGTCTATCATAGCAGTGTATACCATTTACTAGAGGTCACTTGTGGTGCTATACATTTTGTTGCAGCGCAGCGAAGGACCATGATCATGATGAAGGATAGACACACAGATAAGCTCTGGTCTATCATAGCACTGTATACCATTTACTAGAGGTCACTTGTGGTGCTATACATTTTGTTACAGCCCAGTGAAGGGAGACCATGATCATGATGAAGGATAGAAACACAGATAAGCTCTGGTCTATCATAGCACTGTATACCATTTACTAGAGGTCACTTGTGGTGCTATACGTTTTGTTGTAGCCCAGTGAAGGGGGACCATGATCATGATGAAGGATAAACACACAGATAAGCTCTGGTCCATCATAGCACTGTATACCATTTACTAGAGGTCACTTGTGGTGCTATAGATTTTGTTGTAGCCCAGTGAAGGGGGACCATGATCATGATGAAGGATAGACACACAGATAAGCTCTGGTCGATCATAGCACTATATACCATTTACTAGAGGTCACCTGTGGTGCTATACATTTTGTTGCAGCCCAGTGAAGGGGGACCATGATCATGATGAAGGATAGACACACAGATAAGCTCTGGTCTATCATAGCACTGTATACCATTTACTAGAGGTCACTTGTGGTGCTATACATTTTGTTGCAGCCCAGTGAAGAGGGACCATGATCATGATGAAGGATAGACACACAGATAAGCTCTGGTCTATTATAGCACTGTATACCATTTACTAGAGGTCACTAGTGCTGCTATACATTTTGTTGCAGCCCAGTGAAGAGGGACCATTATCATGAGGAAGGATAGACACACAGATAAGCTCTGGTCTATCATAGCACTGTATACCATTTACTAGAGGTCACTTGTAGTGCTATACATTTTGTTGCAGCCCAGTGAAGAGGGACCATGATCATGATGAAGGATAGACACACAGATAAGCTCTGGTCTATCATAGCACTGTATATCATTTACTAGAGGTTACTTGTGGTGCTATACATTTTGTTGTAGCCCAGTGAAGGGGGGACCATGATCATGATGAAGGATAGGCACACAGATAACCTCTGGTCTATCATAGCACTGTATACCATTTACTAGTGGTCACTTGTGGTGCTATACATTTTGTTGTAGCCCAGTGAAGAGGGACCATGATCATGATGAAGGATAGGCACACAGATAAGCTCTGGTCTATCATAGCACTGTATACCACTTACTAGAGGTCACTTGTGGTGCTATACATTTTGTTGTAGCCCAGTGAAGGGGGGACCATGATCATGATGAAGGATAGGCACACAGATAAGCTCTGGTCTATCATAGCACTGTATACCATTTACTAGAAGTCACTTGTGGTGCTATACATTTTGTTGCAGCCCAGTGAAGGGGGACCAGGATCATGATGATGGATAGACACACAGATAAGCTCTGGTCTATCATAGCACTGTATACCATTTACTAGAGGTCACTAGTGGTGCTATACATTTTGTTTCAGCCCAGTGAAGGGGGACCATGATCATGATGAAGGATAGACACACAGATAAGCTCTGGTCTATCATAGCACTGTACACCATTTACTAGAGGTCACTTGTGGTGCTATACATTTTGTTGTACCACAGTGAAGGGGGACCATGATCATGATGAAGGATAGACACACAGATAAGCTCTGGTATATCATAGCACTGTATACCATTTACTAGAGATCACTAGTGGTGCTATACATTTTGTTGCAGCCTAGTGAAGGGGGACCAGGATCATGATGAAGGATAGACACACAGATAAGCTCTGGTCTATCATAACACTGTATACTATTTACTAGAGGTCACTTGTGGTGCTATACATTTTGTTGCAGCCCAGTGAAGGGGGACCATGATCATGATGAAAGATAGGCACACAGATATGCTCTGGTCTATCATAGCACTGTATACCATTTACTAGAGGTCACTTGTGGTGCTATACATTTTGTTACAGCCCAGTGAAGGGGGACCATGATCATGATGGATAGGCACACAGATAAGTTCTGGTCTATCATAGCACTGTATACCATTTACTAGAGGTCACTTGTGGCGCTATACATTTTGTTGCAGCCCAGTGAAGGGGGACCATGATCATGATGGATAGGTACACAGATAAGCTCTGGTCTATCATAGCACTGTATACCATTTACTAGAGGTCACTTGTGGTGCTATACATTTTGTTGCAGCCCAGTGAAGGGGGACCATGATCATGATGGATAGACACACAGATAAGCTGTGGTCTATCATAGCACTGTATACCATTTACTAGAGGTCACTTGTGGTGCTATACATTTTGTTGCAGCCCAGTGAAGGGGGACCATGATCATGATGGATAGGCACACAGATAAGCTCTGGTCTATCATAGCACTGTATACCATTTACTAGAGGTCACTTGTGGTGCTATACATTTTGTTGCAGCCCAGTGAAGGGGGACCATGATCATGATGGATAGGCACACAGATAAGCTCTGCTCTATCATAACACTGTATACCATTTACTAGATGTCACTAGTGGTGCTATACATTTTGTTGCAGCCAAGTGAAAGGGGACCAGGATCATGATGAAGGATACACACACAGATAAGCTCTGGTCTATCATAACACTGTATACCATTTACTAGAGGTCACTAGTGGTGCTATGCATTTTGTTGCAGCCTAGTGAAGGGGGACCAGGATCATGATGAAGGATACACACACAGATAAGCTCTTATCTATCATAACACTGTATACCATTTACTAGAGGTCACTAGTGGTGCTATACATTTTGTTGCAGCCTAGTGAAGGGGGACCATGATCATGATGAAGAATAGACACACAGATAAGCTCTGGTCTATCATAGCACTGTATACCATTTACTAGAGGTCACTAGTGGTGCTATACATTTTGTTACACCCAGTGAAGGAGGCAATGATCATTATGAAGAATAGATAAGCTCTAACTTATCATATTACTGCTTATCATTAGTGTGGTACATTCTATGTGTAATCTTAAGTTAGTAAGAAGATCTACATAACTATCATAATAATTACAATGTAATGCAACAGAAATTAATGTTGTGACAAGTCTGTGGTGAAAATTTGCAACACTTTGGATGAGCCCAAAAAAGGGATCCAGTGCCATAAAAATTGGAAAGTAATGTCCACCCTGGTATAAACAAGAAAGCTGTCAATTTACCTGACTAGATAACAGTCTTGGTTCTAGAAGATCATCTTCTGCAGGTGGTGGTTTCCGTCGTTTGCTGGAACTGTGTTCGTGACTGTGTCTGTGGCGTTTGTGGGTTCTAGCACCCTGTGATGAAACACGGCTACATTCTGTTGATAGCGATGAAACTGAACTGTTGCTGGGTCTGCGTTCTCGCTTGTGATGGTGTTTACCTCCTGACTTCTCACTGTCAACACAACTTGATGGCATTACATTTCAGCAATCCCCATATTGATATACAAATGCCACTGAAATTATCCTCACAGCAATTAATTATATTACAGGGTGAACCATAAAACTGAAAGCCTTATTACTTCCCTCTGGAAAGTAATAAAAAATTAAAATTGACTGACTTATCTTTGTCGGATATAGGATACAATTGCAGCATTCAGTTACTTGAACTATATAATTTTCACCTCCATTTATAATTTTCTCTACTAAGTACTTAAAGTAAGTAAAGGAAGTATTGCATTCAACCAAAAAAAACTTGAGAGATTTCACCGGAAATAATACACATTTTAAGATTTGCTGAATTAAAAAAAAGAAGAAAGAAGAAAAAAAAAAAAGCATTTCCTGAGTAAGGTGTGTGTGTGTGTGCCTGAAGAACAAAAAGTCAATTAAATACCAAACTTAGTATTTATGTTCAGTATCTTCCAAGAATGTGTCATGAAGATCTTTAAGTAAATCCTCCCCACCCCAAGCTGCCCTTTACATGGAAACTTTGTTTTTTTAAAAAAATGGCTCTAATAATTTTGATTAAAATACCATATATTTAAGACATTTTCATGACAAATAAGATGTTTATCTTGCATTTTGTGGAAATGGCCTCTAAAGTCTTTAGCCTGAATGACTTTTGCATAATCGGTACACCATAAGAAGTAGGCACAAAAAATGTAGATCTCGTTAAGGCTCACAATATTTTTTTGGTGCAGTTAACTATTTCAGAAATATTGGTTTGAATTTTCAAATATTTATACTTCTCTTAACCAGTATGTCATTTTTTTTTCTCCTGATTATGCAAAGATAACAGAATTTCAAAGCCATCACATGGCAACCAGCTCTTAAAAGATTTTTGACTATCACTTAAGCCTACTGTGTCCCCCTATTCCCATCATACCTACAGGGAAATATGTAATAAAACCACTTCTACAAATATTTATCTTGATAGAAGAATAAGCTTTTTTTAAGAACAGTTTGTTGAAGGATGGTTAGAGAAATTCACGTGAATGTAACACATCAGCTGCCCCCTCTCTCTCCTTATACCAGGTGAGTCAGCTGCCCCTAGATATTCATATCTATGCAACCAGCAGTTTAGTCTAATGTGAAAACAATTAGCCTTTTAGCAAACAAAGTGTTATTGTAACTCTGCCCTTCTATTCAGTACTATATACAACCAGCATTAATGATTAAAGGCCTGAATGAGAACCACGGACCTGCGAAAGGCTTGCAAGGAGTTAGAGGAAAGTTCTCCCAAAGAGCAGGTAGGTTCTGTCCGAGTGAGTATGGAGAAGCAAAGGTTAGCTTTGAAGATTCCAATCTAATACTTACATAAAATTGTTTTGGTTATTTTTTGTCCTTTCTCCTTGTGTTTATTTTCTGTATTTTAGTATACTAATTTATTTATTTTTGTTATTGGCTCTCCTGTGAGCCAAAGACACAAGAATTACAATCAGATAATAATTGTGGATCATGTTTACCCTAATAATCTGTACCGTATCTGCTGTTGTAAACCGTGTTACATAGTTAGCTTTCATTCTTTTGGGCGCATCGCGAACAAGTGGTGCACTTCCAAATCATCCTGTTTCACAAAGGCGTCTTTCAACCCTTTGAAAAGTGTCTGCAGTAGGTGACCTCCTTCCTGGAAACCGTTCTTCATACAGGCGCTTTGTTGATAGTGCATTACACCTTGTTTCTCCACAGATTAACAGCATGTCAACATCTAGTCGTTTGTGTATATTATGACAGCAGCCATGTCTCGTAGAAAGGTTTTAAATACTCACTAGATAATGGAGTTTATTCATGCCAAGTATTGACATAGGCGCAAACAGCTAAAGCCACTTTGCATGTGTGAGGTGTTTTAAACTTGGTTGAATGGGTCAAGCATAATACCAAGCACAATAAAATACCTGTTATGAAGTATAAATTATCCACCTGTCAGTGGAAATCATGGCAATTATTCTATTTTGTACACACTTATAATGTTATCAAAAATGTTCTTTGTATCATAATATCAAATTATAAGCACAAAGAGATAAAACAAAAGGTAATAAAAAATTTGAACTTAACACGAAGGATTTGAACCCGAACTGAAGTGGCACAGTGGTAAAGCAACCATGATAATACCATTCAGCAATGCTACTTTGGGAGCTGGGGTTCCTATAGGAATAAATAATTGCAGAACTCAGACCCCACCTTGAATCTTTTTACACACCTTTTGCAGTGTCATACAATGTTTGTAGCTCTGTTTGGTAGGTTGAACTGAAATAAACAAATTGCATCAGGCATTTCAATTATTGTTTGAGCTGAAATATGCCATAGTTTGTGGTAGAAGCAAAATATCTACCTAATAATTAGCATTTTTGACAAGGCTGTACAACGAACCTTTGTTGGCTGATGGCTTAAATCCAATTGGTCGCACTGCGTAGATCTGCCAATTTGTTTTCAAATAGTTTTGCCAACCAATCAATGTGATAAGTTGTTCTTTCAGGGGCATTTTCAAAGGTGTGTATGAATGTATGCTAAAGAATAAAAGTTTGTAAAATAAGCTAAAAGTGCTACTGCAGCTCTCAGTGTCAGGGTGGGATGTTTTTGGCATTGACATATATGGCGATTGCATTCTGTCCCGTAAAACACTTATGCACTGAGTTAACTATTCCTCCTCTATAAAGTGTTCAGGAAAGGCGTAAGTCACATATGTTGCTTAGCATGTTGCATAAATTAAAAATCTGATGTGTTACACTCACATGACTTTCTCTACTCTTGTACAATCTATTTTTACAAACGCCTATTCTCCATATGCTTCATATTAATCGAGATATCGAGATGTCAATCTTATTTGTAATTTTCTTGTAGATGCAAGGGGAATATGGTAGCTTTTAAGCGATAGTCAAATATTTTATTGCTGGTTGCTATGTGGCGCATTCCATTCTCTTTGCATGTCCAGGACATAAAAAAATGAATAACGAATTTGAGAAAAACTATAAGTATTGGAAAATTTAAGGAAATAACAAGCAATATCTCGAAAACGGTTCACTCAAAAAAAAATGTATATGATATAAGTTGTGTATTTTAACGCGATCTACATTTTTTGTGTAGTAAAATTTTGTCTATCTCTTATGGTTTACCAGTTATGCAAAAGTCGTTCATAATGAAGAATACTTTTGGAGAAATTCCCAGAAATTTCGAGATATACATTTCATTTCTCATGACATTATCTTAAACATATGATATTTTCATCAAAATCGTTAGAGCCATTTTTGAGAAAATTAAAATTTTCGAAAAATGTTCCATGTAAAGGGTAGTCTGGGGTGGGGGGATTTTCTTGAAAATCTTCGTGTCGCATCTCTGGAAGATACTGAACGTAAATACCACGTTTGGTGTTTATCCGACTGTTAGTTTTTGAGTTATGCTGTTCACAGTCACAGACACACACACACACACACACACACACACACACACACACGGACATGTTTCCAAAAATGCTTTTTTTGGATTCAGGAGGTCTCAAAACATGTATTTCCGGTGAAATCTCGGTATCGAATTTTTGGGTGGAATGCAATACTTCCCCTACTTACTATACGTAGTAGAGAAAGTAAAAATGAATAACGAATTCCCATTTGAGAAAATAATTGAAAAATTCAAGGGAATAACAAGCAATATCTCGAAAATGGTTCACTCAACAAAAAAATGTATATGACAAATTGTGTATTTTAACGCGATCTACATTTTTTGTGTAGTAAAATTTTGTCTATCTCTTATGGTTTACCAGTTATGCAAAAGTCGTTCATAATGAAGAATACTTTTGGAGACATTCCCAGAAATTTCGAGATATACATTTCATTTCTCATGACATTATCTTAAACATATGATATTTTCATCAAAATCGTTAGAGCCATTTTTGAGAAAATTAAAATTTTCGAAAAATGTTCCATGTACAGGGTAGTCTGGGGTGGGGCGATTTTCTTGAAAACCTTCGTGTCGCATCGCTGGAAGATACTGAACCTAAATACCAAGTTTGGTGCTTATCCAACTGTTCGTTTTTGAGTTATGCTGTTCACAGACACACACACAGACACACACACACAGACACACACACACACACACACACACACAGACACACACACGGACATGTTTCCAAAAATGCTTTTTTTGGATTCAGTGGGTCTTAAAACATATATTTCCGGTGAAATCTCGGTATCGAATTTTTGGGTGGAATGCAATACTTCCCCTACTTACTATACGTAGTAGAGAAAGTAAAAAATAAATAAATAGGGGCAGCTGACTCACATGAAACATATGGTGCAGGCAGTTCTAGGTATAAAAACCCATAATATACACCACCACCCACATTTTTAATGGACCAATCAACAATTTTTAAGCAGCATTTAGTCATTTTGAAACAAGAAAAACAAATTAATTTTATAAGCACGCCAAAATATCAGCTTCAGCTTATTGAACAATTTTTTTACCATTACCTCATCATAATAGTTGAAAGCAACAGGTATCCTTCAAGTAAGTTAAGTAAAAACATGTCCACAACATCAGCCTTGCAGTAGATGAAGTAGCTTATTTTGCTCACATACAGGCCATAATAAAATAAGGCATATTTTGGGGCAATTCACCAAAAGCTAAGACAATATTAAACAATGTGTGATGAAGAGAAATTATGCTCATTTAAGGCATCATTCTACGAGCCTATACTTCTATTGGCAAGTATTTATATATTAGAGTTAGGGCTATTTGTGAGGGGGGGGGGGCTGGATGTCACTTCCAAATAAATGAAAATAAACACAAATATTTTGAATGATAAAAAACTGCATGGCCTCAAAGAAGCACACACATGGGCTCTTGGAATCCTTTGTGCCTCTGCTTGGGCATTTATTCAAAACTGATGGTCCCAAATTTAGGGAGCACATCTTTAATATTTGCCGTTTTTATATCCTCAGGTTCCTGGAAAAACGAGCCTAAGGATACATGACAAACCTCTCGAATTCACAAAGTATATGTTGGGAGGTTTCATATTTCTATCCACATTTCCTGCTAAAAGGACCTTGTTTAAGTTCCATTATGTGCAGATGTTTATAAAGTGTGTTAGCCAGCAAAGTCTCAAAGGTTTTGTCTAATGAAACTTGGTACACATGTTCAGCAAGGATATATCTAAGGAACAAGCATGGTAATTCTGATACTTGGTAAATAAAGGACACTATACATTTTCATGTATTAGGCTTTAACAATTGAACTTTTAAAATATTCATGACAAATAAAATGTATATCTTGAATTTTCTGGGAATGTCTCCAAAAGTATTCTTTATTGTGAACGACTTTTGCATAACTGGTAAACCATAAGAGATAGACAAAATTTTACTTCACAAAAAATGTAGATCGCGTTAAAATACACAATTTATGTCATATACATTTTTTTTGTTGAGTGAACCATTTTCGAGATATTACTTGTTATTCCCTTAAATTTTTCAATACCTATTTTCTCAAATGGGAATTCGTTATTCATTTTTTTGTCTTGCATATGCAAAGAGTTATAATCTGTGGCAAAGGGAATGGTGCTGCACCTAGCAACCAGCTATTAAGAGATATGTATGTGCTTAAAGGCTACTGTTTTTCTATATTGCCCTTGTAAATATATTTTCCCCTATATCTACATGAAAATTAGCAATAAGATAGAGTTTGCAAATGTTTATCTCGATTAACATGAACTAGATGGAGAATAAGCGTTTGTAAAAATACTTTGTACAAGAGTAGAGAAACTCATGTGAGTGTAACACATCAGATTTTTTACTTTCTCTACTACGTATAGTAAGTAGGGGAAGTATTGCATTCCACCCAAAAATTCGATACCGAGATTTCACCGGAAATACATGTTTTGAGACCTCCTGAATCCAAAAAAAGCATTTTTGGAAACATGTCCGTGTGTGTGTCTGTGTGTGTGTGTGTGTGTGTGTGTGTGTGTGTGTGTGTGTGTGTGTGTCTGTGAACAGCATAACTCAAAAACGAACAGTCAGATACGAACCAAACTTGGTATTTAGGTTCAGTATCTTCCAGAGATGCGACACGAAGGTTTTCAAGAAAATCCCCCCACCCCAGACTACCCTTTACATGGAAGATTTTTCGAGAAATTTTAATTTTCTCAAAAATGGCTCTAACGATTTTGATGAAAATATCATATGTTTAAGATAATGTCATGAGAAATGAAATGTATATCTCCAATTGTTTGGGAATGTCTCCAAAAGTATTCTTCATTGTGAACGACTTTTGCATAGCTGGTAAACCATAAGAGATAGACAAAATTTTACTACACAAAAAATGTAGATCACGTTAAAATACACAACTTATGTCATATACATTTTTTTGTTGAGTGAACCATTTTCGAGATATTGCTTGTTATTCCCTTAAATTTTCCAATACTTATACTTTTTCTCAGATTCGTTATTCATTTTTTTTATGTCCTGGGCATGCAAAGAGAATGGAAAGCGCCACATAGCAACCTGCGCTTAAAATATTTGACTATCGCTTAAAAGCTACCATATTCCCCTTGCATCTACGAGAAAATTACCAATAAGATTGACATCTCGATATCTCGATTAACATGAAGCATATGGAGAATAAGCGTTTGTAAAAATAGTTTGTACAAGAGTAGAGAAAGTCATGTGAGTGTAACATCAGATTTTTTTAGTAGAAATTAGCAAAGGTTTTGACAAGAAGATGTAAAGTCAGAAGTAGAAAGCTGCATTCTCAAAACTAAAATTTAATTAAAATAAACATGAAACCAAATGTAATAATTCATAAGACTTAAGACGAGAAGTTTGAAGGTAAGACTAAAGGCTGGTTTCACAGTTTAAACTTCGCAAGCTACACAGTAGGGTAATCACATTTGGCTTTACTGAGCTGAACAACTCTATGGAATTGCAGAATTGAAAAGTTTGTAAGGCTTCTTCTTCTTCTTCTTCTTCTTCTTCTTTCACTTTCCCTGCTGCCGTTAAGCATCGGGTTCCTTCAGCCACTTTCTGTATTCGATCCTATCCTGCGCCATCCTGTATATTCCTCTCAATGTCGTCCCATGTCCAACTGCCACTCTTTCCATATATTGTCTCCATTCCATCCTAGGTCTTCCCATTCTTCTCTTCCCCTCCACTCTTGCTTCAAATATTTTTTTAGGTAATCTTTCTTCATTCATCCTTACTAAGTGTCCCAGACATCTTTCCATTGTCTTCAGTATACTTTCCTGTTTTAGCTTTTCTCTTATTTTCACATTTCTAACTTGATCCCTCTTTGTATATCCAACTACTCTCCTTAGGTATTTCATCTGTGTTGTTGTTCATCTACTTGCATGTCTGTCCAGCTTTCACTCCCATATAATAGAACTGACTGCTATATCATCTTATATATTCTCATTTTAGTGGTTTGACTTACTTCTCTTTTACCAATTATATGTTATTAATTTGGTAATATATATTTATTGCCTTCCTGATTCTATTGTTTATTTCTTGATGTATTCTTTACTCTTTTTTGCATTTAGATTCATACCTTTCTCTTGCAATGTACTAGCCCATTCTGTTGCAGGTTCTCTTGGTTATGTGCATAAATCAGAGCTTGCACATATACCGGTCTCATTTTATTTGTTCTTCTCTTACAATGTCTAATTATTTGATGGGAAAAATTTCTGGTATTTATGAAATTGGATGTCAGGATTGCAAGAAAGTGTACATAGGGAAGACAAACAGGACACAAGGTTTAAAGAACACATGAGAAATACAAATGATCAGCAGCAGAACTCTCCATTTGGGAAAGGTTATTCATTCATTCAGAAGAAGAAGTGCAATAAATTAAAGAATATCTCATTGAACAGATAACACTAAGAGAAAGCATGGCAGTGATGGAGACATGTCACAGCAAAGTGAAGCTTCAATAATAAAAATCTCAATTTGTGCACACAAGTGTTATAATATTTTTAAAAAATAAAGCAATACATTATAGATGCGATGACAATGGGTGAAACGTCACATTCAAGAGGTCCCGACTTCCAACCTGCATTAAAGTTTTTTTCCACAGTTTTCCCTTATCCTGAAAAAATGAATTGTGGGTAACTTTCAGCTCTATGGATGCTGAGCTCATTTGAGCACCATTTCATTCATCGTCCGATATGACCTATAACCAATTAAAGGATGCTAACCTAAAAGAAAGTATGGTATCGTTTTAAAATTAAGTTTTGCTTATCAGTTGGTTTTATGTTTAATTGTATCAACATTGCCAACTGTTTACTTAATCAAAATCTCTCATAGATTCTCAATCATTCCATACGTGAAAATGATTTAGATGCATTCCAAATATTGCAGATCGTCTTCTGTTGTGCATATGCGTTAAAATAATTTGCACTTAGAAATCACCAATATCATCTTCCTCAGATAACATAGTGGCTCTTTAGCTTAAAACACAGTATAACCTCTTGAACTATGTACTGCAAAACTACACTGTTGTTTAGGCCTCTGCTTAAACCCTGAAATGAGGCCTGAGAGAGAGAGTTCAGAAATCAAACATTTGTGTGAAGAATGTTGTTAATGGCAACCCCAACCACAATTTAATTTTGTAAAATTCTTAGGTGTTTGATACTTAGGACATACTGGTCAGTGAATGAAGCATTCACCTAACTATGGAACAAAAATCTTACAGTTACCTTCTCTAACCACCATCATATAACTTCTACATGCTATTCTTATGAAAGCTAATTTTTCGATTTACTTAATCGAGAAAAATGTGCATTAGATATTTCATTGTAGGTACAAGGTGGATAGAGGAAATTAAATCAGATGTTTAAAACCATAGCACTATATGCTGGCCCTGAAATTCTATACCATGCCATCATGAGAAACAAGTGCCTTGAAAAAATAAAGTACTGAAAAATTCAAATCAATATTAACAAATATCTTGGAAACGGCTGAAATAAATTGTGTTTTAAAGCGATCTACACTTATGAGCAGTTTGTTTTTGTCAGTTACACAAAATTCAAGACGACTTAGCAGGCTATTCCCAGAAAGTTCAAGATATGCATTGTATTTATCATGCAAATATCTTAAACATATGGTATTTTAATTCAAATCTTTAGAAACAATTCCGTAAAATAAAATACTTATTTCCATATAAAGGGGAGTTTGGGGTAGAGGAATTTTCTTGAACATTGTGTCGCATCTTTGGAAAATACCAAGTATGGTACTTAAACAACATTTCTGAATTACGCTGTTCACCAACACACAAAATTGGGAAAAGGTCAATTAGTGAAATCTCAAAATTGAATTTTTGGGTGCAATACATTTCCTGTTACCTACTAAAGGTGGATGACAGAGAAAGAGAAAGTCTGATGTCATCATACATTCACATGACTTTCTCTACCCTCTATGTACAATTATTCTTACTCAAGCTTATTTTTGTATCATTACATTTTAATCCAAATAAACCTTTGCAGAAACAGCAACATTACACATTTTGCTATAGATACAAAGAGAACTACAAAAGTCAAACGTTTAACAACTGGATAAAATATGCTGACCTTAAAATTTCATACTGTTTCCATGCTATCATGAGAAACAACTGAATGTTGAAAACAAAAGAATGTTAATGACCAATGAATAATTCAACCTTTAATAACGCATATCTCAGAAATGGCTTATGCTACAAAAAAAAATTAATTGAAATAGATTATGTGTTTTAAAGAGATCTACATTTTTGGTATTGTATGTTTTCATCTATCGCTTAACGTTTACCAGCTATACAAAATTCCTTGCAAATGAAGAAGACTTCATAGGCTATTCCTGAAATTCAAGATAAACATGTCATGTAAATATCTTTCATGTATGGTATTTTAATTCATAAACATTAGAATCATTTTAGGAAAACCAAACTTTTTGAAAATTGTTCCATGTAAAGGATAGTTTGGGGTGGGGGGTTTTGTTAAAACTCTTCGTCTCACATCTTTGGAAGATATTGAACCTAAATACCAAGTTTGGTACTTATTCGACTTATAGTTTTTGAGTTAGATGTTCACAGACACAGAGACGGACATTTTTCCAGAAATACTTTATTTGGATTCAGGGGGCCTTAAAACATGTATTTCTGGTGAAATCTCAATATCAATTTTTTGGGTGGAATGCAATACTTTCCTTACTTACTATACGAGTAGAGAAAGTAAAACTCACAAAATTAAATTTGACAGCAGACTAAATATTGGAAATTACAATATATCAGCCATACTGTCATACTTTGAAGTGGTGACAGGTTTTACTATAGCTCATAGACATTGAATGTGGCTCCAACATATCTGATGAAATGGACAGCATGGCAGCAGTGATACGAAGTTGCAGGTTTTGAAGCAATGGGGATACATAGACACAATCCTTTATGTAAAGAAGTCACAGACCATCAAGTCAGGCCGCTTGTAGAAGACATTATCATCACGTCCAATCCATCTTCCTGGAAGCAGCTCATTCAGATGTTTCCGAACATGCAAATGCCAATGAGGAGGTGCTCCACCTTGTTGGAAAATAACCATTCAGACAGATCACTGTCAAGATAAGTTGGCCAAGGACATTCACTTTAGGGGAGTCTCTTTCAACTTCCAAAATGGCATATGGGTTCTAACATTATGCCTATTCACTTTTCCACTAATGTGGAATGTTGCCTCATCACTGAAAATTATTTTTTCTGACAGACTTTCATTATCCTCCATTAGTACTCATAAATGTTCAGAGAAATCTAATTGTTCAGCTTGTAGGGGTGAAACTTCAGTCTATGCAGGATTTAGGGATTAGACTCTACGGGCAGACTTCTTAGGACTACGTACAAATGCCTCCCACACATGATCCATAATTCCCCTATTGACAAATGGTCTCCCTTTCCTTTGATGACATATGCAGCCACAATTCACAAAATCATGTACCACTTTAAAATTGACATGTTTGTCGAAACCTTTGCCTAAAAGCACGCTGAACCTCCACCAGACTCTGGTTCTTATGATATTCCAAAACACACCAACTACGTTCTTGTGGGTTTGCCATAAGTCCTTAAAACTTCTTTAATAACAACACAATTTTAAAAGCCAACTTTCACATATAACCTGCCTGCTAAATATCCAACAATGAACCCATATCGACTAATCACAAACATGAGTGAATTTAGTTTCTGTGTTTGATTCCCACGATCCCATCCATTGCTGCCCATTGTTGACATGCACAAAAATATTTGAGCTTTTCTTTCGAATGTAACCAATTTCATTTAAACACAATTGTCCAAGGAGCCAGTTGGAAGTATGAAAGTAGTTTTATGGACACATTGTACTATAAAGAAAAGATCCACAATAACTGTAGTACATGACTTTATCTAGCCACTATTCAACAAACTACTGTCACATTAGTTTATTTTTACTTTCTCTACCGCATACTAGAAGCTATTGAATTATAACCTAAATTCTATACAGAGAGTTCATTGGAAATACATGCTTTGAGGCACCCCAAATAAAAAAAAAAGTAGAAAAAGGTTTGTGTTAGAGAACAGCAGAACTTAAAAACGAAAAGTCCAATAAACACCAAGTTTGACATTTAGCTTCAGTACCTTCTAAAGATATGATACAAATATTTTCAAGAAAATCCCTTCACTCCAAATTACGCTTTATATGGAAAATTTTTCGAAATTTTTTATTTTCTCAAAAATGCCTCTAACAAGTCTGATTAAAATACCATATGTAAAAGATATTTACATTACAAATAAAATGTGGTTGGTTGGATCTAATGTTGCACTGTTTGCAATGAAGCACTCCAATGTTTTGATTCTAGATTGGTGTGTTGATCAAAGGATGGGCAGTGGAGTTTCTTTCCATCACAGAAAGGGAGATTCTGCAATGCCAATCCTATGTTGATGTTTATTAAGGCAGTCATACCCTGTTAATAATCTAAAACTTCCTACATAGGATTTTCTTCGTAGCGTAGTAATTCTAGTCGTGTTGTTATGTAAATTTTCCTTTTGTTTGTGATACATATTCTTCTTTAATATTTGTGCAGATAAAATGTATATCATAGCCTTTGGAGACTTCTTTATTCAAAAGCAATTTTGTACAATTAGTATATGTTAAATGACAGACAAAAACATATTGCACAACAAATGTAGATCTCTTGAAAACACACAATTTATTAATATATGAAAAAGAAGCTAGAAGTAGTGATGTGTATTTGAAGTCGGAATTAGTTACACTAACATCACTTAAGTTTACATAACATTTTTTGGGAAACAGTTTGTTCCTATCCTCAGTTGGTGTCTGAGTAGAGTTTCATTGTGTTGACTGTCTATTGTAGTGGCATCTTGTGGTGATTAAATGTACTTCCAGAGGGGACTTGGTGGTGGTAAATCAAAGTTCATTAGCTGTGGGCTGTGGTTCAAAATGAAGATCTTCTCCCATGTGTGTAATTCTGTTGCATATTGGGCCGGTTTGATTAGATAATGTTGTGGTTGATCATCCACAAATGGTATGAAACTGTCAATTTGTCCATTTGCTTATATTTTACACATCCTTAAGCTTAGTTTTTTTCCAGGTTTTGTTTTGTCTTGTTTATATATACCTTATTGCAATCAGAACAGTTGGTTTTGTAGATCCCAGCTTTTTGTTTTGTGGTATGGGGTCTTTTAACCTATTGCAAAGTAATTTCTCTATGCTAAAGTTCTTCTATGGGGCTAGGCTAATGTTATGTTTCATGAAAATCTTCTTAAATTCATAATATGTTATTGGATGATGTGCGAGTTTCTTGAACTGTAACGGTTTTTCTTCCTGGGTGAGATTTGTTGAGTCTCTGTCATTTGAATTTTGCAATTTTCTTGTTGATTGTTAGTTTGTTGTTACTATGTGCTGATATTCTTGTTTATTCAGGGGTGTATATGTTAGCTGTTATTGTTCTTTATGGATTATCTGAATGTGAAGGTTTTCTGTATATGACAAAGGTAGGGTTTTTTTGTTCCCGGATTATTTTAAGGTCTAAGAAAGGTAGCATGCCTTCTTTTTCCACTTCCACTGTAAATTTTATTCATCGGTTTTGTAAGTTGAGTAAGCTTATGAAGTCTGGTGTAAATCTCTTAGGATCTACAGCGAAGATATCGACTTATCTGTGCCAAACTTTAAAAATATATGGACAGGAAGTTATGTGTGTTTCAAGTAACTGATAAATTAAATCTGCCAAGAACGGTAAAAGTGCGTTACCCATGGTTAGACCTGTCAGTTGTTGGTAGAACTTGTTGTTGAAACTAAAACAGCTTTGTGCGATGCATAAGTTGGTGAGTTGTAGGAAGTCTTCTGTTTCATCTTCAGGAGTGGTAGTCTGTTGGAGTCATTTCTTTAACTGAAGTAGGAGTTGATCTGTAGAGATGCTTGGAAATACTGCAGTGACGTCAAAAGAAACCAGTCTGTCTCCTGGCTCTAGTTCCAAGAATTTTGATTATCAGTTCTTCTGAATTCTTTATGCTTAGGCTGTTGAATCTTGGCAGTGAAGAGAATCTTTGCACTAACCATTTTGCATTTGTAGATGGGGGAATCAATATTATTGGCCTCACCTTGTTTCCTGGTTTACGTATTTTTGGTAAGGCCTACATTCCTGGTAAGGTGGAGTGGTCTGGTTTGAATCTTGATTTATCTGTATCTGTTAAAAGTTTTGATTTCTTGGATTGTTTGATTGAAGGCTTTTAAGTACAGTTTTAGTGAGTCTTCTTGAATTCTATGTACTGTCTTGTTCTAGCATATTTTCTACTCTAGCAATAAAATAGTCTTTCTGAAGTATAATTAGTTTGTTCCCTTTTGTGTATACTACCGGTTTTTACTTTAACCCTTTGCTGCGCGTAGAGTATTAGCTAGTTGTTCTCCAAGCAGAATTGTGTCCATTTATATTCTGAGCGAGTGCTAAGCAAGCAGTGGAAGAGAGTGGATGTGTGTGGAGGAAGCTCCTGGAATGGAAGAAAGAAGGGCTTAAGTAACCATGGGAATTGGTATTGAGGTGCACAGAGCAAGAATCGGAGTATTTAATAAATTAAAATGGAAGGATTTCAAAACAAACAAAGGTGTAGAAGAGATGGTAAACATGTTTCTTCTCACATGTGTAATAGGTATACTATTGGTAATTGGTGGAGTTGAAATTAACCCTGGGCCAAATGGGGATCGAAACGTCATGGAACAAACATTTGCATACATTAAAGATATGGATGAGAGATTAGGAAATAAACTCAATGGAATGGAAAAGGAACTAATAGATATTAAGGGAGAGATTAAAAATGAAATGCAAGATATACGAAATGAGGTACAGAAAGTTAAAAGAAGAGTTGAGCTGTTGGAAGAGAGACACCGAAGATTTAATTTGGTTATAGCAGGAGTGAAAGAAAGGAATGGAGTATGGCCTGTAGATGAGGTCAGAGAGATTATAGAAGGAAAGCTTGGTTTGAAGGTACAGGGCTGGGAGATTAGAGAAGCATTTAGAGTGGGGAGATCAAGAGGAGCCAGAATGATAGTTGCAAGATTTACGTCAGTGCAGTTTGTTTATGAAGTATTGAAGAAATCAAAGCTACTAAAAGGAACAAATATCTTTATAAATAGAGATTTATTGGTGGAACAACGGGCCTTGAAGAAGGATCTAATACAACAAATGAGGCTGGCAAGAATGGAAGGGAAACGGGCCTTCATAAAGAACCTACGATTATGGGTTGATGGGCGTATGGTGATGGGATACGAAAGTGACACAAGGAACAGCAGATCGCAGGGGCAGGATATGATTCAGCGATATTCATCGGCGACTAGAGAGAAGGAATGCAGAGGAAGTCCAAAGAGCAATCGGAGACCAGAGGATAAGGTTAGACATATGGAAGTTACGTCACCGGCACGTGGGGCTGGCGGAAAGAAGATGACAGTGTTAGAGGGTAGGCGTGGCCAAGACGCAGGCAGAACGTCAGATCAGAGTGACGCAAGGGCATCAGCTGGCGAAATAAGGAAAATGGAAGTTATGTCACTGCTAAGTGGGGCTGGTGGGAAGAAGATAGCTGAGTCAGAGAAGAGATCAGGAGCCGAAGCAGTGACGTCAGATCAGAGTGATGTATGGACAACAGCTGGCAAAGTTTGGAAAGTGGCATCATCGAGGAGGGAGGGAGTTCAATCGTCACGTGATATGATTGCGGGCAGGGCAGAGGCGGGGTTTCAGAGTGGTGAATTGGTGGAAGAAGAAACTATTGTGTTAACACCCAATGGGAGTCTACGGATTTTGGACAGAAACAATGCGGGACTGTTAAAGGAGCCACCAGAAATAGATTTATGGAGTAGGAAAGTGTGCCATACATATAGAAATAGTGCAGGTTCTGTGAGAAATATGGGAAAACAGAAGCAGTAATAATGAGGAAGTATATAGAATAGGAAGGGAGAGTGACTATAGAATGTATAGAAAGCTACAAAGTAGACAAAGTAAAGACAAGGTTTTGATAGGCAAGTGATAGTTTTTATGAAATCGTGAAGTGAATGACTTAGATATAAAGGACGGTAAATACGAGAGGATTAGGAGGGAGAGGTACATTTCTTAGTAAGAACGAGCAAGTGTTGTTATGGACGATTAGTGCGGGGAACAAGTAAACATTCTCTAAATTGCATCTAATAGTTCCCATTTCCCGCTGATAGGGAGTATTAAAGACGGCGGAGGAAGCAAGGGAAGGAGATGGGAAGGGGACAAGAACAGTAAGCAGTATAGTGAATTTAAATGAGAAACGTTAGCGATATGAAGCTAACTCAACACACATGCCTTGTAAATGCGGAAGCTTGGGTACGATCGGCAAAAGGAGCTAGGGCTCGACGCTGATCATGCCCAAATGATTGTATTAGCTCAACACTCAATAAAGATATCATATCATATTCTGAGCGACTACTACATATGTTAAACTACAAGTGACCTATATACAGCATAATTATATCTTTTAGTAGATAAATGAAATTGATTGATTAATAGCTCATTTAAAATTGGTTTGAAGTAAATAAGATTAAATATTGTTTCAATAATTTATAACTGCAAACATTAACCCCTTTGTAGACAAACAACACTTATATACATGCACCCCTTTGCAATGCATCTTTATAACTCCACAATATTAATGGCAATGGAATTCGTTACTTTAGGATATTAAAAACCGGAATAAAATCTGCTATACTTAAGTAAAATAAATACAATAATTTCTGCAAAATTATTATGGTACTCACCCTTAAAATGTTTACATCCCTGCGATTATTGCAGCGAAGATATTGCAGCATGTCCATAAAATGTTACCTAGGCTATTCTCTTGCACCATAAAAACGTTATATATACACTTAAGATTATTAATGGTTTCGTATGTACACCCTTGTATTAGTTTTGAATTTCCGCACCCTTTGCCTGATAATAATTGAGGAAGCACCCAATTCGAAGATAACTTGGTGCAGGAGTAGCAGAAGGCAGACTACGCTGAAATCCCGCTTGCTTACGTGACGTGAAGTCTGCGATTAACTGTTGCACTAAATTTTGCCTGTAGTAAAGAACCTGTTGCCATGAGCTGTAAAAGCAGGTCTGTTCGAAATGTTGTATATAATAAAACTATTAACGATAGCAACATTCACTACGAAATGGAACAGGTATTTCCACAATTTTTTTAGGGTAGCCGACACCGTAATACTCTCTCCTTTGGTCTGCGAGATCAATCCCTGCCATATTACAAGTATAGTCTATCACTGCATTAGGACAAGGTATCTTTATTTGTTCTTTTCCCTTTCTACTTCCCCATCAGTTCTAGGAAAATTGAAAAAATTGAGTCTTATTTATGGACGCTCTTTAACTACTATGGTTCTTAGCGTCCCATTCTATATTGGGCATGAAACACCAGTAATTTTGCTCAGAGGCCTCTTTATCAGGCTTGAGGTTCTTTTACGTGCCGTAAATCTACGACATGGGACCACCGGCTTTACTTCCCTTCTGAAGGAAGCCGTGCTAACGATTTTTACGCCTGAAAAAATCCATGACCCTCCGCTGGGTTTGAACCCGCGACCTTGGGAACTAGAGGCTAGCACAGTACCACTAGTTCACGGAGGACGACATCTGTTCTAGGATCGGAGTTTGTAGATAATAAAAGAACGTCCCTGTTATCATGCCAAACAACCCAGTTACACCATCATGTTGCAGTTTGTGAGATTCAGCACTTTTCAATTTTAGTTGTTTTGGCTTTGAAAATTGTTTTGGGCAGTCTTTCCTTCCAGAACGAGTTGCACCACAAGCATACATTTTCCTGTCCAAAAGTAATTTCATTAGCCGCGAGGAAGTAAAAGTTATCAAAATATACGTGATGCCAAACCCCGTATATTTTTCACACATATCTAAAACAACCTGTTCAAGAAGATCGCTGTTTGTCGCCTCTTTTTTTCCCAGATAGATTTTACATTCCAATAAATACCCACTTTTACTATATGCAATACCCCATGCCTTTATCACCCATTTAGTTGGATTAGCAGCATATATTGTTTTAGAAAGAAGCGTGCTTTGAAACCTATCAACGCTTCGTCAACAGAAAGTTCGCTATTTGATTTTTAGACACTTGCAAACTTTTTGATTATGTCTAAAGCAGGCCGTAACTTATATAGATAATCGTAAGAATCTACCCCTAATTATGGCCTTGCAGATGTGTCATTCAGGTAAAGCTACTGTGATATCATTTGAAAGCGGAGCAACGTCATTGCTTGTCTTACAATTGGACAAATGCAAAAATCCCCCAAAAAGTAATCTCTAGTTTCAGGTAAATGCACCATCCCCATATATATAAAAAATATCTAAATAGGCCTGTATCTCCCTTGAATTTGTAACTTCCCATTTTGGATCCGCCTTTTTAGCTTGAATCTGAGCTGCATATCTGTTGGTTGCCTCCACGATTTTTCCGCAAAAATTGGAATCCATAAAAAGTTCAAGCTAATCTATTTCTGGACTTCCCGTAGGAATAGAATGATTTGCGCCTGTAGGGGATGAAAACGTTTCTAATCTATTGAAAATCAAATTAGAGGTCCACTGTGCTGGTACTGCTTTAGTTTTAGTTCGTCTTTCATTAGCTTTAGTCCCCTGTTCTGCTACCTGTATCTCAGCACTCTCACTGTCACTTTGTTCCTTATCACTGTCTTCCACTAACTCGCCAAACCAAGATTCGTCGGAGCTACTTTCGTGATCTAATTCGTCGTAAACTGCTGCAAGTATTTCCTCGTCTGTTATGAATACCTTTTCACTACAGTGTTTTCTAGACCGTGATGTATTTGGAACAGCCTCCATGGTACTGATATGGCTATAAATGCGGCAGGAACTGCTTACTTACACAACTGCACCCGGCTGTAAACAGTGCTATTTGCTATTACATTCTGGCTTGCAAAATCGCTGGAACAATGCAGCAGGAGTATGTTTATCATTTCACTACGCTTTACTACGCTATGCGTCGCAAAGGGTTAATGATTTGTGTGTTTAACTGGGAAATTGTTGTGGTAGTCTGCTTGTGCCTCTTCATGAATCATTTCACATTCCTTCTTAATCAATCATGAAACATAACATTAGCCCTAGCCCCATAGAACAACTTTAGCATAGAGAAATTACTTTGCAATAGGTTAAAAGACCCCATACCACAAAACAAAAAGCTGGGATCTACAAAACCAACTGTTTTGATTGCAATAAGGTATATATAAACAAGACAAAACTAAGCTTAAGGAACATATGAGATGTATAAAATATAAATAAATGGACAAATTGGCAGTTTCACACCATTTGTGGATGACCAACCAGAACATCAAACTGAACATTATCTAATCAAACCGGCCCAATATGCAACAGAATTACACACATGGAAGAAGATCTTCATTTTGAACCACAGCACACAGCTAATGAACTTTGATTTGCCACCACCAAGTCCCCTCTGGAAGTATATTTAACCACCACAAGATGCCACCACAATAGACAATCAACACAACGAAAACTCTAATCAGACACCAACTGAGGATGGGCACAAACCGTTTCCTGAATCATGTTAACTTACGGAGTAACTAATTCCAACTCACCTTAAGTAAACACACAATTTATATCAAGTAAGTTTTTTGTGCCATAAGCCATTTCTGAGATATCTGTTATTAATGGTTTGAATTGTTCAGTACTTGGTCATTCAGTACTTGGTCATTCTTTAAAGTCCTTTCAACATTCAGTTGTTTCTCGTGATGTCATGGAAACCGTAATGAATTTTAAGGCAACATATAGCGTCCAGTTGTTAAACATTTGACTATTGCTGTTTCCCTTTGTATCTATAACGAAATGTGTAATGTAGCTATTTCTGCAAAGGTATATTTGGATTAAAACATAGTGAAAGAAAAATAAGTTTTTGTTAGAATAGTTTGTATATCCACTAATAAATGATAAGAGGGTAATAACATATTAGATTTTTATTTACTTCATTTTATTAAGATAAACTTCTCCAGAAATAGTTTCATTGTGTATTTCTTATACCTATAAGAGGGATACAGGAGACTTAAGTAATAATCAAATATTTAAAAAGCGGAACATCATAAGCCGGCTATGAAATTCCATAGTTTCTGAAGACCATGAGGAATAATAGAATGACAATTCAAATCAACAGCAATGAATACCTTGAAAATAGTTAAGATCACAACAAATTTTGACATGAATTATGCGTTTTAGCAAGATCTACACTTTTCATACAGAAAGTTTTTCTGTGTCTTATACTTTAGCAATAACACCAACATCCAAACGAAGAGGACTTCACAGAAAGCTCAAGGTATAGATTTTATTTGTTATGTAAATATATCTAAAATATGTGGTGTTTTAATCAAATACAAGGGCGGATTGATAAGTCCATGACTTTGACAAGAGATAGCGTTTTAATCAAAGATTTCTTGTTTGTACCAAGTCTTACATCTATTCTTGGTATAATTGCAGAAATTTGTTGTCATTTGTTACTTAGAACATTGTTGAGAGCGTCTAAAATAAGCAGATGTGTATTGCTTCATAGAAAATAGATAAAAGTGAATTTCGTGTTCTGATAAAGCACTACTTTATGCGTGGTAAGACAATGAAGGAAACGGAAGAAAAACTGAACAAGTATTATGGGGACTCTGCTCCATCACATGGCATGGTTCACTAGTGGTTCATAGAATTTCGATGTGGCCATTCGAGCACAAGAGATGCCATGCGCACAGAACGGTCGGTTGAAGAAATGGTGAACAAAGTTCACAGTATTGTGTTGGAAGACCACTGAATGAAAATCCGTGAGATAGCCAAGACTGTAAACATCTCGAGTGAATGAGCGTATAACATGCTGCACAAATTTTTTGTATGAGAAAGCCATCAGCAAGATGGGTGCCGCAACTGCTTACAGTTGAGAACAAGTGGAATCGTGTGACCATTTCTCAGGGATGTTTGAACATGTTCCAGCGCAACCCAAATGAGTTTTTGCAGCGTTATATCATGGTTAATGAAACTTGGATCCATTCCTAACAACTTGAAACCAAAACAACAATCAAAGCATTGGATTTCCTTCGGCGAACCTGCTCCAAAGAAAGTGAAAACCATTCCACCGGCAGGAAAAATCATGGCAGTTTTGGGATTCACAAGGGGTGATAGACATCTACTACCTGGAAAACGGTAAAACGATGTCGCAATGCTGGGTCAGTTTCACAAGCAATATTGTTAAAAAAATGACCACATTTAGTGAAGAAAAAGGTTCTTCACCAGGAAAATGCACCTGCACACAAGTCAGCCATTGTCATCGCAAAATATGTGGAATTGGGCTATGAACTGCTACCTCACCCACATGTTCTCCAGATTTGGCTCCGAGCGGCTTCTTCCTCTTCACGAACCCGAAAAATTGGCTTGCTGGGAAGAAATTCACGTCCAGTGAACACACAATGGCAGAAACAAACTCATATTTTGCAGATTTCAAAAAATCATATTTTTGGAAGTGTTAAAAAAAAATTGGAGAAACATTGGACAACGTGTATTGAATTGAAAGGAGACTATGTTCAGAAATAAAATTGAATTTTTGAAAAAAATTCTTATTTTCTTTAAAAAGTCACTGACTTATCAATCCACCCTCGTACATTATAGTGATTTTTGAGAAAATCAAAAAGAAAGAAAAACATTTTCTTTGTAAAGGGCATTAGGGATGGGTGGATGTTTTCCCTTCTTTCTTTCCATCTCACATCCTTGGAAGATACTCACCTTAAATATCAAGTTTGGTACTTATCCAAATTTTGATTTTTGACTTTGATGTTCACAGTCACACCTCAAAGCATGAAACACCATTTGAAAATTCAACAACATGGGAATTTTCACAAACTGAAGCTAATAAGATTGTGACTATTAGTATTGAGTTTCAACTACACTTCACTTGCTTTGTTTACCTAGTTTTAAGTTGGACAAAAAGTTCACATATCACCCAAAAGCTACCATTAAATCCAGGGGGGGGGGAAACATTGCATGTTATTAAATTATTATGGCTCCTATAAATAAATACAGTTTAAAAAAACCTCATGTTCCAAGAAAATTGGTACAGTACCACCAAATGAGAAATCTGGAATCTGCAACAAGATGAAAAGAAATCTAAATACAAGATTCAAGGAACATTTGAAGGACTTTTTCTTTTAATTGTTCCATTTATACTAAGCCTTTAACTGCAATGGTTATGAAACATATTGCCTATCAGAAATGGTATTAACTCATATATCATCATTGGATTTTATACATTAGATCTCACATACATTCACACTCTCAATCATATTTCCAGGACAGGGAATAATCTTGCCTAAAGAAACATTTCCACCCCACCAGCCAGGACCCTTTGCACAGCGAACAGTTGCTCTATCGACTATCTACAGAATTTATAACTCAGATAAGTGAATAAATCAGCCATTGCTCATCACTTTTGGGAAGAACAGCACGAGATAAAAGGAAAAATTGCAAATGAGTTGAACACTTGGGAGAAATGACTCATCCTGCAGTGGATGGTAGCTGCAAAGCAAGTGAAGTGTCAACAGTACACTTACCTTTCATCCTTGGGGCCTTGCTTCTTCTTCTGCTTCTTAGAGGCCTTCTGATCTATGTTCTCACAACCTGCACACTTTGGTATATCTATGTCCTCACTGTCACTGGGTTGCCTGGTGTCGGGCAGTTCGGTGCGCACCCTTATGTCCTCGCCTTTGCCTGCAGGTACATGCGACAGTTTTGAGAGATCCACTTGACACAATAAACTTGGGGTACCACTATCACTATAAACTAATGGAGGCAGTTCCACTGCTGAATCCTTCCTACTGGGTTTTCTATTGGCTGCAGTGGTACCAGCCTCGCTACTTGGCAGTGGTGATAACAGCTGAGGACTGACTGGGGTAGGCAAGTGTTCGTCTTCACACTCAATCACTAGCACCCCTGGTGTCTTAGAGCCTCCCTTACCTTTGCCGCCCCCCTTGGCTCCTCCTTTACCACCCCCTTTAGCCCCACCCTTTAATGTGAACAGTTTCCGTAATGTGTCACTTTTCTTCTTGTCCTGGATAGTTTTGTCCTCGCTATCCAATTTGGGGGGGCTCTCTTCTACCTTAGAGGTTTGCGCACGACTCACAGGAGATCCATCGCTGTCTGATGAATGTTTGCGTTTCGGAACCACTTCTGGTTTCACCCTGGTGCGAGACCTATCGGAGTCGGAGCTAGAATCTTGACAGGAGTTGTTTAACAGTTTAGGTCTTGTGACTGGCTTCACTGGGGAAGTACTTATAATGTCTATCTCACCATCACTATTCGAGGGAGTATCTGGGGGACATTTCTCCATGCTCTTAAAAATGCTAGCTTTTCGTGTTGGCCTTCCTGGTCCTGAAGATTTCTTTGGACCCAGTGAAGTGTCATCTCTAGGCCTCTTCCTGTTGTTCGGACGTTTCGGTGTTCTTTCTTTCTTTGGACCATTGGATTTCTTTTCCTCTCGCTTGGCTGACCTATCACTTGACGTCGGCTTGCTCCTAGCTCTACTTTTCTTTGCACTATGTACTTTGGGCTTACTGTTGCCCCAGTTTGGATCATCGGAGTCACTCACTTCTATCACAACTGATGGTTTTACACTCGCTTCCTCGTCTGAGTCACTTACTTCAACCTTTGTCCTTAGTTTAGAACTTTCTCTGCTGTTTGCACTATGAACTTTTGACTTTATTTCTTCCTCTGACTCGCAGACTTTCCTGATTGGTTCAGACTCTTCTCCTGACGCACATGGAACTTTAACAACTGTCTTTTCTTTTGGCTTTGGCTCCTTGATCTCACCTTCTGAACAACTAGAAGATGACAATACGACTTTGGTTACTTTCATTTTCATATCCTCGGGTTCTGACTCACTTGATGAAGCAGGTGGTGGTGGTGGTGGTGGTGGTTGTTTACGATTCCTTAACTTTTTGCGGTGGTTGTCGGCTTCTAGAGATCTGGTTGTGCCAGCATTTTGCAACTTTATTGCTCTGGCAGAGTCCTCAACTTCATCGTCAGAGGAACTAGGAGAACGTGTTTGTTTCTTGGGACAGGGCTGAGTCCTCTTAAGTGTCCTTGGTTTTTCCCTCACTTTCACTTCACCATCACTGTCACTCTCAGAGAGCATGGGGGGCCTAGTATTGATTAAGGGGCGCTTCCTCTTAGTGATAGGGGCAATCCTAGTTTCCATGACTGGTGGAGAATCAGACTCATCTGAGATGCCTGACAGAAGTGGTACTGGATGCTGCAAGTCCTCCACGACATTGTCCAACTCCTTATTGGAGTCGCTGTCATCTGACACAATCTCGCCTTTTTCCTGCTTCTCCTTGGACAGAGTGACACTTGCAGGAACTGACGTGGCTACTGATGCTGTAGGTACTACAGCAGCAGCTGGTGACTCTCCTTGCTTAGAAAATTCCTGCAACAATAACCATTTGTACTAAATTTGTGCTAATTCTGATAAGCCTTCACCACTTCTCTTTGGACACACAGCTATTAGAATACAAACTAACATATTTCAACTTTTTGCCAAGAACGCCATGGAGTACAAAATATTTGGGGAATGTTGCTGCCTTATGTATACTGTCATGAACTGTATACCAATCTATGGAAATAAAAGAAACTGCTGAAAGTTGTGGATGCTGCGTGAACGTTGAAATGAAATTGTTTTATTTATGGACACCCTTTAACTACTATGATTCTTAGCATCCCATTCTATATTGGGCGCGAAAATCCAGAAATTTTGCTCAGAGGTCTCTTTATCAGGCTTGAGGCCCTTTAACATGCCACCGGCTTTACTCCCTTATGAAGGAAGCCATGCTAAGGATTTTTATGTCGAAAAAAATCCATCATCCTCTGCCAAGTTTGAACCCATGACTTCAAGGACTACAGGTTAGCATGATACCCCTAGATCATGTGAATGTTGAGTTTGGCATCAGCAAACCTAATGTATATGCATATGTTGCTATAGAAATAACATCTTAACATTACGTGAATCCTTGATGTATTATATTTGAATTTGTTATTGATAATGTGCAGTCCCTGCTAACACCTTTCTAAGCAAAATACAAACATTTAAGAGATCATTATTTCAACATGAACAAAACTCATTCACTTTATCCCCACATAAATCAAAAACACATCCACCTTATTGCCACTTAAATCATCCTCATCTCATCACTACTTTTATTACTATAAGTATGTGTTAAATCTAGTACACTATATGAAATTAATTCATTCGCTGCGATATGACTTGCACGTTTAAGGAACATTCCCCATTCCACTGCTACATCCTTACCAACCCTGTCCCAAAAATTCACTGGTTCACTATCAATAACATATTCTGTGTGTATGCTACATATGTTGTTGCTCCACAGAAAATGTATGTAAAGATAAAAATAAAACACGTGAATATTTCATTGCATGCAATATATAAAGTAAAGATGTTAACAATTTAGCAACTGAGGAAACATAAGATGTAGCAAAACAAAAGAGAATAGGATCTTTTTATAATGCTTTGATATGAATATAATATTTATGTAAAAAGACTTTCTTGTGTAAGAACGTATGTTGTAATCGAGCTCATCACCAGTGTATGCTAAATAATAAAGAAAATTGTGTACCAGAATTTAGTAAGCCAATATTTATAATTTACAACATTTTAGGAGTATTATTTTTTTTCAATGGGGTCATTAGAAGCAAAACAGTGGGTCAAAAAACCTCAACCTCTCAAATTTTGTTTTATTTTTATGCAGTTAGTTTCTGGTCTTGTGAATACTGACTGAATGTAATGTTACAGCTACCATCCTTGTTATGCAGAATTGAAATGGAAAGGTTCCCACACACATGACTATGTTCAATATTTTTTACTGGTCACAAGAATAATCACAAAGTATGTTCTAAACAGATATTGGGGAGAGAATAAAAAAGGTTCACAAGCACAATAAAGCTTAGTATTATTGACAAATTGTTCTTACAGAAAATAAAGAAAACATTTTCTAAAATAATGTATTATTTGCACCCTCCCGATTCTGATGATTTTTCTCCTTAAAACATATTACATAGAAAATTTGAGCCGGAGGTGAAACACTTACCATTACTTGACCGGTTTTGGGAGTTACCACTTGCAAATAGCTCTAAGTGATGGTAAGTGTTTCAACTCCGGCTCAAACTTTCTTTATAATTTCAAATTCACTTCACTGTTACCAACTTATCCATACATATTGTGTATAAAACTGTCCAAGTTTCACTTTAGAATGTTAGAAATTAAGGTAGTTATAAACTCACTGTGAGACGAAGTAGCATGGCTCATACCTCTCACAGCTGCTAGTACTATTGGAAGTTTCACCTCTGCCGCCGGTACTTTCGCATCACACATACAATTTCAACTTCTTTACCCACTTGTGGTCAACTGCAATGTAATTTTTCCACCGACAGGAATAATACAATCAACACTATGCGTTCCAGCTACTGTCCTTAGACTAGCAAACTTGTGGAATTTAAAAACTTTGCTTCTTTTTCATGTTCTTCTTTAGAGGTAAACATAAACGAAATGCTATTTATGTTTGACTTTGCCCAATCATAAAGCTCAATGGGGGTTAATCACTGTTCCTTGCCAGCTAGCATTAGCAGCTAATCGCTAATTACCCTATGCCATTCAGTGGAGAGTTGAGAATCTTGTTGATAGTGTAGCAGATTTAAAAATGTTTTTCAGGTTTTTGTATTGTCCGGCCCGGCCACTTCATCACTAAGGTAATATATTGTTTGAACTTCAGGATGTGCTTGTTTTATCAATGATATTAGTTTATTTTGAAAAAGATAAACTCCTGCACTGTCATGAGTTGAATAATCAGAAATGAATGTAAAACAAATGTATGGCAAATCACCTTTTTCACTCGTGTAATAAATAACAAACAGTTGCTTGTGATTGTTCCAGATAACCCTGCGTAGCATCTTGAATGACGAAAGAATAATTTTCCAAATAATCTTTAATGACAGTAAATTCTCCTTGCTTTATTTCATTTTTTAACTGTTTCAGATAGTTTGACTGAGCTTTTGCAATAAAACTGTGCATTTTGAACTTTTTCTGGCAAATCATAAAATTATGGACGAAATTCGCTGAAGTTGTTTTCGCTGGTTATTTCAGCTCTATGTGTAGTACTCCCTTCTTATAGATGATTTGTTCAATTAGATTATGGTCTGTGTTTCTGCTAGGATTACAGCTTGCATTTATTAAGATAACGTTTGGTGACTTATCATTACATAGTAATTTTTGTATCAGGTCATTAAGACTTGAGATTCTGTACAGCCTTGAACATTAGTTTTATGTTTTCACATATCATACACAGACATTGTGTGTTCTGTCAAAACATAGTGCTTAATGATGCAAATCTTGAAAGTCCTATCTTATGATTAGGTTTTAAATTCTCTGTACAGTTCTTTTAGGATAGCTAAGAGAAGTTGTTCTTGCTAAAATCTTTTGGCCTCCTTCTATTACACATTTGGTATGTTACATTCCAGTCATCATCCTACTGATGTCGTCTTCTTCATAAAACCTTCTCACGAGTTTAACAATATCAACAGGGATTTTCATTAATGCTTTCTATCTGGAACTGACATGATGCATTTATTCATTTGTTTGTTTTGCTATAGGTGCTACATAAGGAGACACTCCAAATTCAGAAATAATTTTGTGCTCAGTCCAACTTTTAGAAACACAAGTTAAAATCATGTATTTTTCATTTGCAGTTTTGACGCTTGCAAATTTTTCTTTAAATTGATTAATTATTTTGCTGCCCGTCGTCTGTCTCAGCAGCAACATTAAATATACTCCCATGTGTTACTTCAGTTACTGTGCTGGCTTTCTTAATTGCATCAGACTTCACCTAATGGAAACACACCTTCTTCTATAGGTGGGAGAGTGCATGTAGATGAACAAAAACCTCCAAAATTTTTTTGTAATTAAATGCACCGTTAACTAGATAATTGTGTTTAAATGTAGGAGTACTTGACAACATGGTGCAACTTGTTGATAGAGTAGTCTGCTTCTACTGGCGGCGCCTTCAACTATTCCAACATTCTATAAAACCATTTAAGTAACATTGGCCATGTATAGAATTTAGAATTTTGTCGCTGACGCGCGAGACACCACAAAATTGTGGGAAATAGTCAGGTTATTATTCACTGCACCGTATGTAAACATTACCTTGAATTCTACATTCTCATGCAATTACAAATATTTTATTTGATATGCTTAAAGGCTTGAATATCTGACCTATTCTGTTTGAGAGGCTTATGCCATTGTAAGGTAACAAACTCAAGTGGAATTGTTACCAATATTAAACAGTTTTAAGGTTTGTGTACACTTAGTACCTATGTATGTAGTTTAAAAGATACATTTTAATTATTACGCAATGCCATACTGCAGTGATATTTATGTGACAATGCAATGCTTTACTTGAAATGGAAATAAGCATTCTGAAGGTTATGGCACTCTTATGTGAAACACCTCTTACATTATTAATACCATTATTCTGTGTTGAATTTAACAATATGGTACTAATAATTGCTAAAAGTTTAGGAAAACATATTTATAATCTGAATTTATACTTCACTGCAATATGCTTAAAGGAAATCTATGTACAATTGTTTATCCTTTTGTACAAATGTGAACTGTATGTTCTATTTAATTTTTAATATACCTGTTTTAAAATGGGACTAATGTGCTTCATGGTAGCACATACATCTCGCAATTAAAAAAGGAATATATATATATAACATGATGCAGAAGTTTTTAGAAGCAATTTCGCCAACAGTTACTCCAATATGATGATTTAATTATAAGCTTATGAGTGCAAAAAAACTTGAGTTGGTGAAATTTTCAACACTAACATTACTGATAGGATTTGTGTGCGTGAATATGTGTGACATATCAAAATATTTTAAAAAATGTAGGTAAACAAAACTGACACTGCTCTTCGTGCCTAATGAATTCTACAGTCATGGACTGCCATTATTTACTTGGTAGCTTTAAAGACAAAAAAGACCATAACCTTAATCACTGGCATTTATTAGCATTTACAAGTATGCTAAAACATTGGGATTATTTTAAAATATCTGAACTTTCCTCCAGGATGTACATTTGAAATAAGAAGGAAGTGTTCCACATGTCCACCATTTACTTGTAGACACTTCTAGACCTCTGGGTTGTTTCTAATTTCCTCAGTTGCTAAGAAAATACACTGGTGCAGCTCCTGCGCAGTTTCAACCCTGTACATGACCCCCACAGAAATAAAAAATCTAGGGCATTCAAGTCTGGCGATCTAACAGGCCAAGCCACAGTTTGGGAAGTCTTTATCAAGTGGGGTGGTGCACCTTCATGAAGGAACCACATCTGGTCCAATAAGATGATCTCCAATTATGTCGACCCAAACGTTAATCAAGAATCTATGCTGAAAATTCTGCTGTTGTATAGTTCTCAGGTTCTCCACTGCGCGTGTGTATTGTGAAAGTTCATAATGTCACTTCACGTGAAACAGGACTCATCTGTCACCAACACATTTATTACAAAATTTGGATTTTGTGCAAAGCAGCCACTCAGAAAACGCAACACGTGGATGAAAGTCATTTGGTGATAAACACTGTACTTGCTGGGCGCAATAACTGTTCTTTAAAAGTTCTAAGTACAGTCCAGTGAGACAACCCCACTGTGTGAGCGATATCGTTACTGCTCCGATAAGGATTTTCGTCAACCAAATTTAACACTTCCTCTTCTATGTTGATAATTTTGTCAGCTTGTTGTTGCTCTTGACTACGACAACTTGGAATTACACTACCTGGACCCGCTGGCAAACGGCAACAAATGTGTCTGCACTTGGCACGATCCTGTTAGGGAAATCTTTCAGCATAGAGCAGATCGAGAATTGCACTACGTTTCTCTGTAAATTAAGATCATGTCCAGATATTCGGACGTTAAACATTGCGGCATAGTGTATGTTGTTCTGTAACAAGATTTTCTGTCCTTCGTTTGCTTTTTTTTATCCATGCCTCCTTTAACTGTTCTGATCTTAACTTGTGGCTTTGACATAAAAACAATTGCATGTGATTAAGTAAACATTCCACGTAATACACTGATATCGGAAGAAAGTAAATGCAGCTGATGCAATGTTGTCAGTTCTAACACAACAAAGGAGGCAACAAATTATGGACTTTTTAAATTTAATTTACACAAAAACTGTTCATTTTATTGAAATACGCCACAGGAAAATGTTATCATTTATTCAATTTTCTCTGAATAGTCATAAATTAAGAAGCTTTAATCAACAGTAATCTAGCAAAGTGATGATAAAAGCAGTTTTTTCTCAAAAAACGGTGCATTTAATTACAAAGTAGTGTTGGAGTCATCTACATCCACTCTCACACTTGCACCAGGCACATATTCTTCCTTGCTGGTTCAGTTTGTACACACGCTCCTGACCTCAGCTGCAGAATTACCAACTCGTCATCTTGTCTAACTCATTTAGGATGTTCTTCTAGTCCAAAAGGATTGCAGCACCACAATACATCTTTTCTTTGGGCATCCGAGTTTTAACACTTAAAGCAACTTTTCAATGCCAATCACAAACACCTGGGATGTCTCAACATGCGTGAGCAACACTATAGACTTTAAGTGATTCTAACCCTTATGTGCAAAATGTCCCTATTTTAATATTATTATAATTTCTAATCCACTAACATTTCCACGTGGAAACTTAAAATCACACACTGAACTTCTTGCAAAAGAAATACTATACCAATAAATACTTTGCAACTAGAGATATAAATAATTTTGTAATCAAATGGTTATTTTTAGATGATTAGCAAACATTAACTGTAATTATGGTGACAGTTTGGGTTTAAGCAACCATTTTGACTCCCATGACTAATTTTCTAAAACTAATGTACACACACAATCCATTAATATATATATAATCGCTAAAGCCACAAAATAAGTGATTTGGTGGCCATATTGTTGCATTTGACTATTCATAATAGGGGTAAACATATTATAATTAGAAAAATACTGAAGATTTTCACTTCCAAACATAAAACTTTTTCATGGAATGACCCAATGGTTAAAGACTGTAATGTTTAACGTCATATTCATTAATTGTATACCAACGTTAGTGGGTTCTGTATTTTGTGAAAAGTATGTCATTGAGCAACTACAGCACAAGGTACACAATAATTGTTTCACGTTGAGAAAGTTGTAATCAATTTTTTACTTTCTCTACTATGTATAGTAAGTAGGGGAAGTATTGCAATCCACTCAAAAATTTGATACCGAGTTTTCACCAAAATACATGTTTTGAGGCCTCCCTGAATCCAAAAAAAATCTGATGTGTTACACTCACATGACTTTCTCTACTCTTGTACAAACTATTTTTACAAATGCTTATACTCCATATGCTTCATGTTAATCGAGATATCGAGATGTTAATCTTATTGCTAATTTTCTTGTAGATGCAAGGGGAATTGGTAGGCTTTAAGCTATAGTCAAATATTTTAATGGCTGGTTCCTATGTGGAGTATTCCATTTTCTTTGCATTACCAGGACGAAAAAAATTGGATAACGAATTTAAGAAAAAGTATAAGTATTGGAAAATTTAAGGGAATAACAAGCAATATCACGAAAATGGTTCACTCAACAAAAAATATGTATATGACATAAATTGTGTATTTTAACGCGGTCTACATTTTTTGTGCAGTAAAATTTTGTCTATCTCTTATAGTTTACCAGTTATGCAAAAGTCGTTGACGATGAAGAATACTTTTGGAGACATTCCCAGAAAATTCGAGATATACATTTCATTTGTCATGAAAATATCTTAAACATATGATATTTTAATCAAAATCATTAGAGCTATTTTTGAGAAAATTAAAATTTTCGAAAAATGTTCCATGTAAAGGGTAATCTGGGGTAGGGGGATTCTCTTGAAAACCTTCGTGTCGCATCTCTGGAAGATACTGAACCTAAATATCAAGTTTGGTGTTTATCCGACTGTTCATTTCTCAGTTAGCTGTTCTCACACACACGCACTCACGCACGCACGCACACACACACAGACATGTTTCCAAAAATGCTTTTTTTTTGATTCAGGGGGTCTCAAAACATGTATTTCCGGTGAAATATCGATATTGAAGTTTTGGGTGGAATTCAATACTTCCCCTACTTACTATACGTAGTAGAGAAAGTAAAAAGTAATTTTGGAAACATGTCCGTGTGTGTGTGTGTCTGTGAACAGCCTAACTCAGAAACGAACAGTCGGATAAACACCAAACTTCGTATTTAGGTCCAGTATCCTCCAGAGATGCGACACGAAGGTTTTCAAGAAAATCCCCCCACCCCAGATTCCCCTTTACATGGAACATTTTTCGAAAATTTTAATTTTCTCAAAAATGGCTCTTAACGATTTTGATTAAAATATCATATATTTAAGATATTTTCATGACAAATGAAATGTATATTTCGAGTTTTATGGGAATGTCTCCAAAAGTATTCTTCACTGTGAGCGACTTTTGCATACTGGTAACCATAAGAGATAGACAAAATTTTACTACACAAAAAAGGTAGATCGCGTTAAAATACACAATTTATGTATATACATTTTTTTTGTTGACTGAACCATTTTCGAGATATTGCTTGTTATTCCCTTAAATTTTCCAATACTTATACTTTTTCTCAAATGGGAATTCGTTATTCATTTTTTTCGTCCTGGTAATGTAAAGAGAATGGAATGCTCCACATAGTAATCAGCTCTTAAAACATTTGACTATCGCTTAAAGCCTACCAATTCCCCTTGCATCTAGAAAATTAGAAATAAGATTAACATCTCTATATCTCGATTAACATGAAGCATATGGAGTATAAGCATTTGTAAAAATAGTTTGTACAAGAGTAGAGAAAATCATGTGAGTGTAACACATCAGATTTTTTTAATGAACACCTCTTTTTTATGACTTGACATATTACATTGTCCATTATCAAACACAGATATGTTTGGAGGAGCGCACCTGTCATTGCTGAACTTAGCTGGGAGGATTATATCCACTGACCAATCTCCAGTATACCAGTCAGGAGACATTTTATCACTGACAGGCCAGTGATATATGGAATAAGAGGAGAGAAAGAGAGAACAGCAAGCAAAGATCCCTTAAGCCTCGAGTGCTCTAACACCACCAGGGTAAGAAGAAAAACAAGAGTTCAACCGAGAGGAAGGGATTAGAAAGGAAAGAATAAACATGGGCTCTGGTATATGGAGCAGAAGAAATGCCAGATCAATTATTAACTCATTGGTCATTAAAATCAACCATTCAAAACCCCAGAAACTTTCCTTTGAATCTATAAAGAGAATAACCAAAAGCAAAATGTCCAATTTAACCAATAGAAATGATAACTCTAGTTGAACAATTCTACAGAATGCAAAACAAATACCAGTTTTCTGGATGATTACTGCACATGATAAGTATAACCAATTCACCAATCTGTCTACTGTGTCACCACATCAAAATATGTGAAGCACGGAGGAGAATGCTTTATTGTGAAATCAAGAGCATTGGATACATATACAATTGTTTTGCCCTTCTATCAACATGAACAAAATCTAAGAATAAGTCTAACCGATTGAGGCACAGTGAAAATGAAGCTACTCACTTGACCAGTTCTAGTTTGCTCATTTTCTTCTGGGGGTTCTCCAATGGGCTTGAGAAACCTCCCCAGGTTCCAGCGATCCTGGGGCTTTGCCTCTTCCAACTGATCCATCTGGTGTGGCGATGCTGCTGTTGCTGTAGGCACTGCTGCTGGTTCAGCCGACTCCTGCGGGGCTTCATCCCCAGAGTCCTCGCTGCTTGACTCGCTGTCTGACCCAGAACCAGAGTCGGAGTCTGCTTCACTGGAAGATGAAGCAGGTCCCACTGGAGACATTAGCGGTGCTGGCTCTGGTGGTCTGCTCCCCACACTAAGGATGCTTGGAGTAGGACTGGCGGTCAGCAGCGCTGGAACTCGTCTGCTGCAACAGCAGTTTCGGTGGTTAGAAACGTTTACAATGTAATAGTGGGGTGGATTAATGTATTAACCACAGGGGTGGCATTCTTTCACTTAGGCAGAACAGGATAAATGATTGAAACACTGCTAAATAAATATTGGTTTCGAGTTACATCAACAGAAGAATAAAATATTGTCAGACAGTGCGTAATTATACAAGAGAAATATGAAATTTCTGCTCTTTGGATGATGGAATTACAAAGAATTTTGGAAGAAATTGGTAAGCATAATTTATGGAAGGAGAAGTATACCTGGAAGTTTCTTGAAAGATAGTACACAAAGAATACAGATATTGATAAACAGTAAATGCTCAATAATAAGAGATCTTTAGTGTTGTACAGAGAAATATGTAATAAATATGGTGGAGAGGGGTCGATATGGTAAGAAATTTATGGGACAGGGCCTACACATAGTCCACTGAACATGATTTCCATTATGTGAGGAAACCAATCTGTCAAAAGAGAGAGAGAGAGATTATATTGTGGTAGCAGAATGCCTACAAAGGTAATGTATTTCTGGGCTTTTTATGTATCACAGGTGTCAGTAAAAATAGCTGAAATTGCTTTAGTGTGGAATAAACATGTGTATACTTCATGCATTGAGTGTTCAGTGTTCTAGCTTCTCAAAAGGGGTCATGGGTTCAATTACTGCTAGGGTAGTTTATTTTCCTATCCAATGCAGAACTTGGAAGTGAATATTGTTTTTGTTGCTGCTGACCAAAGCTAACATTTGGCAAAGCAGGCATTCATTCTTTCCAAGAGAAAGTTTAAAAAATGAATATGAAAATGTTTAGGCGTAAAAGTAATAAAAGCCAATGTTAAGAAACTTACGCTTCAGTGATTACACACACCTTTGGTAGTTCCTTAAGTCAAAGCTCCTAATATGAATATAGATGATAAAGAGGCACACACATACACACACACACACACAACCAAACAAAAATTTGACAAGTGATATTATTACATCTGTGGTTTTCTACTTATTGTTATTACGCTTTTCAAATCAATAATCCTTCATTATATAATTTTAACAAATATATACTTCCAAATATGTAAAATTGAAAACTGTATAACTTTCCCAGTCCAGCAAAGCATCATAATTTTATACTGACATGAAACTTAAAATTCATAAAATGTACAGTGCACTAAATGTAGAAAAATGGGAGTTTGTTTTTATAAGAATCCTTGAAGATCTGGTGGTACTACTTCTTGATCAAATTCTTCCTGGTATCAATTTAACATGTATTAAAGTAAAGAATACCACTTTTGAGGCTGAACACTTATTTTGTAGTCCACATTTTACACTTTTTAGCATCAACTATACAAAACATTTAACAAAAATACCAAACTTATATACAACAACCCTAGAATGTGAATAAGATAATTTACATGACGGAGTTGACTAACATTTCACATTGTCCATTACTGAATGTCTGTGCTCATTTACTAGAAGTCACTAGTAAAGTTATGTCTTTTGTTGCAGCCCAGTGAAAGGGGACCACAATCATGATGATAGACAGACACACAGATAAGCTCTGGTCTATCATAGTACTGTATACCATTTACTAGAGGTCACTAGTGGTGCTATACATTTTGTAGCAGCCCAATGAAAGTGGACCATATTGTGATGAAGGATAGACACACAGATAAGCTCTGGTCTATCATAGTACTGTATACCATTTACTAAAGGTCACTAGTGGTGCTATACACTTTGCTGCAGCCCAGTGAAGGGGGACCATGATCATGATGAAGGATAGACACACAGATAAGCTCTGGTCTATCAAAGCACTGTATCCTATTTACTAGACGTCACTAGTGGTGCTATACACTTTGTTGCAGCCCAGTGAAGGGGGACCATGATCATGATGAAGGATAGACACACAGATAAGCTCTGGTCTATCATAGCACTGTATACCATTTACTAGAGGTCACTTGTGGTGCTATACACTTTGTTGCAGCTCAGTGAAGGCGGACCATGATCATGAAGGATAGACACACAGATAAGCTCTGGTCTATCATAGCACTGTATCCCATTTACTAGACGTCACTAGTGGTGCTATACACTTTGTTGCAGCCCAGTGAAGGGGGACCATGATCATGATGGATAGACACACAGATAAGCTCTGGTCTATCAAAGCAGTGTATACCATTTACTAGACGTCACTAGTGGTGCTATACACTTTGTTGCAGCCCAGTGAAGGGGGACCATGATCATGATGGATAGACACACAGATAAGCTCTGGTCTATCAAAGCAGTGTATACCATTTACTAGAGGTCACTTGTGGTGCTATACACTTTGTTGCAGCCCAGTGAAGGGGGACCATGATCATGATGAAGGATAGACACACAGATAAGCTCTGGTCTATCATAGCACTGTATACCATTTACTAGAGGTCACTTGTGGTGCTATACACTTTGTTGCAGCCCAGTGAAGGGGGACCATGATCATGAAGGATAGACACATAGATAAGCTCTGGTCTATCATAGCACTGTATCCCATTTACTAGACGTCACTAGTGGTGCTATACACTTTGTTGCAGCCCAGTGAAGGGGGACCATGATCATGATGGATAGGCACACAGATAAGCTCTGGTCTATCATAGCACTGTATACCATTTACTAGACGTCACTTGTGGTGCTATACACTTTGTTGCAGCCCAGTGAAGGGGGACCATATTGTGATGAAGGATAGACACACAGATAAGCTCTGGTCTATCATAACACTGTATACCATGTTCTAGAGGTCACTAGTGGTGCTATACATTTTGTTACAGCCCAGTGAAGGGGGACCATGATCATGATGGATAGACACACAGATAAGCTCGGCTCTGTCACAGCAGTGTATACCATTTATTAGAGGTCACTAGTGGTGCTATACATTTTGTTGCAACCCAGTGAAGGGGGACCATGATCATGATGAAGGATACACACACAGATAAGCTCTGGTCTATCATAGCACTGTATCCCATTTACTAGACGTCACTAGTGGTGCTATACGCTTTGTTGCAGCCCAGTGAAGGGGGACCATGATCATGATGAAGGATAGACACACAGATAAGCTCTGGTCTATCATAGCACTGTATCCCATTTACTAGACGTCACTAGTGGTGCTATACACTTTGTTGCAGCCCAGTGAAGGGGGACCATGATCATGATGAAGGATAGACACACAGATAAGCTCTGGTCTACCATAGCACTGTATACCATTTACTAGAGGTCACTTGTGGTGCTATACACTTTGTTGCAGCCCAGTGAAGGGGGACCATGATCATGATGAAGGATACACACACAGATAAGCTCTGGTCTATCATAGCACTGTATCCCATTTACTAGACGTCACTAGTGGTGCTATACACTTTGTTGCAGCCCAGTGAAGGGGGACCATGATCATGATGAAGGATAGACACACAAATAAGCTCTGGTCTATCATAGCACTGTATACCATTTACTAGAGGTCACTAGTGGTGCTATACATTTTGTTGCAGCCCAGTGAAGGGGGAGCATGATCATGATGAAGGATAGACACACAGATAAGCTCTGGTCTATCATAGTACTATATACCATTTACTAGACGTCACTAGTGGTGCTATACATTTTGTTGCAACCAAGTGAAGGGGACCATGATCATGATGAAGGATAGACACACAGATAAGCTCTGGTCTATCATAGCACTGTATACCATTTACTAGAGGTCACTAGGGGTGCTATACATTTTGTAGCAGCCCAGTGAAGAGGGACCATGATCATGATGATGGATAGACACACAGATAAGCGGTGGTCTATAATAGTACTATATACCATTTACTAGGTCATTAGTGAAGCCATGCATTTTGGTGCAGCCCAGTGAAGCTGGACCATGACCATGATGGATAGGCACACAGATAAGCTCTGGTCTATCATAGCACTGTATACCATTTACTAGATGTCACTAGTGGTGCTATACATTTTGTTGCTGTCCAGTGAAGAGGGACCATGATCATGATGGACAGACACACAGATAAGCTCTGGTCTATCATAGCACTGTATACCATTTACTAGATGTCACTAGTGGTGCTATACATTTTGTTGCAGCCCAGTGAAGCTGGACCATGACCATGATGGATAGGCACACAGATAAGCTCTGGTCTATCATAGCACTGTATACCATTTACTAGAGGCCACTAGTGGTGCTATACATTTCGTTGCAGCCCAGTGAAGCTGGACCATGACCATGATGGATAGGCACACAGATAAGCTCTGGTCTATCATAGCACTGTATACCATTTACTAGAGGTCACTAGTGGTGCAGTCCAATGAACTAGGACCATGATTGTAAAGAAGGCTAGACACACAGATAAGCTCTGATGTATTATAGAACTGTATGTCGTCCTATGTAGCGTAGTGGTTACCATGCCTCTAGCTAACGAGGTCGCAGGTTCAAACCCAGCGGAGGGCGATATTTTGTTTCGGCCGTAGAAGCTCTTAGCATGGCTTCTTTTGGAAGGGAATTAAAGCCGGTGGTCACGTGTTGTAGATTTAGGGCATGCAAATGAACCTCAAGCCTAATAAAGAGGTCTCTGAGCAAAATTACTGGTTTTTCTCTTCCAATTTAGAATGGGATGCTAAGGACCACAGCAGTTGAACAGCGTATATAAATAAAACTCTATTTATAGAACTGTATACCATATACTAGAGGTAACAAGTGGTGTTACATTCTGTTACAGCCCAGTGAAGTGGGACCATGTTCATGATGAAGGATACACACGCACACAGATAAGCTCTGGCCTATCACAGCATTGTATAACATTTACTAGAGGTGCTAAACATTTTGCTGCAGCCCAGAGATGTTTGACCATGATTATGATGAAGGATACACACATAAATAAGCTCTGGACTATCATAACAGTGTATACCATTGAGAATATAATGCAATAGAATGTGTTGTATTCTCATGTCTGGGGTGAAAATCTGGAAGACTTTGGATCTGCCCACAAAGTTGTAAAAAGGCCTACGCTCCCGCACATTTTATGAGGAAACCATAGAAGTCTGCAAGTATATATGTATCTCAATAGGATTTCCATTGCAGCTGATGTTTTTTTTTTAATAGCTCCAGTTTTATATAAACAAGCCACCTTCAGACACAGCAGTTTGATAGGTGTTTGTTTTTTTTTATTAACTTTGGACCACACAAGTGATCTATAGGTCTTACAATTGCTTCATATATCTAAACAATGCTTTACCAAAGGTTCTTCTGGCTATCATAAGAGTCATTTTCCCTTTGCTTATTTTTTTTTGCAGATGTAGACTACACTTGAGTTCACTGTATAACAACACACCCAGATACTTAACCGACTGCAGTAAGTAAAATGATTGACTGTGTGGAATTAAAGAAATCACTGTTTTTATCCAACATTTGTAAACTTTCATGCGCTAATAAAGCAGCTATCTGACATGGCCTGGTGGAGCAGTTCATGTGTGTCAATATTGAAGTTATGTTCCTTCCACGGTATGTCCACTTTATTTTCCTTCATTTCACAGTTCTTAATTAAACTTTCATTAAAATGGAAATGCATATTACTTGATGTTCTACAGCATGCATCATGATTATTTTATTGGGAAAGGATTTATTTAAAAAAAATAAAGCATAAATACCTACACCTACAATATATTTTGGAATAGAAGGCATACGCTTATGGCCTTTTATGCAGCGCAATAGAACAGCACATGTTCCTGTAATAAACCTGAGTGTTTAGGTTCATACTGGTTAACAAAGAATTACAAAAATACAGCTGATTGCCAGCAGGTTCTTTACTGTAGATCCACCATGATTAATGTAGTGCTGTTTGTACAGACATATGACTTGCACAATAAAACTATATCATAAAAATTAGTGATGAGACAATATAACTATTTCTTGATACCGATACTGATTTCTGAGCATCGATATTCGATACTAACTTTGAAAAAACTGTAAACTCAATAGCTTGTTCACTGAATTATGTTCTTATAAGCAGTTTTCTGTGTATAAACGTATATAACCAATTTGTATTGTGCGCTAATTCCAAAATTGTTCCTGTTTGACATTCTCCAATTGCAGAATGTTTTTTATCTTGATAATACCACATTATGTAATATTTTGTGGCAAAAACTTTCTTATAAAGGAATTCTCTAAACCCGGAAAACAAACACTAGCAATTCTTCTTTATTCTGCAATCTTGAAAATATAAACCAATACCTATATATTCTACATGAAAATCAAAGAAACAAAAATGTGTGTGTGTGTTATACCATTCTACTATTATTCACAACTGCTACATAACCTGTATAGTTTTCCATAGCCATATAACACTCGGATACATAGTAAGTTTGTGAATTAAGCCTCTCTACTTCCCACCCCGATGCAGCATGTTACGTGACTATCTCTACTCCTCCCAATGTTTTTGTTTAGAAACAAGAGTCTATGGAAAGTTGCAGTCAAGGTCTATCAAGAACTACAGGGGACATGGTCGGGACAATAACATGAAATCTTCTCAACTCCTTTCAATCCTTATCTAGCATAAAGTTAAATGCAACAGCTTTCAATAAGGTAAGAGTATCAAAAAATATCAAAGGTTTATCTCATTTGATACCACTGAGTATCAAAAATTACAAATTAAATTCAGTTTTATTTATGGACACACTGCTGTGGTCCTTAGCATCCCAACCTATATTGGGCGTGAAACAGTGGTAATTTTGCTCTGAGGCCTGGCTATTAGACTTGAGGTTCTTTTACGTGCCATAAATCTATGACTCGGGACCACCAGCTTTACTTCCCTTTAAAGGAAGCCCTGCTAAGGATTTTTATACCCGAAAAAATCTATCGCCCTCTGTCTGGTATGAACCCACGACCTTGGCCACTAGAGGCTAGCATGATAACCACTACACCACAGAGGCTGACACTGAGTATCAAGGCCCAACTCCTAATAAAAATGCTGTTATGAAATAAAACATCAACCCAAGCAAAACACATTACAGCAGTAAGCCAAGCGAGAGGCCAGCAATGCCATCTATCATCATCACAGTTCACATTTTAGGCCTTCTGCTCTGGTTATAAATCAAACATTTTGTAGATATAATAAGGTTTTAAAGTACATGGAAATAAAACAACCAGGCTTTATTATGCCTTTTTGAATTATAAATGGCTATTTTTAGCCTTTTTAAATCAATTTAAACGTTTTCAGTTTTTTTGAATATTGCTGCTACATCCAACTCTAGATGATGGACACCTTTACATTGGAATGTAACCATCTTGTAATGTTTGCTAAGGGTTCTCAGCATCTCTTTGAAAGTTGGTTCCCCAGTATTGGCAAAACATTTTTACAATAGTGATGTCAGTTGCTATCATATAAAAGTGGGTTCCCCAGTTTCAGAAAAACATTTTGACAATAGTGATGTCAGTTACTGTCATATAAAAGTGGGTTCCCCAGTTTCAAACAAAACATTTTGACAACAGTAATGTCATTTGCTATCATATAAAAGTAGGTTCCCAAGTATTAGCAAAACGTTTTTACAATAGTGATGTCAGTTACTGTCATATAAAAGTGGGTTCCCAGTATTAGCAAAACATTTTTACAATAGTGATGTCAGTTGCTGTCATATAAAAGTGGGTTCTCCAGTTTCAACAAAACCTTTTGACAATAGTGATGTCAGTTACTGTAATATAAAAGTGGGTTCCCCAGTTTCAAACAAAACATTTTGACAATAGTAATGTCAGTAGTCATCATATAAAAGTGGGTTCCCCAGTATTAGCAAAACATTTTTACAATAGTGATGTCAGTTGCTGTCATATAAAAGTGGGTTCTCCAGTTTCAACAAAACCTTTTGACAATAGTGATGTCAGTTACTGTAATATAAAAGTGGGTTCCCCAGTTTCAAACAAAACATTTTGACAATAGTAATGTCAGTAGCCGTCATATAAAAGTGGGTTCCCCAGTATTAGCAAAACATTTTTACAATAGTGATGTCAGTTGCTGTCATATAAAAGTGGGTTCTCCAGTTTCAACAAAACATTTTTACAATAGTGATGTCAGTTGCTGTCATATAAAAGTGGATTCCCCAGTTTCAAAAAAATATTTTGACACGACTGATGTCAGTTGCTGTCATATAAAAGTGGATTTCCCAGTATTAGCAAAACATTTTTACAATAGTGATGTAAGTTACTGTCATATAAAAGTGGGTTACCCAGTATTAGCAAAACATTTTTACAATAGTGATGTCAGTTAATGTCATATAAAAGTGGGTTACCCAGTATCAGTAAAACATTGACATTAGTGATGTCACTTACTATTATATAAAAGTGGGTTCCCCAGTTTTAGCAAAACGTTTCTACAATAGTGATGTCAGTTACTGATATATAAAAGAGGGTTCCCCAGTATTAGCAAAACATTTTTTACAATAGTGATGTAGGTTACTGTCATATAAAAGTGAGTTCCCCAGTTTCAACAAAACATTTTGACAATAGTGATGTCAGTTGCTGTCATACAAAAGTGGGTTCCCCAGTATCAGTAAAACATTGCCAATACTGATGTCAGTTGCTGTCATGTAAAAGTGGCTACCGCAGTATCAGTAAATCATTGACAATAGTGATGTCAGTTACTGTCATATAAAAGTGGATTACCCAGTATCAGTAAAATATTGACAATAGTGATGTCAGTTACTGTCATAAAAGTGAGTTCCCCAGTTTCAACAAAACATTTTGATAATAGTGATGTCAGTTACTGTCATATAAAAGTGGGTGCCCAGTATCAACAAAACATTTTGACAAAAGTGATGTCAGTTACTGTCGTATAAAAGTGGGTTACCCAGTATCAGTAAAACATTTTGACAATACTGATGTCAGTTAATGCCATATAAAAGTGGGTTCCCCAGTATCAGTAAAACATTGACATTAGTGATGTCAGTTAGTGTTATATAAAAGTGAGTTCCCCAGTATTAGCAAAAACATTTTTAAAATACTGATGTCAGTTGCTGTCATACAAAAGTGGGTTCCCCAGTTTCAGCAAAACATTTTGACAATAGTGATGTCAGCTACTGTCATATAAAAGTGGATTCCCCAGTATTAGCAAAAACATTTTAACAATAGTGATGTCAGTTACTGTCATATAAAAGTGGCTACCCAGTATTACCAAACATTTTTACAATAGTGATGTCAGTTACTGTAATATAAAAGTGGCTTCCCCAGTTTCAAACAAAACATTTTGACAATAGTGATGTCAGTTACTGTCATATAAAAGTGGGTGCCCAGTATCAACAAAACATTTTGACAATAGTGATGTCAGTTACTGTTGTATAAAAGTGAGTTCCCCAGTTTCAACAAAACATTTTGACAATAGTGATGTCAGTTGCTGTCATACAAAAGTGGGTTCCCCAGTTTCAAACAAAACATTTTGACAATAGTAATGTCAGTTGCTGTCATATAAAAGTGGGTTCCCAAGTATTAGCAAAACATTTTTACAATAGTGATGTCAGTTGCTGTCATATAAAAGTGGGTTCCACAGTATTAACAAAACATTTTTACAATAGTGATGTCAGTTACTGCTATATAAAAGTGGGTTCCCCAGTATAAGCAAAACATTTTAACAATAGTGAAGTCACTTACTGTCATATAAAAGTGGGTTCCCCAGTCTCAGCGAAACATTCTTACAATAGTGATGTAAGTTGCTGTCATATAAAAGTGGATTCCCCAGTTTCAACAAAATATTTTGACAATAGTGATGTCAGTTACTGTCATATAAAAGTGGGTTACCCAGTATCAGTAAAACATTTTGACAATACTGATGTCAGTTAATGCCATATAAAAGTGGGTTCCACAGTATTAACAAAATATTTTTATAATAGTGATGGTCAATTACTGTCATAAGCAACTGCATGCTCCAGTAATTTAACCAATAGTGATGGTTAGTTATATTCAGATTAAAGTGGGTGCCCCAGTATTTTGACCAACAGTGATGGTCAGTTATATTCACATTAAATTGCATGCCCCAGTATGTTGACCAATAGTGATGGTCATTATATTCACATGAAAGTGGGTGCCCCAGTATTTTGACCAATAGTGATGGTCAGTTATATTCACATGAAAGTGGGTGCCCCAGTATTTTGACCAATAGTGATGGTCAGTTACATTCACATGAAAGTGGGTGCCCCAGTATTTTGACCAATAGTGATGGTCAGTTATATTCACATGAAAGTGGGTGCCCCAGTATTTTGACCAATAGTGATGGTCAGTTATATTCACATGAAAGTGGGTGCCCCAGTATTCTGACCAATAGTGATGGTCAGTTATATTCACATGAAAGTGGGTGCCCCAGTAATTTGACCAATAGTGATGGTCAGTTATATTCACATGAAAGTGGGGGCCCAGTAATTTGACCAATAGTGATGGTCAGTTATATTCACATGATAGTGGGTGCACCAGTATTTTGACCAATAGTGATGGTCAGTTATATTCACATGAAAGTGGGTGCCCCAGTATTTTGACCAATAGTGATGGTCAGTTACATTCACATAAAAGTGGGTGCCCCAGTATTTTGACCAATAATGATGGTCAGTTATATTCACATTTAAGTGTGTGCTCCAGTATTTTGACCAATAGTGATGGTCATTATATCCACATGAAAGTGGGGGCCCAGGATTCTGACCAATAGTGATGGTCAGTTATATTCACATGAAAGTGGGTGCCCCAGTATTTTGACCAATAGTGATGGTCAGTTATATTCACATGAAAGTGGGGGGCCACAGTATTTTGACCAATAGTGATGGTCAGTTATATTCACATGAAAGTGGGTGCCCCAGTATTTTTACCAATAGTGATGGTCAGTTATATTCACATGATAGTGGGTGCACCAGTATTTTGACCAATAGTGATGGTCAGTTATATTCACATGAAAGTGGGTGCCCCAGTAATTTGACCAATAGTGATGGTCAGTTATATTCACATGAAAGTGGGGGCCCAGTAATTTGACCAATAGTGATGGTCAGTTATATTCACATGATAGTGGGTGCACCAGTATTTTGACCAATAGTGATGGTCAGTTATATTCACATGAAAGTGGGTGCCCCAGTATTATGACCAATAGTGATGGTCAGTTACATTCACATAAAAGTGGGTGCCCCAGTATTTTGACCAATAATGATGGTCAGTTATATTCACATTTAAGTGTGTGCTCCAGTATTTTGACCAATAGTGATGGTCATTATATCCACATGAAAGTGGGGGCCCAGGATTCTGACCAATAGTGATGGTCAGTTATATTCACATGAAAGTGGGTGCCCCAGTATTTTGACCAATAGTGATGGTCAGTTATATTCACATGAAAGTGGGGGGCCACAGTATTTTGACCAATAGTGATGGTCAGTTATATTCACATGAAAGTGGGTGCCCCAGTATTTTTACCAATAGTGATGGTCAGTTATATTCACATGATAGTGGGTGCACCAGTATTTTGACCAATAGTGATGGTCAGTTATATTCACATGAAAGTGTGTGCTCCAGTATTTTGACCAATAGTGATGGTCAGTTATATTCACATGAAAGTGGGTGCCCCAGTAATTTGAACAATAGTGATGGTAGCAGTTATATTCACATGAAAGTGGGGGTCCAGTATTTTGACCAATAGTGATGGTCAGTTATATTCACATGAAAGTGGGTGCCCCAGTATTTTGAACAATAGTGATGGTCAGTTATATTCACATGAAAGTGGGTGCCCCAGTATTTTGACCAATAGTGATGGTCAGTTATTTTCACATGAAAGTGGGTGCCCCAGTATTTTGACCAATAGTGATGGTCCGTTATATTCACATGAAAGTGGGTGCCCCAGTATTTTGACCAATATAGATGGTCAGTTATATTCACATGAAAGTGGGTGCCCCAGTATTTTGACCAATAGTGTTGGTCAGTTATATTCACATGAAAGTGGGTGCCCCAGTATTTTGACCAATAGTGATGGTCAGTCACTGTCGAGGCGATCCTCCCAATATTTTAACCAATACTGATGGTCAGTTACTCTCACAGGAAAATGGGTTCCCAAGTATTTTGAGCAATAGTGATGGTCACTAAGTGTCACAGGAAAGTGGGTCCGCCAGTATTGTGACAAATGGTGATGGTCAGTAACTGTCACAGGAAAGTGGGTCCGCCAGTATTGTGACAAATATTGATGGTCAGTAACTGTCACAGGAAAGTGGGTCCCTCAGTATTTTGAGCAATAGTGATGGTCAGTAACTGTCACAGGAAAGTGGGTCCGCCAGTATTGTGACCAACAGTGATGGTCAGTAACTGTCACAGGAAAGTGGGTCCGCCAGTATTGTGACCAGTAGTGTTGGTCAGTAATTGTTACAGGAAAGTGGGTCCGCAAGTATTGTGACAAATAGTGATGGTCAGTAATTGTCACAGGAAAGTGGGTCTGCCAGTATTGTGACCAATAGTGATGGTCAGTAACTGTCACAGGAAAGTGGGTCCCTCAGTATTTTGACCAATAGTGATGGTCAGTAACTGTGACAGGAAAGTGGGTTCCTCAGTATTTTGACCAATACTGATGGTCAGTAATTGTCACAGGAAAGTGGGTCTGCCAGTATTGTGACCAATAGTCATGGTCAGTAACTGTCACAGGAAAGTGAGTTCCTCAGTATTTTGACCAATACTGATGGTCAGTAACTGTCACAGGAAAGTGGGCTGCCAGTATTGTGACCAATAGTGATGTTCAGTAACTGTCACAGGAAAGTGGGTCCCTCAGTATTTTGAGCAATAGTGATGGTCAGTAATTGTCACAGGAAAGTGGGTCCCTCAGTATATTGAGCAATAGTGATGGTCAGTAACTGTCATAGGAAAGTGGGTCCCTCAGCATTTTGAACAATAGTGATGGTCAGTAATTGTCACAGGAAAGTGGGTCCCTCAGTATTTTGAGCAATAGTGATGGTCAGTAATTGTCACAGAAAAGTGGGTCCCTCAGTATTTTGAGCAATAGTGATGGTCAGTAATTGTCACAGGAAAGTGGGTCCCTCAGTATTTTGAGCAATAGTGATGGTCAGTAACTGTCACAGGAAAGTGCGTCCCTCAGTATTGTGACCAATAGTGATGGTCAGTAACTGTCACAGGAAAGTGGGTCCCTCAGTATTTTGAGCAATAGTGATGGTCAGTAATTGTCACAGGAAAGTGGGTCCCTCAGTATATTGAGCAATAGTGATGGTCAGTAACTGTCACAGGAAAGTGGGTCCCTCAGTATTTTGAGCAATAGTGATGGTCAGTAATTGTCACAGGAAAGTCGGTCCCTCAGTATTGTGACCAATAGTGATGGTCAGTAACTGTCACAGGAAAGTGGGTCCCTCAGTATTTCGAGCAATAGTGATGGTCAGTAACTGTCACAGGAAAGTAGGTCCCTCAGTATTTTGAGCAATAGTGATGGTCGGTAATTGTCACAGGAAAGTGGGTGCGCCAGTATTGTGACCAATAGTGATGGTCAGTAACTGTCACAGGAAAGTGGGTCCCTCAGTAATTTGAGCAATAGTGATGGTCTGTAATTGTCACAGGAAAGTGGGTTCCTCAGTATTTTGAGCAATAGTGATGGTCAGTAACTGTCTCAGGAAACTGGGTCCGCCAGTATTGTGACAAATAGTGATGGTCAGTAACTGTCACAGGAAAGTGGGTCCACCAGTATTGTGACAAATAGTAATGGTCAGTAACTGTCACAGGAAAGTGGGTCCACCAGTGTTGTGACCAATAGTGATGGTCAGTAACTGTCACAGAAGAGTGGGTCCGCCAGTATTGTGACCAATAGTGATGGTCAGTATCTGTCACAGGAAAGTGAGTCCCTCAGTATTGTGACAAATAGTGATGGTCAGTAACTGTCACAGGAAAGTGGTTTCCTCAGTATTTTGAGCAATAGTGATGGTCAGTAATTGTCTCACAGGAAAGTGGGTTCCTCACTATTTTGAGCAATAGTGATGGTCAGTAACTGTCACAGGAAAGTGGGTTCCTCAGTATTTTGAGCAATAGTGATGGTCGTAATTGTCACAGGAAAGTGGGTCCGCCAGTATTGTGACAAATAGTGATGGTCAGTAACTGTCACAGGAAGGTGGGTTCCTCAGTATTTTGAGCAATAGTGATGGTCAGTAACTGTCACAGGAAAGTGGGTCTGCCAGTATTGTGACAAATATTGATGGTCAGTAACTGTCACAGTAAGGTGGGTCCCTCAGTATTTTGAGCAATAGTGATGTTCAGTAACTGTCACAGGAAAGTGGGTCTGCCAGTATTGTGACCAATAGTGATGGTCAGTAACTGACACAGGAAAGTGGGTCCCTCAGTATTGTGATCAATAGTGATGGTCAGTAACTGTCACAGGAAAGTGGGTCCCTCAGTATTTTGACCAATAGTGATGGTCAGTAACTGTCACAGGAAAGTGGGTTCCTCAGTATTTTGACCAATAGTGATGGTCAGTAATTGTCACAGGAAAGTGGGTCCGCCAGTATTGTGACCAATAGTGATGGTCAGTAATTGTTACAGGAAAGTGGGTCCCTCAGTATTTTGAGCAATAGTGATGGTCAGTAATTGTCACAGGAAAGTGGGTCCGCCAGTATTGTGACCAATAGTGATGGTCAGTAACTGTCACAAGAAAGTGGGTCTGCCAGTATTTTGAGCAATAGTGATGGTCAGTAATTGTCACAGGAAAGTGGGTTCCTCAGTATTGTGACCAATAGTGATGGTCAGTAACTGTCACAGGAAAGTGGGTCCCTCAGTATTGTGACCAATAGTGATGGTCAGTAACTGTCACAGGAAAGTGGGTCCCTCAGTATTTTGAGCAATAGTGATGGTCAGTAACTGTCACAGGAAAGTGGGTCCCTCAGTATTTTGAGCAATAGTGATGGTCAGTAACTGTCATAGGAAAGTGGGTCCCTCAGCATTTTGAACAATAGTGATGGTCAGTAATTGTCACAGGAAAGTGGGTCCCTCAGTATTTTGAGCAATAGTCATGGTCAGTAATTGTCACAGAAAAGTGGGTCCCTCAGTATTTTGAGCAATAGTGATGGTCAGTAATTGTCACAGGAAAGTGGGTCCCTCAGTATTTTGAGCAATAGTGATGGTCAGTAACTGTCACAGGAAAGTGGGTCCCTCAGTATTGTGACCAATAGTGATGGTCAGTAACTGTCACAGGAAAGTGGGTCCCTCAGTATATTGAGCAATAGTGATGGTCAGTAACTGTCACAGGAAAGTGGGTCCCTCAGTATTTTGAGCAATAGTGATGGTCAGTAATTGTCACAGGAAAGTTGGTCCCTCAGTATTGTGACCAATAGTGATGGTTAGTAACTGTCACAGGAAAGTGGGTCCCTCAGTATTTCGAGCAATAGTGATGGTCAGTAACTGTCACAGGAAAGTGGGTCCCTCAGTATTTTGAGCAATAGTGATGGTCAGTAATTGTCACAGGAAAGTGGGTGCGCCAGTATTGTGACCAATAGTGATGGTCAGTAACTGTCACAGGAAAGTGGGTCCCTCAGTATTTTCAGCAATAGTGATGGTCAGTAATTGTCACAGGAAAGTGGGTTCCTCAGTATTTTGAGCAATAGTGATGGTCAGTAACTGTCTCAGGAAAGTGGGTCCGCCAGTATTGTGACAAATAGTGATGGTCAGTAACTGTTACAGGAAAGTGGGTCCACCAGTATTGTGACAAATAGTAATGGTCAGTAACTGTCACAGGAAAGTGGGTCCACCAGTGTTGTGACCAATAGTGATGGTCAGTAACTGTCACAGGAAAGTGGGTCCGCCAGTATTGTGACCAATAGTGATGGTCAGTAACTGTCACAGGAAAGTGGGTCCCTCAGTATTTTGAGCAATAGTGATGGTCAGTAATTGTCACAGGAAAGTGGGTTCCTCAGTATTTTGAGCAATAGTGATGGTCAGTAACTGTCTCAGGAAAGTGGGTCCGCCAGTATTGTGACAAATAGTGATGGTCAGTAACTGTCACAGGAAAGTGGGTCCACCAGTATTGTGACAAATAGTAATGGTCAGTAACTGTCACAGGAAAGTGGGTCCACCAGTGTTGTGACCAATAGTGATGGTCAGTAACTGTCACAGGAAAGTGGGTCCGCCAGTATTGTGACCAATAGTGATGGTCAGTAACTGTCACAGGAAAGTGAGTCCCTCAGTATTGTGACAAATAAAGATGGTAAGTAACTGTCACAGGAAAGTGGTTTCCTCAGTATTTTGAGCAATAGTGATGGTCAGTAATTGTCACAGGAAAGTGGGTTCCTCACTATTTTGAGCAATAGTGATGGTCAGTAACTGTCACAGGAAAGTGGGTTCCTCAGTATTTTGAGCAATAGTGATGGTCGTAATTGTCACAGGAAAGTGGGTCCGCCAGTATTGTGACAAATAGTGATGGTCAGTAACTGTCACAGGAAGGTGGGTTCCTCAGTATTTTGAGCAATAGTGATGGTCAGTAACTGTCACAGGAAAGTGGGTCTGCCAGTATTGTGACAAATATTGATGGTCAGTAACTGTCACAGGAAGGTGGGTCCCTCAGTATTTTGAGCAATAGTGATGTTCAGTAACCGTCACAGGAAAGTGGGTCTGCCAGTATTGTGACCAATAGTGATGGTCAGTAACTGTCACAGGAAAGTGGGTCCCTCAGTATTTTGAGCAATAGTGATGGTCAGTAACTGTCATAGGAAAGTGGGTCCCTCAGCATTTTGAACAATAGTGATGGTCAGTAATTGTCACAGGAAAGTGGGTCCCTCAGTATTTTGAGCAATAGTCATGGTCAGTAATTGTCACAGAAAAGTGGGTCCCTCAGTATTTTGAGCAATAGTGATGGTCAGTAATTGTCACAGGAAAGTGGGTCCCTCAGTATTTTGAGCAATAGTGATGGTCAGTAACTGTCACAGGAAAGTGGGTCCCTCAGTATTGTGACCAATAGTGATGGTCAGTAACTGTCACAGGAAAGTGGGTCTGCCAGTATTGTGACAAATATTGATGGTCAGTAACTGTCACAGGAAGGTGGGTCCCTCAGTATTTTGAGCAATAGTGATGTTCAGTAACTGTCACAGGAAAGTGGGTCTGCCAGTATTGTGACCAATAGTGATGGTCAGTAACTGACACAGGAAAGTGGGTCCCTCAGTATTGTGATCAATAGTGATGGTCAGTAACTGTCACAGGAAAGTGGGTCCCTCAGTATTTTGACCAATAGTGATGGTCAGTAATTGTCACAGGAAAGTGGGTTCCTCAGTATTTTGACCAATAGTGATGGTCAGTAATTGTCACAGGAAAGTGGGTCCGCCAGTATTGTGACCAATAGTGATGGTCAGTAACTGTCACAGGAAAGTGGGTTCCTCAGTATTTTGACCAATACTGATGGTCAGTAATTGTCACAGGAAAGTGGGTCCGCCAGTATTGTGACCAATGGTGATGGTCAGTAATTGTTACAGGAAAGTGGGTCCCTCAGTATTTTGAGGAATAGTGATGGTCAGTAATTGTCACAGGAAAGTGGGTCCGCCAGTATTGTGACCAATAGTGATGGTCAGGAACTGTCACAGGAAAGTGGGTCTGCCAGTATTTTGAGCAATAGTGATGGTCAGTAATTGTCACAGGAAAGTGGGTTCCTCAATATTGTGACCAATAGTGATGGTCAGTAACTGTCACAGGAAAGTGGGTCCCTCAGTATTGTGACCAATAGTGATGGTCAGTAACTGTCACAGGAAAGTGGGTCCCTCAGTATTTTTAGCAATAGTGATGGTCAGTAATTGTCACAGGAAAGTGGGTCCCTCAGTATTTTGAGCAATAGTGATGGTCAGTATCTGTCACAGGAAAGTGGGTCCCTCAGTATTGTAACCAATAGTGATGGTCAGTAACTGTCACAGGAAAGTGGGTCCCTCAGTATTGTGACCAATAGTGCTGGTCAGTAACTCACAGGAAAGTGGGTCCCTCAGTATTTTGAGCAATAGTGATGGTCAGTAACTGTCACAGGAAAGTGGGTCCCTCAGTATTTTGAGCAATAGTGATGGTCAGTAACTGTCATAGGAAAGTGGGTCCCTCAGCATTTTGAACAATAGTGATGGTCAGTAATTGTCACAGGAAAGTGGGTCCCTCAGTATTTTCAGCAATAGTCATGGTCAGTAATTGTCACAGGAAAGTGGGTCCCTCAGTATTTTGAGCAATAGTGATGGTCAGTAACTGTCACAGGAAAGTGGGTCCCTCAGTATTGTGACCAATAGTGATGGTCAGTAACTGTCACAGGAAAGTGGGTCCCTCAGTATATTCAGCAATAGTGATGGTCAGTAACTGTCACAGGAAAGTGGGTCCCTCAGTATTTTGAGCAATAGTGATGGTCAGTAATTGTGACAGGAAAGTTGGTCCCTCAGTATTGTGACCAATAGTGATGGTCAGTAACTGTCACAGGAAAGTGGGTCCCTCAGTATTGTGACCAATAGTGATGGTCAGTAACTGTCACAGGAAAGTGGGTCCCTCAGTATTGTGACCAATAGTGATGGTCAGTAACTGTCATAGGAAAGTTGATCCCTCAGTATTGTGACCAATAGTGATGGTCAGTAACTGTCACAGGAAAGTTGGTCCCTCAGTATTGTGACCAATAGTGATGGTCAGTAATTGTCACAGGAAAGTTGGTCCCTCAGTATTGTGACCAATAGTGATGGTCAGTAACTGTCACAGGAAAGTGGGTCCCTCAGTATTTCGAGCAATAGTGATGGTCAGTAACTGTCACAGGAAAGTGGGTCCCTCAGTATTTTGAGCAATAGTGATGGTCAGTAATTGTCACAGGAAAGTGGGTGCGCCAGTATTGTGACCAATAGTGATGGTCAGTAACTGTCACAGGAAAGTGGGTCCCTCAGTATTTTGAGCAATAATGATGGTCAGTAAATGTCACAGGAAAATGGGTTCCTCAATATTTTGAGCAATAGTGATGGTCAGTAACTGTCTCAGGAAAGTGGGTCCGCCAGTATTGTGACAAATAGTGATGGTCAGTAACTGTCACAGGAAAGTGGGTCCACCAGTATTGTGACAAATAGTAATGGTCAGTAACTGTCACAGGAAAGTGGGTCCACCAGTGTTGTGACCAATAGTGATGGTCAGTAACTGTCACAGGAAAGTGGGTCCGCCAGTATTGTGACCAATAGTGATGGTCAGTAACTGTCACAGGAAAGTGGGTCCCTCAGTATTGTGACAAATAGTGATGGTCAGTAACTGTCACAGGAAAGTGGTTTCCTCAGTATTTTGAGCAATAGTGATGGTCAGTAATTGTCACAGGAAAGTGGGTTCCTCACTATTTTGAGCAATAGTGATGGTCAGTAACTGTCACAGGAAAGTGGGTTCCTCAGTATTTTGAGCAATAGTGATGGTCGTAATTGTCACAGGAAAGTGGGTCCGCCAGTATTGTGACAAATAGTGATGGTCAGTAACTGTCACAGGAAGGTGGGTTCCTCAGTATTGTGAGCAATAATGATGGTCAGTAACTGTCACAGGAAAGTGGGTCCGCCAGTATTGTGACAAATATTGATGGTCAGTAACTGTCACAGGAAGGTGGGTCCCTCAGTATTTTGAGCAATAGTGATGTTCAGTAACTGTCACAGGAAAGTGGGTCTGCCAGTATTGTGACCAATAGTGATGGTCAGTAACTGTCACAGGAAAGTGGGTTCCTCAGTATTTTGAGCAATAGTGATGGTCAGTAATTGTCACAGGAAAGTGGGTTCCTCAGTATTTTGAGCAATAGTGATGGTCAGTAACTGTCACAGGAAAGTGGGTTCCTCAGTATTTTGAGCAATAGTGATGGTCGTAATTGTCACAGGAAAGTGGGTCCGCCAGTATTGTGACAAATAGTGATGGTCAGTAACTGTCACAGGAAGGTGGGTTCCTCAGTATTTTGAGCAATAGTGATGGTCAGTAACTGTCACAGGAAAGTGGGTCTGCCAGTATTGTGACAAATATTGATGGTCAGTAACTGTCACAGGAAGGTGGGTCCCTCAGTATTTTGAGCAATAGTGATGTTCAGTAACCGTCACAGGAAAGTGGGTCTGCCAGTATTGTGACCAATAGTGATGGTCAGTAACTGTCACAGGAAAGTGGGTCCCTCAGTATTTTGAGCAATAGTGATGGTCAGTAACTGTCATAGGAAAGTGGGTCCCTCAGCATTTTGAACAATAGTGATGGTCAGTAATTGTCACAGGAAAGTGGGTCCCTCAGTATTTTGAGCAATAGTCATGGTCAGTAATTGTCACAGAAAAGTGGGTCCCTCAGTATTTTGAGCAATAGTGATGGTCAGTAATTGTCACAGGAAAGTGGGTCCCTCAGTATTTTGAGCAATAGTGATGGTCAGTAACTGTCACAGGAAAGTGGGTCCCTCAGTATTGTGACCAATAGTGATGGTCAGTAACTGTCACAGGAAAGTGGGTCCCTCAGTATATTGAGCAATAGTGATGGTCAGTAACTGTCACAGGAAAGTGGGTCCCTCAGTATTTTGAGTAATAGTGATGGTCAGTAATTGTCACAGGAAAGTTGGTCCCTCATATTGTGACCAATAGTGATGGTTAGTAACTGTCACAGGAAAGTGGGTCCCTCAGTATTTCGAGCAATAGTGATGGTCAGTAACTGTCACAGGAAAGTGGGTCCCTCAGTATTTTGAGCAATAGTGATGGTCAGTAATTGTCACAGGAAAGTGGGTGCGCCAGTATTGTGACCAATAGTGATGGTCAGTAACTGTCACAGGAAAGTGGGTCCCTCAGTATTTTGAGCAATAGTGATGGTCAGTAATTGTCACAGGAAAGTGGGTTCCTCAGTATTTTGAGCAATAGTGATGGTCAGTAACTGTCTCAGGAAAGTGGGTCCGCCAGTATTGTGACAAATAGTGATGGTCAGTAACTGTTACAGGAAAGTGGGTCCACCAGTATTGTGACAAATAGTAATGGTCAGTAACTGTCACAGGAAAGTGGGTCCACCAGTGTTGTGACCAATAGTGATGGTCAGTAACTGTCACAGGAAAGTGGGTCCGCCAGTATTGTGACCAATAGTGATGGTCAGTAACTGTCACAGGAAAGTGGGTCCCTCAGTATTTTGAGCAATAGTGATGGTCAGTAATTGTCACAGGAAAGTGGGTTCCTCAGTATTTTGAGCAATAGTGATGGTCAGTAACTGTCTCAGGAAAGTGGGTCCGCCAGTATTGTGACAAATAGTGATGGTCAGTAACTGTCACAGGAAAGTGGGCCCACCAGTATTGTGACAAATAGTAATGGTCAGTAACTGTCACAGGAAAGTGGGTCCACCAGTGTTGTGACCAATAGTGATGGTCAGTAACTGTCACAGGAAAGTGGGTCCGCCAGTATTGTGACCAATAGTGATGGTCAGTAACTGTCACAGGAAAGTGAGTCCCTCAGTATTGTGACAAATAAAGATGGTAAGTAACTGTCACAGGAAAGTGGTTTCCTCAGTATTTTGAGCAATAGTGATGGTCAGTAATTGTCACAGGAAAGTGGGTTCCTCACTATTTTGAGCAATAGTGATCGTCAGTAACGTCACAGGAAAGTGGGTTCCTCAGTATTTTGAGCAATAGTGATGGTCGTAATTGTCACAGGAAAGTGGGTCCGCCAGTATTGTGACAAATAGTGATGGTCAGTAACTGTCACAGGAAGGTGGGTTCCTCAGTATATTGAGCAATAGTGATGGTCAGTAACTGTCACAGGAAAGTGGGTCTGCCAGTATTGTGACAAATATTGATGGTCAGTAACTGTCACAGGAAGGTGGGTCCCTCAGTATTTTGAGCAATAGTGATGTTCAGTAACTGTCACAGGAAAGTGGGTCTGCCAGTATTGTGACCAATAGTGATGGTCAGTAACTGACACAGGAAAGTGGGTCCCTCAGTATTGTGATCAATAGTGATGGTCAGTAACTGTCACAGGAAAGTGGGTCCCTCAGTATTTTGACCAATAGTGATGGTCAGTAATTGTCACAGGAAAGTCGGTTCCTCAGTATTTTGACCAATAGTGATGGTCAGTAATTGTCACAGGAAAGTGGGTCCGCCAGTATTGTGACCAATAGTGATGGTCAGTAACTGTCACAGGAAAGTGGGTTCCTCAGTATTTTGACCAATACTGATGGTCAGTAATTGTCACAGGAAAGTGGGTCCACCAGTATTGTGACCAATGGTGATGGTCAGTAATTGTTACAGGAGTGGGTCCCTCAGTATTTTGAGGAATAGTGATGGTCAGTAATTGTCACAGGAAAGTGGGTCCGCCAGTATTGTGACCAATAGTGATGGTCAGGAACTGTCACAGGAAAGTGGGTCTGCCAGTATTTTGAGCAATAGTGATGGTCAGTAATTGTCACAGGAAAGTGGGTTCCTCAATATTGTGACCAATAGTGATGGTCAGTAACTGTCACAGGAAAGTGGGTCCCTCAGTATTGTGACCAATAGTGATGGTCAGTAACTGTCACAGGAAAGTGGGTCCCTCAGTATTTTTAGCAATAGTGATGGTCAGTAATTGTCACAGGAAAGTGGGTCCCTCAGTATTTTGAGCAATAGTGATGGTCAGTATCTGTCACAGGAAAGTGGGTCCCTCAGTATTGTAACCAATAGTGATGGTCAGTAACTGTCACAGGAAAGTGGGTCCCTCAGTATTGTGACCAATAGTGCTGGTCAGTAACTCACAGGAAAGTGGGTCCCTCAGTATTTTGAGCAATAGTGATGGTCAGTAACTGTCACAGGAAAGTGGGTCCCTCAGTATTTTGAGCAATAGTGATGGTCAGTAACTGTCATAGGAAAGTGGGTCCCTCAGCATTTTGAACAATAGTGATGGTCAGTAATTGTCACAGGAAAGTGGGTCCCTCAGTATTTTCAGCAATAGTCATGGTCAGTAATTGTCACAGGAAAGTGGGTCCCTCAGTATTTTGAGCAACAGTGATGGTCAGTAACTGTCACAGGAAAGTGGGTCCCTCAGTATTGTGACCAATAGTGATGGTCAGTAACTGTCACAGGAAAGTGGGTCCCTCAGTATATTCAGCAATAGTGATGGTCAGTAACTGTCACAGGAAAGTGGGTCCCTCAGTATTTTGAGCAATAGTGATGGTCAGTAATTGTCACAGGAAAGTTGGTCCCTCAGTATTGTGACCAATAGTGATGGTCAGTAACTGTCACAGGAAAGTGGGTCCCTCAGTATTGTGACCAATAGTGATGGTCAGTAACTGTCACAGGAAAGTGGGTCCCTCAGTATTGTGACCAATAGTGATGGTCAGTAACTGTCACAGGAAAGTTGGTCCCTCAGTATTGTGACCAATAGTGATGGTCAGTAACTGTCACAGGAAAGTTGGTCCCTCAGTATTGTGACCAATAGTGATGGTCAGTAATTGTACAGGAAAGTTGGTCCCTCAGTATTGTGACCAATAGTGATGGTCAGTAACTGTCACAGGAAAGTGGGTCCCTCAGTATTTCGAGCAATAGTGATGGTCAGTAACTGTCACAGGAAAGTGGGTCCCTCAGTATTTTGAGCAATAGTGATGGTCAGTAATTGTCACAGGAAAGTGGGTGCGCCAGTATTGTGACCAATAGTGATGGTCAGTAACTGTCACAGGAAAGTGGGTCCCTCAGTATTTTGAGCAATAATGATGGTCAGTAAATGTCACAGGAAAATGGGTTCCTCAATATTTTGAGCAATAGTGATGGTCAGTAACTGTCTCAGGAAAGTGGGTCCGCCAGTATTGTGACAAATAGTGATGGTCAGTAACTGTCACAGGAAAGTGGGTCCACCAGTATTGTGACAAATAGTAATGGTCAGTAACTGTCACAGGAAAGTGGGTCCACCAGTGTTGTGACCAATAGTGATGGTCAGTAACTGTCACAGGAAAGTGGGTCCGCCAGTATTGTGACCAATAGTGATGGTCAGAAACTGTCACAGGAAAGTGGGTCCCTCAGTATTGTGACAAATAGTGATGGTCAGTAACTGTCACAGGAAAGTGGTTTCCTCAGTATTTTGAGCAATAGTGATGGTCAGTAATTGTCACAGGAAAGTGGGTTCCTCACTATTTTGAGCAATAGTGATGGTCAGTAACTGTCACAGGAAAGTGGGTTCCTCAGTATTTTGAGCAATAGTGATGGTCGTAATTGTCACAGGAAAGTGGGTCCGCCAGTATTGTGACAAATAGTGATGGTCAGTAACTGTCACAGGAAGGTGGGTTCCTCAGTATTGTGAGCAATAGTGATGGTCAGTAACTGTCACAGGAAAGTGGGTCCGCCAGTATTGTGACAAATATTGATGGTCAGTAACTGTCACAGGAAGGTGGGTCCCTCAGTATTTTGAGCAATAGTGATGTTCAGTAACTGTCACAGGAAAGTGGGTCTGCCAGTATTGTGACCAATAGTGATGGTCAGTAACTGTCACAGGAAAGTGGGTTCCTCAGTATTTTGAGCAATAGTGATGGTCAGTAATTGTCACAGGAAAGTGGGTTCCTCAGTATTTTGAGCAATAGTGATGGTCAGTAACTGTCACAGGAAAGTGGGTTCCTCAGTATTTTGAGCAATATTGATGGTCGTAATTGTCACAGGAAAGTGGGTCCGCCAGTATTGTGACAAATAGTGAAGGTCAGTAACTGTCACAGGAAGGTGGGTTCCTCAGTATTTTGAGTAATAGTGATGGTCAGTAACTGTCACAGGAAAGTGGGTCTGCCAGTATTGTGACAAATATTGATGGTCAGTAACTGTCACAGGAAGGTGGGTCCCTCAGTATTTTAGGCAATAGTGATGTTCAGTAACCGTCACAGGAAAGTGGGTCTGCCAGTATTGTGACCAATAGTGATGGTCAGTAACTGACACAGGAAAGTGGATCCCTCAGTATTGTGATCAATAGTGATGGTCAGTAACTGTCACAGGAAAGTGGGTCCCTCAGTATTTTGACCAATAGTGATGGTCAGTAATTGTCACAGGAAAGTGGGTTCCTCAGTATTTTGACCAATAGTGATGGTCAGTAATTGTCACAGGAAAGTGGGTCCGCCAGTATTGTGACCAATAGTGATGGTCAGTAACTGTCACAGGAAAGTGGGTTCCTCAGTATTTTGACCAATACTGATGGTCAGTAATTGTCACAGGAAAGTGGGTCCGCCAGTATTGTGACCAATGGTGATGGTCAGTAATTGTTACAGGAAAGTGGGTCCCTCAGTATTTTGAGCAATAGTGATGGTCAGTAATTGTCACAGGAAAGTGGGTCCGCCAGTATTGTGACCAATAGTGATGGTCAGTAACTGTCACAGGAAAGTGGGTCTGCCAGTATTTTGAGCAATAGTGATGGTCAGTAATTGTCACAGGAAAGTGGGTTCCTCAGTATTGTGACCAATAGTGATGGTCAGTAACTGTCACAGGAAAGTGGGTCCCTCAGTATTTTTAGCAATAGTGATGGTCAGTAATTGTCACAGGAAAGTGGGTCCCTCAGTATTTTGAGCAATAGTGATGGTCAGTATCTGTCACAGGAAAGTGGGTCCCTCAGTATTGTAACCAATAGTGATGGTCAGTAACTGTCACAGGAAAGTGGGTCCCTCAGTATTGTGACCAATAGTGCTGGTCAGTAACTCACAGGAAAGTGGGTCCCTCAGTATTTTGAGCAATAGTCATGGTCAGTAATTGTCACAGGAAAGTGGGTCCCTCAGTATTTTGAGCAATAGTGATGGTCAGTAACTGTCACAGGAAAGTGGGTCCCTCAGTATTGTGACCAATAGTGATGGTCAGTAACGGTCACAGGAAAGTGGGTCCCTCAGTATTTTGAGCAATAGTGATGGTCAGTAATTGTCACAGGAAAGTTGGTCCCTCAGTATTGTGACCAATAGTGATGGTCAGTAACTGTCACAGGAAAGTGGGTCCCTCAGTATTGTGACCAATAGTGATGGTCAGTAACTGTCACAGGAAAGTGGGTCCCTCAGTATTGTGACCAATAGTGATGGTCAGTAACTGTCACAGGAAAGTTGGTCCCTCAGTATTGTGACCAATAGTGATGGTCAGTAACTGTCACAGGAAAGTTGGTCCCTCAGTATTGTGACCAATAGTGATGGTCAGTAATTGTCACAGGAAAGTTGGTCCCTCAGTATTGTGACCAATAGTGATGGTCAGTAACTGTCACAGGAAAGTGGGTCCCTCAGTATTTCGAGCAATAGTGATGGTCAGTAACTGTCACAGGAAAGTGGGTCCCTCAGTATTTTGAGCAATAGTGATGGTCAGTAATTGTCACAGGAAAGTGGGTGCGCCAGTATTGTGACCAATAGTGATGGTCAGTAACTGTCACAGGAAAGTGGGTCCCTCAGTATTTTGAGCAATAATGATGGTCAGTAACTGTCTCAGGAAAGTGGGTCCGCCAGTATTGTGACAAATAGTGATGGTCAGTAACTGTCACAGGAAAGTGGGTCCACCAGTATTGTGACAAATAGTAATGGTCAGTAACTGTCACAGGAAAGTGGGTCCACCAGTGTTGTGACCAATAGTGATGGTCAGTAACTGTCACAGGAAAGTGGGTCCGCCAGTATTGTGACCAATAGTGATGGTCAGTAACTGTCACAGGAAAGTGGGTCCCTCAGTATTGTGACAAATAGTGATGGTCAGTAACTGTCACAGGAAAGTGGTTTCCTCAGTATTTTGAGCAATAGTGATGGTCAGTAATTGTCACAGGAAAGTGGGTTCCTCACTATTTTGAGCAATAGTGATGGTCAGTAACTGTCACAGGAAAGTGGGTTCCTCAGTATTTTGAGCAATAGTGATGGTCGTAATTGTCACAGGAAAGTGGGTCCGCCAGTATTGTGACAAATAGTGATGGTCAGTAACTGTCACAGGAAGGTGGGTTCCTCAGTATTTTGAGCAATAGTGATGGTCAGTAACTGTCACAGGAAAGTGGGTCCGCCAGTATTGTGACAAATATTGATGGTCAGTAACTGTCACAGGAAGGTGGGTCCCTCAGTATTTTGAGCAATAGTGATGGTCAGTAACTGTCACAGGAAAGTGGGTCCCTCAGTATTTTGAGCAATAGTGATGGTCAGTAATTGTCACAGGAAGGTGGGTTCCTCAGTATTTTGACCAATACTGATGGTCAGTAATTGTCACAGGAAAGTGGGTTCCTCAGTATTTTGACCAATAGTGATGGTCAGTAATTGTCACAGGAAAGTGGGTCCCTCAGAATTTTGAGCAATAGTGATGGTCAGTAATTGTCACAGGAAAGTGGGTCCCTCAGTATTGTGACAAATAGTGATGGTCAGTAACTGTCACAGGAAAGTGGGTCCGCCAGTATTGTGACAAATAGTGATGGTCAGTAACAGTCACAGGAAAGTGGGTCCCTCAGTATTGTAACAAATAGTGATGGTCAGTAACTGTCAGAGGAAGGTGGGTCCCTCAGTATTGTAACAAATATTGATGGTCAGTAACTGTCAGAGGAAGGTGGGTCCCTCAGTATTTTGAGCAATAGTGATGTTCAGTAATTGTCACAGGAAAGTGGGTCCCTCAGTATTTTGAGCAATAGTGATGGTCAGTAACTGTCACAGGAAAGTGGGTCCCTCAGTATTTTGAGCAATAGTGATGGTCAGTAATTGTCACAGGAAAGTGGGTCCCTGAGTATTTTGAGCAATAGTGATGGTCAGTAATTGTCACAGGAAAGTGGGTCCCTCAGTATTTTGAGCAATAGTGATGGTCAGTAATTGTCACAGGAAAGTGGGTCCCTGAGTATTTTGAGCAATAGTGATGGTCAGTAATTGTCACAGGAAAGTGGGTCCCTCAGTATTTTGAGCAATAGTGATGGTCAGTAATTGTCACAGGAAAGTGGGTCCCTCAGTATTTTGAGCAATAGTGATGGTCAGTAACTGTCATAGGAAAGTGGGTCCCTCAGTATTTTGAACAATAGTGATGGTCAGTAACTGTCATAGGAAAGTGGGTCCCTCAGTATTTTGAACAATAGTGATGGTCAGTAACTGTCACAGGAAAGTGGGTCCCTCAGTATTTTGAACAATAGTGATGGTCAGTAACTGTCATAGGAAAGTGGGTCCCTCAGTATTTTGAACAATAGTGATGGTCAGTAACTGTCATAGGAAAGTGGGTCCCTCAGTATTTTGAACAATAGTGATGGTCAGTAATTGTCACAGGAAAGTGGGTCCCTCAGTATTTTGAGCAATAGTGATGGTCAGTAACTGTCATAGGAAAGTGGGTCCCTCAGTATTTTGAGCAATAGTGATGGTCAGTAACTGTAATAGGAAAGTGGGTCCCTCAGTATTTTGAACAATAGTGATGGTCAGTAACTGTCACAGGAAAGTGGGTCCCTCAGTATTGTGACAAATAGTGATGGTCAGTAACTGTCACAGGAAAGTGGGTCCCTCAGTATTGTGACCAATAGTGATGGTCAGTATCTGTCACAGGAAAGTGGGTCCCTCAGTATTTTGAGCAATAGTGATGGTCAGTATCTGTCACAGGAAAGTGGGTCCCTCAGTATTGTAACCAATAGTGATGGTCAGTAACTGTCACAGGAAAGTGGGTCCCTCAGTATTGTAACCAATAGTGATGGTCAGTAATTGTCACAGGAAAGTGGGTCCCTCAGTATTGTAACCAATAGTGATGGTCAGTAATTGTCACAGGAAAGTGGGTCCCTCAGTATTGTAACCAATAGTGATGGTCAGTAATTGTCACAGGAAAGTGGGTCCCTCAGTATTGTAAGCAATAGTGATGGTCAGTAATTGTCACAGGAAAGTGGGTCCATCAGTATTGTAACCAATAGTGATGGTCAGTAACTTTCACAGGAAAGTGGGTCCCTTAGTATTTTGAGCAATAGTGATGGTCAGTAACTGTCACAGGAAAGTGGGTCCCTCAGTATTGTAACCAATAGTGATGGTCAGTAATTGTCACAGGAAAGTGGGTCCCTCAGTATTGTAACCAATAGTGATGGTCAGTAATTGTCACAGGAAAGTGGGTCCCTCAGTATTTTAATCAATAGTGATGGTCAGAAATTGTCACAGGAAAGTGGGTCCCTCAGTATTGTAACCAATAGTGATGGTCAGTAACTTTCACAGGAAAGTGGGTCCCTTAGTATTTTGAGCAATAGTGATGGTCAGTAACTGTCACAGGAAAGTGGGTCCCTCAGTATTGTAACCAATAGTGATGGTCAGTAACTGTCACAGGAAAGTGGGTCCCTCAGTATTTTGAGCAATAGTGATGGTCAGTAATTGTCACAGGAAAGTGGGTTCCTCAGTATTTTGAGCAATAGTGATGGTCAGTAATTGTCACAGGAAAGTGGGTCTGCCTGAATTGTGACAAATAGTGATGGTCAGTAATTGTCACAGGAAAGTGGGTCCCTTAGTATTTTGAGCAAAAGTGATGGTCAGTAATTGTCACAGGAAAGTGGGTTCCTCAGTATTTTGAGCAATAGTGATGGTCAGTAATTGTCACAGGAAAGTGGGTCTGCCTGAATTGTGACAAATAGTGATGGTCAGTAATTGTCACAGGAAAGTGGGTCCCTCAGTATTTTGAGCAATAGTGATGGTCAGTAATTGTCATAGGAAAGTGGGTCCCTCAGTATTTTGAGCAATAGTGATGGTCAGTAATTGTCACAGGAAAGTGGGTCCCTCAGTATTTTGAGCAATAGTGATGGTCAGTAATTGTCATAGGAAAGTGGGTTCCTTAGTATTTTGAGCAATAGTGATGGTCAGTAATTGTCATAGGAAAGTGGGTTCCTTAGTATTTTGAGCAATAGTGATGGTCAGTAATTGTCACAGGAAAGTGGGTCCCTCAGTATTTTGAGTAATAGTGATGGTCAGTAATTGTCACAGGAAAGTGGGTCCCTCAGTATTTTGAGCAATAGTGATGGTCAGTAACTGTCACAGGAAAGTGGGTGCCTCAGTATTTTGAGCAATAGTGATGGTCAGTAATTGTCACAGGAAAGTGGGTCTGCCTGAATTGTGACAAATAGTGATGGTCAGTAATTGTCACAGGAAAGTGGGTCCCTCAGTCTTATGACCAATAGTGGTGGTCAGTAACTGTCACAGGAAAGTGGGTCCCCCAGTATTTTGATCAATAGTGATGGTCAGTCACTGTCGAGTGGGTCCCCCAGTATTTTGATCATTAGTGATGGTCAGTAACTGTCACAGGAAGGTGAGTCCCCCAATATTGTGACCAATAGTGATGGTCAGTTACTGTCACAGGAAGGTGGGTCCCCCAGTATTGTGACCAATAGTGATGGTCAGTTACTGTCACAGGAAAACAGATATAACATCATTTAGTTTTTATGTCTAAATTCAGTCAACCATTGGAAAGTAAACTTCTGAGTTGAGTTAGTTTATTTGGTGTCCATGTGTTTTCAATAGTTTTATTGTGTAAGGTTTGTAGAGTGTTCCAAAATAATGGCGACATTCTTTTACTGCCTTTAAAATGTATTCTCCATAATTGATTACTGCTTTTCTTGAAAGTTCAATGTATACTTCTGTGTCTACCACATTTTGACAACAGAACATCAATGACAGTTTACAACATTAAACTTACGATTGGTCCATTTTAGCTGCAGAAGCACACGAGGGCCTTCCACTAGACTTGACCACATCCTGTACAACAAGAATAAGTACATGTGAGAAATTTGATATCGCATGCCAGCTCATAAGTAATATGACTAAGAATGGGACATTTCAATACTGCAATATCAATAAGCAAAAATTGATGTTGATAATGTGGAGATCCACAAAATATTTGTGAAACTACTTCACTTATCTTTTTCAAGAAAACATAAATTTGAAGGACAAGTTTCACAAGGAATTGATTACGTGGTCAACTTCTCTTCCGTTGTCCGCTTGCCTATCCATGTTGCTAAAGTTACTGCATCTTGATGGATTGTTTGCTATGGTGTTGCCATATACAGGTGGTAAAACAAATTTTTTGAATGAATCAATTGGCAGTATTTCAAAATTGATTATGTATTCTCTATTCTTCAAGACGAATATTTTCTCCCAAACTAAAAGCTCTATAGGTCCCTCTAAATGCTTTAATAATTTAACCTCTGGAGTTATTTCGAGATGGGATTACCAACAATGATCTGCTACAGCTGATTTAGCAATTTGCTTACATTTAATATTTCTAAAGTCCTCCTTTGCTTTGGTTTCCACGTAACATTTAGCCTTACCAATGTAAACCTGGTCATAATCTAAACAATTTAACTGATAAATGACAGATGTTCCATTTTTTAAAATTCTATCTTTTTTGGAAATGACTAGAAGATTTTTTTCAGTTGTATTTATTTTGAGGGACTAATAACATACAAAGTTCTTTAGAAATTGTTGTGAATTTGTTATCTGCCCAAGGATGATAAGCACATTTTTTTAAAAATATTATGATCTAGTATTTTTAGTAAGCTTAACAAAATCATTTATTAATTCTTCACTTAATTCTAAGGAACTTAATCATTTTTTTCTAAAATATCAAAAGGTTTTCTCTAGGAAACAAAGCAGTTACATCAAAACAGACAAGTTTATCATTGGCAGATAGTACGTTATTGCTGAATTTCTTATTTAACCATTTGACTAGATTGAGTGCAAATTTACTATAGGTCTCAACTGACTGCAAAACATATCCTTCGAATTTGTGTTTTGTTAAAAAAGATAAGTAAGGTGATACCATGATTCTGTAATTACAAATTTGAATTTACTCAGTATTTATGAAATGTAGTTTGTATAAAAATTGTTATTTTAAATCCAAAATATCTGAAACCAAGAGTTAAAAGATATCACAATTGTGAACATTACACTCTGTAATACCACAGCTATGTGAATCTGGGCTGCGTACATAAACACCTGTAAAATGTCTCAACACGAATATACAATGCCTTCAAAAAGTATTTGTCTCCATTTTATAAAGATTCTAGCAGTCAAATTAATGCAAAGAACATGTTAATTTCCAATATACAGAAAGAATAAATGATATTAGAAATTGTGTGTTCTAGCATTTTTCCAACACTCTTTATTTTATTAGATTTATAAATTTTTTGAAAATGCACCAATTTTTCACGAGTGCTGTTTACAAAATTATTTTATATGTTTAGAAGAGCAATGCTTTTACTTTGTCCAATATTTCTATAGTAAGTAGAGGAAGTATAAATATATTCTGCCCAAAATTTGGAAACCGAGATTTCACTGAAAATAGACCTTTTGAGACTCCCTGAATAAAGTAATGTCCCTAGAAAACCGAAAACAGTGATTCTGAAACTCCCTGGAAAACCAAAATTAGTTATTTTGAAATTCCTTGGAAAACCAAAAACAGACATTTTGAAATTCCCTGGAAAATAAAAAATAGATATGTTGAGACTTCCAGGAAAACCGAAAGTAGACATTTTGAAACTCACTGGAAAGCTGAAAACAGACATTTTAAAGCTCCTGGAAAATCAGAAATAGGTATTTTGGGACACACTGAAAAATTGATAAGACATTTTGAAACTCCCTGGAAAACAGAAAACAGGTATTTTTTGAAACTCCCTGTAAAATTGAAAATAGATATTTTGAAACTCCATGGAAAACTGAAAATCGACATTTTGAGACTTCCTGAGGGAAAAAACAAACCATTTTTTAGATAAAGGGTCTGTATATATCGGTGTATCTCTTTATGAACAGCATAAATAAAAAACTAAAAGTTGGTTAAATATCAATTTTGGTATTGACATTCAAGATCTTCCAGATATGCAACACTAAGATTTACAAGAACAACAAAAAAACAATCCCCCTCCCCACCTTTTATATGGAAATCTTTTTTGTTATTTTTTATTTCCTCAAAAATGGCTCGTAACAATTTTGATTACAATACTATAAATTTATCAAATTTACATGACTAATAAAATGCACATCTTGAATTTTCTGGGAAGAGACTGAAGTCCTCTTCATTCTGAATGGCTCTTATATAATTGGTAAACCATAAGAGACAGACAACATCTTACTCACAAAAAATGTATGTGTCGTTAAAGCACAAATTTATGTCAAACTTTTTTGTGGGGTTTTATCATTTGCGAGATGTTCTTTGTTATTGGTTTGAATGTTGAAATACAAGCAAAAGCTTTTGTATGAATACAATGTATCAGATTACGACATTATTGCTGATAAACTTGTGAAGTTCAGTAAAAATGTGAGAGCATAAGCACAGGAATCTTGATGTTACTCAGCAAGGAAGTGTTTTAAACAGAATAAGTTGCTATTCAGATAACCTAACTCTTAAGCACGAGTCAGGATATGCTGTTTAAAGTAATCACTGGGGAATTATTCCTTATCCCAGACATGACCACATCTCACAATAAATCAATCTTAATGGAATGTCATAAATTAATTTTGGTAGCATATAGGTGACAGCTGTTAAACATTTTCACAAGGACTCTATGGGCAAGAAATGAAATGATAGTGCAGAGGGAGGCCAACAAAACCTAAAGCTTTTCAATGCTGAGTCATTTGCAATAAGAAGAAAACTCACGTTGTTGTTATTATTAGTAATATATCCAAGCAGCTATATGAGTAATGAAACAATTAACAAAAAGGAAATCTCAGGGTTCCTAGCAAAAATTTGAACTTCCTGAGCAGCCTCTGCTAGTCCTATGTAATGCCTTTCCATATTATTAAGTTTAAACTTCTTTCTCATATTTTATAGTAGGCCTCAAATTGGTTGCCCAGTACATCACCAAGCCACTCTATGAACTCTGGATTAAGTGACATATCCAACCACTGACAGTTGGATTTGTTTCTTTCTTTCCTTGAGACACTAAAGTCTTATGATGGAGTGAATTAATCTGAAACTGCAAGCACAAAAAGGTGAACAACCTTATTTCTGTAACAATTTGAAACTCATAACTTCAAGGATTGAGAGAGGCTTTTAAGGAATATGTAGTTTGTCATCAGTATGAATTACCAGACATATGATAACTTTGAACCAATTACATTGACTTTACAGCTCGCTGGGATCCCTGAATCTACATACTTCACACACACATCCATGCACTCTCTCTCTCTCTATTATGAAAACTCTGGTTTGTGACAATATGTCCCTGTTTGTAAACACTATCCAAGTTAGAAACAACATTTTTTAGTCTCAATCAGCTGGAGAGAAAATTGCTTAATTGAAAACCCTGGAGACAGTTGCAAACGCTCATGTCATACAGTATTAGAATGCAAAATATTCTTTACAACAAAATTTAAAGGCAACAGTCTAAAACTAAAACCTATAAAACTTGCCTTGTCCAGCAACACTTAGTAATTTTGCAATGACATGAAATTTACAATGCATAAAATTTTAAGTGCAGTAAAAGTACAAAAGCTCCATGTAACATAAATGGGAATCCCATTTTATAAGAATCCTTAAACACCCAGTATAACTACTTCATACTAAAATTCTTCCTGGTACCACACTAAACACATATTAAAGCAAAGAACACCAGCTTCTATGCTATACAGATTTCTAGCCCATATCTTACTTTTTAACATCAACTATAAACAAAAATCGGAAACATATCTCGCAGCCATAGAATGCAAATAAGATAACTAATTTACATTAGAGGGTTGACTTTCCATTCATGTTGTCCATTGCTGAATACTTGCACTCATTTACTAGAGGTCACTAGTAGTGAAAATCTGCACAGTATGCATTTTGTTGCAACCCAGTGAAGAGGGACCATGATGATGATGATGATGATGATGATGATGATGATGGATAGACACACAGATAAGCTCTGGTCTATCACAGCACTGTATACCATTTATTAGAGGTCACTAGTGATGCTATACATTTTGTTGCAACCCAGTGAAGAGGGACCATGATCGTGATGAAGGATAGACACACAGATAAGCTCTGGTCTATCACAGCACTGTATACCATTTACTAGAGGTCACTAGTGGTGCTATACATTTTGTTGCAACCCAGTGAAGAGGGATCATGATCATGATGAAGGATAGACACACAGATAAGCTCTGGTCTATCAAAGGACTGTATATCATTTACTAGAGATCACTAGTGGTGCTATACATTTTGTTGCAGCGCAGTGAAGAGGGACCATGATCATGAAGGATAGATACACAGATAAGCTCTGCTCTATCACAGCACTGTATACCATTTATTAGAGGTCACTAGTGGTGCTATACATTTTGTTGCAGTCCAGTGAAGAGGGACCATGATCATGATGAAGGACAGACACACAGATAAGCTCTGGTCTATCATAGCACTGTATACCATTTATTAGAGGTCACTAGTGGTGCTATACATTTTGTTGCAACCCAGTGAAGGGGGACCATGATCATGATGAAGGATAGACACACAGATAAGCTCTGGTCTATCAAAGGACTGTATATCATTTACTAGAGATCACTAGTGGTGCTATACATTTTGTTGCAGCGCAGTGAAGAGGGACCATGATCATGAAGGATAGATACACAGATAAGCTCTGCTCTATCACAGCACTGTATACCATTTATTAGAGGTCACTAGTGATGCTATACATTTTGTTGCAACCCAGTGAAGAGGGACCATGATCATGATGAAGGATAGACACACAGATAAGCTCTGGTCTATCATAACACTATATACCATTTACTAGAGGTCACTAGTGGTGCTATACATTTTGTTGTAGCCAAGTGAAAGGGGACCATCGTGATGAAGAAATATCAACACAATGACAATATAACAATTTTGTTTATCTCCCTCCATAAAGTATAATGTTTAAGAACATTATTTACCCCTTATAATTTTAATCAGATCATGTGTATGAAATATCGGCAGATGTTCCTTACAGTTTTACAAATTAATTATTAATGCCAATAAATGTTTTATTGCCTTTAAGTATCCCTTGACAATGAAACAATTATTTAAATGGGCAAGTAATTTTTAGAAAATTGCAGAATATGAAATTTTAAACACTTTGGTGCTGTAGTTGTTTAATAAGGTTATGTACAGAAACTGCTAACATCAATATACAATAGAAAGCATATAATGAATATGAAGATTCTCAAACCTCAATGCACTAACTGATACATTTTGGAAGCAGAACATAGTCTTAGCAGTGAGAAAAATGTTAGTCTCAATTGCTAATTATAAATATTGGTTGTGTAATTTCTGATGTTACACTGGACACAATTTGCTCTCTTTATATAATCATTTAGTATGAACTGACAATGAACGTGATTACAACATACAAAGCAAATACATCAAAACTTTCTTACCTAAGCGCTATTAATAGATTTTGACAAATTTTTCATCTGCATTGTAGCATTTTAAGCACATGCAAGAGTATTTTTTTTGTTATGTGTTCTGTTTTCTCAGTTGCTAATCGTGACCATCTACACATCGATAATAGACCATGAAAATCTCTCAACACCACCAATCGCTGAAAGGCATGTAATTCCATTAGGTAATAATAATAGGTGCATAATGTGTTGAGAACATAAACTTCATGTTGGACTACGCCGCCCTCAAGATCTTTCATTTGTACACAAGAAGTTTGTTTATCAAGCCCTCATAAATTTGGATTTTTGGTTTATCTACCACAGACCAGCAATTGGCAGAGCGCGAGCTTCGCTCGTGTTGTAAAGAGATTGACACAGTGAAACTTTATTCAAGTTGTGACTCATTTACTGCCAACACAATACATACAGACAGTTTCCTGGCATTCCAGTTCCAGGTAGACATCTGCTTCATAAGTTTAGGACAATGAGATTGCTAAACCTAACAAGGGAAAACCACTGACGAACTTAAGGACAATATAAAAACAGAAGTTATGAACATTACGCCAGGAATGTCTTCACCATTAGTACTCATGATGGGGCATGTTACTATCACTTGGGAGTTACGCAACAAAAAACTTCACTGTAATATACAGTGTCTGCCGAAACGTGCATATGTGTGACCTTACTGTAAAGAGACTGCACTTTGCTTTTTGCTTCACAAATGTAGCACAAATTTGAAACAAAATAAAAGTGAGTAGAGTATTGAGTTCTTGTTACTGCCTAAATAAATGTTTGTGTAGATTAGATATCTGCATTACCACCTAGTTCCACCTAGTCCGTAGCAAGTAACATTGCTGACTAGGTTCCTATTTAAATGTATACATATGCAATGATCATAGTAAAAACCTATTATGATATAATGTATAAATATTACTTCAGATATAGCCATGTGTCCTCAAGGTCACTTCATTAGCATTTGTAATTAAATAAAATATGACCTCTTTACTATTCGATCATTGCATACAATGTTTGATTCAGATGAGTGAAAGGCTCCTAAAGTACTAACAGAACTTTTATCTTCTTCACTGCACAACAAAGCCACAATTGACGACTAGCTGCAACAAATCAATTATTTGCGTCTCTTGTAAAGTTTATAATAATGGAGTTCGTTTTCATTCCCTACCCTCAACATATTGCTTGGAATTAAACACATTTTCTGTGGAATAACCAACTTTTCTCTCAATGAAAAATCCTAACCATCTTCCAAATTTGTATTGTAGCATACAGGCTTTGTAAATCCTTTTTATTCTTTTAGGAAATTAAATTAGAAGCTGTCTTGTACCCTGTCCATTAAGAAGAACACAGCTTTTCAATTGTAATAAAACATGTTATATTAACATGCTTTTCTCTACCCACTGTCATTTATTTCTATATAGCTTGTACAGCCTATTCTTCTATCTTACTTCTGTTAATTGAGAGAAACATTTGTAGAAATAGTTTCATTATAGTTAATGACAGATATATAAAGGTGTGTCACTATAAGCTGGGCTTAAAATTCCATACTCTTTCCACATCATGAGAAACAACTGAATAGTGACAGCATTTTTAAAAATGACAAGAGTCTTGAAAAATACTAACCAATAATAACGGATATCTTGGAAATGGCAGATACCACAGTAAACTATTTGAATTGAATTGTGTTTTAAAAAGATCTATATCTTTTTGTGTGATGAGATACTTGTCTATTATTTGTGGTTTACCCATTATAAAAGTCATTCAAAATGAAGAGCACTTCACAGCCTATTTCCAGGAAATTCAAGATTACATTTTATTCAACATGTAAAATCTTAAATATACGGTATTTTAATCAAAACTGTTGGAGATTTTTTACAATTATTTTGTAACGGGTAATTTTCTTGAAAATGAATTGGTACTTCCGTAATGTTAAGCCGCTTGCTTACCTTGTCATCGTCGCTACTGTCTGACAGACTGAGGTCCTTTTCCAAGTTGCTGCAAGCAACAAGAACACGCAGTTACAACCCAAGCCTAAAAACAACACGACCACTCGGCATCAAATGAATTCTAACATAACACTTACCCCGATACTTGCGTCCTTGTTAGCACCTCATTTCCATGCCCTGCAATAAACAACAATGACCACGTGAACACAAAGACTGGCAGCGACTGTTTGGCGGGCACGCACAGCACGGAGGGGTGAACTACTACAACGGAAGCAAGGGGTGCTACTAACCGTCACAAAAACATCAACCCTCCTACAGATACATCGATCGATAGGAGAGTACCTGAGGCTTCCTCCTTCTCCTACAATATTAATAATAATAATAGTTACACCGCCACGTGCTGGTGCGCACCTGGCAAACAGCCACGATTTTCTGTTTTTAGAAAGGAAGGTAACCATGACAACGGCCTGGAGGAAAGTTCCCTCCCTAGTTAGTCATTACAACGTAAACAAAAGAATGCGCAGCTGCATCTCTTACTTACTGTTGTTATTCCTGTAATCGTTGGCGGGTCGCGGAGGCTGCACTTCTGAGGCGGTGCTCTGCAAAACAAGGGAAAGTAGCACAAATGACTACGCAAAATAAAGAATATTCTAATGGAAACATTAAATTCAATTACTTGTCTGCACATAAAAAAAACTCTTGTGTTGATCCACATTACTTCCTCAACTCACTTTTTGTTTCAAAAGCTTATTTTTCTATCGTTGTAGGTATAAGGATGCAATAGGCTAAAGCGCGTTGCTATGGGTAAACTAATAAAGAAAATATCGGAAATGGTTAGCGCCGCAGAAAAATTCATTTCACATAAATTGGAAGTTCGAACCCCCACCATATTTAACGACAAAAATAGCTTCTTTCTAAGTTGTTGGGAGCGAGATACCTCTTAAGACAATTTGACCAGCAACAGAAACTGCACTTAGGTGGCGTGGTATAACATGTAAGATACAGGGGAGTGGGACAGACTTACGTTCCGGTGCTAAACCAACTGGCTTCTAAATGAGTGCAGTATCTTACGGTTTAGAACATAACTAGAAACCCTAGTTTGTAGTGAAACAAAATGGGCTGCAGTGGTAATATAAAATACTCATGTCACAACATATTTGCTGTTTAGAATATGCAAAACATGCTATCCTAATTTTAATTTTAATTGCTGCACCTTAATCTGTCAATATACAATTGATTTATTTAAATATTTCAACTAGATGTTTATCACGAGATCTACATTTTTTGTGTTAATAGGATTTTTCTACCTCTTGCGGTTTACCAATTATACGAAAGTAATCCAGAGGGCTTCACAGCCATTCCCACAAAATTTTAGAAATACATTTTGCCATGATATTTTAATTCAAATCGTTGGAGCCGTATTTGAAAAAAGTAAAATAACGAGCAATTTACCATATAAAGAATATTTGGGCGGGGGATTTTTCTTGATTTTTTTGGTGATCTTACGGCAGATATTAGGTATTGTGAAGGTTCCACAGAAATTCATCCATGTAGATTGAAAGGTGATCTGCATACGGTGACACATGGTACGCTGGGAAAGGAAATACTGGTGGGGGCAGTAGGTCGTAGAGAAAAGATTTGTGGGTGCAGTCATGTGGTCATAGAGGAAGCAGTGGTGGGGACACTGACGTGGTCAGAGGGGAGGCTGGAAATGCAACAGAATTGACGGGTCCCAAATTGTCCACTATATCAAAAAATCTAATATGTTACACTCACATGACTTTCTCTACTCTTGTACACACTATTTTTACAAACGTTTATTCTACATATGCTTCATGTTAATCGAGATATCGAGATGTTAATCTTATTGCTAATTTTCTTGTAGATGCAAGGGGAATTGGTAGGCTTTAAGCGATAGTCAAATGTTTTAAGAGCTGGTTGCTATGTGGAGTATTCCATTCTCTTTGCATTACCAGGACAAAAAAAAAAAAGAATAACGAATTTGAGAAAAAGTAGAAGTATTGAAAAATTTAAGGGAATAAGAAGCAATATCTCGAAAATGGTTCACTCAACAAAAAAAAGTATAGACATAAATTGTGTATTTTAACGCGATCTACATCTTTTGTGTAGTACATTTTGTCTATCTCTTATGGTTTACCAGTTATGCAAAAGTCGCTTATAATGAATACTTTTGGAGACATTCCCAGAAAAATTCGAGATATACAATTCATTTGCCATAAAATGTCTTAAACTTATGGCATTTTATTCAAAATCGTTAAGAGCCATTTTTGAGAAAATTAAAATTTTCGAAAAATGTTCCATGTAAAGGGTAATCTGGGGTGGGGGATTTTCTTGAAAACCTTCGTGTCGCATCCTTGAAAGATACTGAACCTAAATACCAAGTTTGCTGTTTATCCGACTGTTCGTTTCTGAGTTATGCTGTTCACAGACAGACAGACAGACAGACAGACACACACACGCGCGCGCGCGCGGACATGTTTCCAAAAATGCTTTATATGCATTCAGTGCACCTCAAAACATATATTTCCTGTGAAATCTCGGTATCGAATTTTTGGGTGGAATGCAATACTTCCCCTACTTACTATACGTGGTAGAGAAAGTAAAAGAAAATATTATTATTATTATTATTATTATTATTATTATTATTATTATTATTATTATTATTATTATTATTATTATTATTATTATTATTATTACACTTCCCTCAATTAAGGGCTGTCATGTAGACAAAGTAATAGCTATACTGTTCACAGACACAAACCGACCTTTTTCTAAAAATGCCTTTTGTTTATTCAGAGGCTTTAAAACGCGTATTTCCGGTAATCTCGATATCGAATTTTCTGCTGGAATACAATACTTTTAGTTCTATAGGTAAGCAATAGAAGAAATAAGAAGTATAGCAGCCAAATTCTCATCTTAACATGCAGAAACAACGAAAAACATTACGTGTTCTTGCGTTTTTTTCATCTTTTTCATTTGTAGTGTTAAAATTATTTTACGTGCGTTTAGCAGAGCAATTCTGTTTGTTATAATACTTGAAACTGCTGTGAAAATGGGGTACGGTTTATTTGTTCTCCTGTCATTGGGCTGTAGTTGTTGAGATGCTGACAAACGTAGCATTAGTTATCCCGATGTCACTGAAATACCGTAATGGCCCGGAAATAAGCCGCATCTGGACTGAAGAAACAAAAATATCTATCAACATTTATTTTCTTTTACATAAAACCATATTTAGCCTTATTCACTCCATCACTCTCTTACCACATTCTTCATTCTGCTCCCACAATACGCCATCCTCTGTGTCCACGCCAAAACGACGGTAAACGTTTGCATTATTGCGTAATAAAATGCCACCAGTTTCAGTTCCAAGCACTATTGTTACAAATGAGCAAAGGTAACTAATATAGGTTCGCAGCCAGACTTTTTGCAGTAGAAATTCGGACCAAAAGTACGCTTTATTTTTGGGCCTTACAGGTTTTCAGGTCCCCTGAATAAAAAAAATTCTATTAAAAATCTGATGTGTTACATTCACATAACTTTCTATACCCTATATCGTTTATTAGTGGGTGTACAAATTATTCTTATGAAAATTTCTTTTTCTATCTACTTCATTTTAATTCAGATAAACATTTGTAGAAATAGCTATATAACACATTTCGTTAAGGTACACAGAGTAAAGCGATAGGCAGAAGTTTTAAAAAATTATGCTATATGCTGGTCTTATAATTCTATACTGTTCCCATGCAATCGCGAGAAACAACTCGACGGGACTTAAAAGAATGGCCAAGTATTGACCAATTCCAACTAACGGATATCTCGGAAATGGCTGATACCACACAAAAAGTTATTTGAAATAAATTGTGTGGTTTAAAGACATATACATTTCTTGTGTAATAGGTTTTCGTCTATCGCTTAACGTTTACCAGTTATAAGTAATCATCCGTTCTAAACTGGATTACGGATACATGATATTAGCCGGGACATTTAACAAGATACCTCGCGGTGGAAGCTTACACGTCCGACTGGCCTGCAGATGGGAGGGGAGGTGAACACTATGTACACCATTGAAGGCGCAGAACAACATTGACTTACTTAATTCTGATTCCTGCATGTCCGTCTCACTTGCTGTATCTGTAGAACTGTCATTACCATCTAACCGGCCAGACTATTTGTTTCCTCTTCATCGCCGCTATCCAAACCCACATTGATTACTATTCTTTCTATTTCTTCTTCCATGAAGGCATCTCGATGCCAATGGACTTCACTTTGATGCACGCGTTTTCCCAAACCTCTTCAGTGATATCATTTAAACACTGCCTGGTTAGCCCTTTAAGTGCGTTTAAAGTAATGGAAGACACAATTTTTCTGCTATTTTTTGCTTCACTATATTCCATGCCAGTTCAATAGCGTTTAGATCACAGTGATAAGGCGGCAATCTGAGGGTTTCAAATCCATGGCCATCATATCTGCGGTATACACTGGAGGTGGTTTGTTTGCTTTGACAATTTCTAACATCTCCCTCTTCGTTAAATATTCTTCGAAGTCCAAACCATTATGCTTCAGCCATTGAACAATCTGTTCTTTCCGAGAGCTTTGTTTTCCTGCACGGTGTGGTAAGGCTACAACAATGCTACAGCTCGTGTAATATGTCGTGACAGTCCCCCACTCCTGAGACCAAGATGCACAATAACACTGACCAGCCCAGTGGGGGTCAGTGTTCCGCCAGCTGTGAGTGTGATAATTACTTCCAGAGCAATTCCGATCGCTGTATGTTAGCGCATATCCTTTCTTTACTTGTATTGCGTGAGACATGTTGCCCATTCAGAGTAAACTTAGTGGCACAGGGAAATCGTAAATAATGTGTGTCATATTTTAAAAATATACGCCAATGCTCTACCAGGCAATAATGTAGCAGAAGTTACAGGTGTTTCAGAACTGGCGAATTGTTAGGGAAAAGAAAACAATTGATTCCGGCGTGTCCACCTCATAAAGAAATGCCAAGAAAATCAACGATATCGGTTTTGGACAGCTTTAATGAAGCGGTAGTCCGCAGAACCGTAAACGACTTTTATGTAACAGAAAAGGAGAGGCCTTCTTTAAGAAAATTGCATGCAAAGTTGTGAAATTCAATCAGTTTCAAAGGATCCATGTGAATATTGCGCAAAATCCTCCTAAAACTAGAATTTCGGTGGTGTAAAACAAAAAACAAGCGCAAAACCTTGATCGAGCGTCATGACATACGAGACATGCGTATAAATTATCTAAGGCAGATCACTACATTTCGCAGCGAGGGGCGACCCATTGTATACATGGATGAAACCTACATTCATTCCTCACATATGATGCAGTAATTTGTATCACAAATTACTTAAATGTAAATAATGATTGTAATATGAATATGCATTTTTATGTGACATTGATTTCAGATGTTTATTAATTGTAATTATTATTGGGAAATAAGTTTATACGGCCTTACTGAAACTGTCAATAATAGCGCAATAATGCAGCGAGGGGGTGAGCTGTTTATCATTATTGGAAACGAGGAAGTTACGTAATGTTGGCGCGTTTTTCCGTTGAGAAACTTCTGGAATATTTTCTCCCTAAAGCATATGTATTCATAATTTTCATTGGATATTAAAATAGACGCTAATGTTGGCGCGTTTTATTAGCCAATTGCAGCTCAGTTATAATCTTTTGGCGTATCTGGATGAAGGAGTATAAATAGGGTAGGTTAGAGGTAGCTTCAGCTCAGTTCATCAAAATTCTTTGTGCACTACACGTCGTCTTCAGTTCGTCAAAATATTTATATGAGATACGTCGGCTATAGATTCACAAGTTACGAAAATCTAAAGTATTATAAAGTTAATTATACACAAAGTTGAAGTACGCGAATTAAGAGTGATTAGTAATGAAGTTATTAAAACAGTTTCAGTTTGGCGAGTGTTAAGATCAATGTATAAATGTGATAGTTAACGTGTTTGACAATAAATGTGTAAAACAAATTTCTTCATCAGTGTAATTTTTGGATAAAAGATTCCTTTCCGTTTACACAACCTGTATAGAGATACGTGCTCAAGCCAACAGGATAATAGCTAGCCGGAGGACATTTGAAATGAAATCAAACAAAAGCTAATACTGCCGCAAATTGCTAACACTAGATGGAGCTACAAACCGAACAAATGAATGACGTCACAAGATGGCTTCAACACGTGATGTAAACAAACATTATAAGCAATACCGTCGCACATACCACCCCACATTCCTGGAGCGATGATTCCTAGAAGGTTTATTTTGCCCAGTCTCAAGAGGTCAAAGGCTAATACTAATCCATGCTGGTGGAGAGCAGGATTTTTATCCCTAACGCTTATGTCCGTTTTAAGTCGCACCAAAGAACAGGAGACTACCATAGTGAAATGCACTTCATTAACTATGAGAAATGGCTAAAAGAGAGATTAATACCCAATCTAACCCCAAAATTCAGTTCTGGTAATCTATAATGCTCCCTACCATAACGTGCAATTAAATAAGGCTCCTTCATCTAATTCCAAAAGAGACACTACAGGCTCACCTTCCAGAAGAATTCCTTAACACAGATTTCCCCATCCCTCCGCAAACCTGAAATATACAATCTCATAAAACCTCTAAAACCCAAGCATCGTAGATATAGGATAGATAGTCTGTTGGAAGAGTGCAACCACAGTGTGTTAAGACTTCCCCTATACCATTCAGAGCTCAACCCAATTGAGCTTATCTGGGCTACCGTAAAGAATTGGGTTGCGAACAAAAACGTAACATTCAAAATGGATGATGTGGGCCTGACCTTCGCATCCATCAGTGCAGAAGATTGGCAAGACCGTTGCAGGCATGTAAGAGATATTGAACAGAAATATATGGAAAATGAGGGACTCTTCGATGAAGAACAAGAAATAATTATTCATTTGGGTAACGATAGTGATAGTGAGGAAAGTGAAAGTGAAAAATCCGCTGACGGTGACGAGTCTGATTACGAAGACGAAGCTGTGCAACACACACGGAAATCATTCTCGGATATTTCTGGAGTGTCCCCTTGCCCTTGGATGGGTGATTAATGCAGAGTTCAATTGCAGGTAAGCTTACACAGTTGTTTACAATGCGTTGTGTACGTGTATACGACTGCCTACGAGTTTTGATATCACTTGTAGTCTCTTGCTCCCCCACCACTCTCACCACTTCTCCTCTCTTGCTCACATGGACTGTCACGACGTATTGCACGAGCTGTACTGGGCGGGAGGTTTGGTATAAGTCTTTCACTGAGCCATTTTTCGTAGTTGGTCTTGTTCATCTCACTGTGGTACTCTTCTGTTGTAGACTTAGAGTCGTAGATTAATACTGCTCCTTTGATGAAACCCATCTCACCGCCAGCATGCACCACCATTGCTCTTTGCCCAGCAGATTTATTCATCAAAACTCCAGAAATATCGTCATGTTGCCAACTAGTGATGGGTCGAGTGCGTTACTTTACCTGAACTACTTCCAACACTTCCACTCCGCAGTCGGAGTCGTTTCAAGGAAGTAGTTCCAGTTCCACTCCGAGGAAGTAGTTCCGGCCTCTGGTGGAACTAGTTCCATTGGAAGTACTTCCACTGCTTTACTCCGGAATGACTTCCCCTAGTCTATGAAGAGGAAGCATTACAAATATATTCAACGGGATACCACACATGTCTTTACAATTAATGTCTCCTGTCACATAAGCAAGTGTTTGTGATTTAATGGCTTGTACTTCTACGCTAGTATGTTGTGTTTTTATCCCCGTTGTATAATGAACTACAAAGTAATATTGGTAATATCATATGTAGTGATGTAGACCCTACGTACATGAATAATTTGTAATTCCATTTGCTGTAAAGCAAATATAATTAACGGAACGCAACACTGGCTTTAAGACTGAAGCTTATGCCTAGATACTTCGTAAAATATTGTTGTATTGCGTGTTAACATTTAGGTTATGAACAGTGTGGAGGTAAATTCTTTTGCATTAAATGTAGTTTCAGCAAATATAAAACATTATTTTGGGAAATTAATTTAAATATACTCTTAATCTCTAGGAGCTGCTTTTTATGTTATTGTGAAGCGCAACATTTTGAGAATTTAATAAAAAAATGGTATGCTCCGATTTACATTTATTTTATTTATCCTTCTGAACCGAAAGTCTGCGGGACAAAGTTTACTGCCTTAAGACACTTAAATAGTTTAAATTCTTAAAGTTTTACTCTAACTTTGTGATTAAAACAAACAGGTTATCAAATACAGAATAATGCAAATTACAAATTGGAATTAATTGTTCTTTCACACAAGCCGTGTGTTGGACAGGGTTGGAAAGGTAGAATCAGATGACTGAAAAATTCAATGCCAAGCCGGGATTTGAACCACGGATCTCCCGGTCTCCGTCCGGTTAAATAAAAAATTGTTCGTCTTAGCTACAGCTGTATATGCAGAATTATCAGCTGTTTTGCTGTTAACGACTACTAATCTACGTCATGGCACATAGCCAACAACGAAGCGGATAAGGAAAATGCGCAATGTAGAGTACCAACATTTTCAACAGAAATGAGGTTGGCGAAACTGGAAGTAACATTTATCAGCTTCAGCTGATTTAAAATGAGGTTATGTGACGTATGGAAATTCATAATTAAATACTATTGTAGCTTTGTCCTAATTATGGTGTGTTTTAAGTTTTTTCTTGTTTCAAAAAGTTATTTTGTTCACAGCGACAATGTAACAAATGAAAAATATATTTTAAATGGGTAATTATGCATAATTCGCGCTGTTCACGTAAAGGGCTCACTATTAATTTTAAGGCTAAAACTCGCAATCAACATAAAATGTTGCTTTAGGGAGTTAAAATGCAATATTTTACTACAGACATACTGCAATATTATATTATTATAACTGCTACATACGTGCGAAGTAGTAAGCGCACATGTAACTAGAAATTGGAATTTTCTCATAGAAGCATAATCGGAATTAAATGACTACAACAGAAAAAAAAACAGGCTTCTGCGTGCTTTTGAAATTCTGTACATAACGTTCAACTTACTGCAGTATTCCCTTATTAAAATCACGATTACATGACGTGGGAAGTACGAGCAGATGAAATATAACCAAAAAAAATTGGCTTTTCTCATGGAAGCATAACTGGTATTGAACCATACTTCAGGGGGGGGGGGGAGAAAGTTTATGCGTATTTTTTTTAGAAATTTGTATTAACGTTCAACTAAAGGCCTTCATTGCATTTGTCATATTCAATAGGGCATTTAACATCAATTTTGCATAAATGACACAAACCCGAATTCATCAGTACTTGAGTCAGAATTGACTTGATTTACTTAAACATTTTTTCTCAAATTGCAACGTGACGCAGGCTGCATTAATGCCATGTCATTTACCATAAAGGAAATGATATCCAATGTTATGGCGACTTCTAAATAATACGCATAACGCAATACTGGTTAGGTATTGTACTGGCAATAGAATTGAAGGAATGATGCAATTGGAAGTGGAAGTAATTCCGACGGAGTTGGAAGTAAATGTCTTGGAAGTACTCCGGCGGAATGGAAGTAAAACTGTTGTGGAAGTAACTCCGGCGGAATGGAAGTAAAACTGTTGTGGAAGTAACTCCGGCGGAGTGGAAGTAAAACTGCTGTTGAAGTAAGTAAATGTCTTGGAAGTACTCCGGCGGAATGGAAGTAAAACTGTTGAAGTAACTCCGACGGAGTTGGAAGTACTCCGGCGGAGTGGAAGTAAAACTGCTGTTGAAGTAACTCCGACGGAGTTGGAAGTGATTGGAAGTAAGGAAGTGCCAGTTCCGAATAGTGGAATGATTACTTCACACTTCCATAGGAGGAAGCGTTCCTTTGAAACGACTCCGACTCCTTCGACCCATCACTATTGCCAACACTTCTTCACAGTGTAGTGGGTGTGTACCCAAGTTTCGTTGGTATAAACTACCGGTTTCCTGGGACGCAAATAGGCTGCTCTGCGAGCAACTATATCCTGGCGTTCCACTAAAATCTGCCACATATTCTTGTAGTTTTTGAAAGTAAATCCCATTTGTGTAATATTCGCCAGAATGTTTTCTTCCCGCCATCGAAATTGATTTTCTCCTTTACTTCATAGAACTTCTTCATTGTTGGAATTTCTTTACGCACCTCATAATATTCCAAAAATGTTCTGCGAACGACGCACTTATCAAAATCGTTCATTTTAAACTTCCTTTTCCGACCCCGTTGTTTTCCTGAAGTAGTAACCCGTGTACCTGAAATGCTAGCTTTTTCATATTCTTTAGCGATCCTTTCTACTGTCGCTTCACTTTTTCTTACTGCTGTAGCCGTTCTAGCCACTACCTTTTGCAAAGGAAGAACTAGACCGTTTTGTTTTTCCTCCGTGCAGAACTGGAAAACTTTGTGAATAATCTTTCTACTTTGAGAGTTTACAACTCTCTGTGGTGACTTTGTTGGGGTTTCCATGTTTAAAACTTATTTGAGATACCCACTTTGTGATACACACCACATTGCACTACGGTACTCGTGCGTCTCACCGCAGTTAACTACCAACAACTTAATACACAGCCTATAGCCATCGACACAACACGTGTAGTTCCCGTTTTTGCCACGCATAAACAAAGCTCAAGCTATTTGTCCCGGGTAATACATAACTTCGCAAAGGCCACAGCGCTTAAAATACTGGACACTATTCCATCCATAGCAGTAAGTATCACCCTAGGAGCTTTCCCAACTAGTCCAGTACAGAGCTCACAAATTGAAGCAAGCGAACCGTCTCTTGCAATTAAGAGGAAAACCACGAGTCTAGCGCACTTTACAAAAGCCGCCACCATCGTCTACCCTACTATCTTTCCCAAAGCCCACAATAATCCACCAAGAAGAAATGTTACTTCCTCGGCTGCTTAGAAGAGTTCAACCTGATTCTCCCCCCCCCTGGAAACTCCAAGTCCTCACCATGGACCTCTCTCTAGCTACGTTCCACAAACCAGCTCCCTCTTCCGCTGCATGTTCACAGCCAGGACTTCAAACACATCTACACGGATGGCCCCAAGAGCGAAGCCGGCTGTGTGTGTGCGACAGTTTTTCCTGACCATACAATGCCTTACAGGCTACCAAAACATCTCATCATTATTCCTTGCGAACTCTTCGCCATTAAGTTCGCTCTGGAACATATTCTTGTTAAACGCACCACCACGACTACACAATAATCATTGATTCTATGAGTGCACTGTTAGCTCTTCAACAAACATCACCTAACAGTACGCTAGCCTACAAAATCAGAATTCTATACCATAAGATTGCAACTCCTGGAATTCAGGTTATTCCAGTGAGGTCGCTATTGGCGGTGCCCCACCCCCAAAAGTTAAAACAAATCACTCAAATAATACAAAACCTATGGACGATATGGGTAAAGTAACATAATAAATGAACTACTTGGTGGAAATAGATGAAGGTGCGGGAGCATGTTGCCAGAGGTCTCTCACACGTACACAGAAAGCTGGACGTCACATGCGCGATGTAGCGAGCCTATAGTGCCAAATGGGTCTGGTCCCGCAACATGGGGCAGTTACGAAACAGGACAAGACGGTGTGTGGCAATTAGCGAGCTGTTACGGTGCACTGTAATGGTGTTATTCATTGCAAAATGATCCATAGAGACCATCTGGAAGACTTCACACGGGGAAAAATCATCGGGAAACTGGAAGAAGGGCGAAGTGCGACGAGTGTTACCCAGGAGTTTGGAATTGCTCACAGCATTGTTTCACGTGCATGGGGAACCTTCCAAACCACAGGCACTGCTGTTCCAAGGAGAGGTGGTGGTCCATCACGCTCAACTACAGCAGCAGATGACCGCTTCATTGTGCACCAGGCAAGAAGGGATCAACGCCAAACAGCGGGTGCAATTGCAACCACATTTAACAGGACAGCTAAGCATGCAACCTCATGATACACAGTGGCTCGGCGACTACACAGAGGTGGTTTCTTTGCCCGATGGCCAGTTGTGTTCCATTGACATCCGCAAACGGTGCCGCCGATTTGCGATGGTTCCAAGAGCATCAAAATTAGACCAACGAGGAATGGGGTCGCGTGTTCTTCTGTGATGAGAGCAGATTCAGTCTAAGTAGTGATTCTCGACGTACCCTCATCTGGCAAGGTGGAAACACGCAATGAACCCAGGAACATCCTTGAACATGATCGTTTTGGTGGTCCGGGTGTTATGGTTTGGGGAGGCATATTGCATGGGCGCACCGACCTCCAAATCTTTGAACACGGTACGCTCACTGGTCAACGTTGTCATACTGTACTCCTTCCCCATGTGCGTCTTTTCAGGGGTGCAGTCAGCCCTGACTTCATTTTTATGGATGACAATGCGCGACCGCATCGAATAGCGCAGGTGGAGGATCTCTTGGAACGAGAGGATATTCGGCGAATGGACTGGCCTGCATGCTCCCCCGATTTAAATCCCATCGAACACGTGTGGGATGCTTTGGGGAGACGCATTACAGCACATCCATATGCACCAACGACCATCCAACAGTTAACAGCGCTGGTGGAGGAATGGAACGCCCTACCACAAGAACTGCTCACCAAACGTGTGGCCAGTATGGGAGCGCGATGCAGAGCATGTATTGCTGTACGTGGTGATCATACACCCTCTTAAAAATCGTGTATCTGCTTCTGTAAATCTAGAGAGCCATCATATGTCGTAACTTTAGTGTAGCTTATGGTCTACGAATAAAAGTGGCATTTCTGTTCGTCTCATTGCATATTTCATTTAGTTGCCTACCGTAGCAGTTCCCTCTATGTATGATTCAAGATTCATCGAGGTATGTTACTTGGCAGTGTCACAGCATGCGAAGATTACTTTCGTCCTTAGGTTTTGCACACCAGCGTATATGTTTGGCAACTTTGTGCAGTGGCATCGAAGGTATTAATCAATTGGCAAGATTGAATGTACTTCTCATTTTAGATCATATATGCCCAATATCAGTTATTCCGGTCTTATACCAATGGACATATCTCCCAAATAACACGCAAAGAAACCGAAAGAAGAGCATGTTTTCTTCGAAGCCACAAATCCATTTTATTCTTCTGGTAAATTTCCGGATTCACTTACGACATAGACTTTTGTTTGCTGCTTTAGATTCAGAGTCCTGTTGCTAAACTGAATTTTTAATAATTCACTTGCTTTGTTCATGTTCGTAACTTTCACACACAACTGAATGCTCACTTAAAGAGAACACTCTACACTGTTTTAGTTACCTGACTTCACAGCACATCTTTGGATTGAACTGTTACTGAAAGAACACAGAAATACTTGACAGTTGTTTTGAAAGCAGGTGCTCAACACATGGTGAGTACGTTAGTTTTTTGTTCTGTGAGCATAAGATACCACGTATTCAATCATAACCAATAATCCTGATGCTATGAAATATACAAATATTGAAGTAATGCCTCTTAGTTTCAAAACATAACGACATTATTATATTCAGAACCATTCATTTTTATTTATACGGATATTTTGGTGTATTATTTCTGCATTCGATTTAATTAAACGTTAATCTGCGCTTCTAAACGCATGAGCATTAATTTGCAGCAAGATGGCGACACGGCAATAAAGGAAGCTAGAGCGCGGAATGTGTATTCCACCATTGTCGTTAGGTTGTGTGCTTTACTGCACTGTAGCGGATGGAACGTAAGCTCTGTGCCAGAGCAATCTTGGCTCCACCTCCCGCATTAGAATAATGTAGAAAAGTACCACTTGCCTTATACACTGTGCTATCAGGGCAGGCGGTGCCGATTTGGAATTGGCTGCAAGCTTCAGAAAACTACTGGCAGAGCGCGCGCTACTTAACGCGCCTGTTCAAATGAGAGAATTACATATTCCGAAACAATGCTTCATGCGCATTTCCTATACACTTCTCTCTCTTTCTTCTTGACACAAGAAGTGCCACGACATAGCGGCACTACCCCAGAAGCCGCCCCTGGGTTATTCTCATTTGGGTTCTTTTTCACACCGGAATATCATGAAATGAATTCGCCGACACAGCCACTAAAGGAGCCACAACACAAACATTTAATTTACAGAATCTTAAGACTCCATATAATGAATTACTTATTCACATCAGACGAAGTATACTCTGCCAATGGAGAAAACACTGGAGTGACATATCAAGCAGCAAGCTACACGATATTTTCCAACTCCACCATCAGTCAACCAACAAAGTATCTTTCCAGAAGAGACTAATTAGTGATTACACGCCTAAGAACTGGACAAGCCACCTACTAGCTAAAGAACCTCCACCTTTATGCAGCCATTGTCATATTTAACAATAGAACATCTGATTACAACCTGCCCATTGCATAACGAAGAGAGAAGACGCAGAATTCAAGATTGCATCCAGAGAGCTTTAGGAAATTTATGTGAAACTCAAAAAAGTTTAATTCTGGCAACACAACGTAACTGTTCCTTTCATGTAACAATACCTATGACATACAATAACAATGTTATGCTGTTAATTTTGTATGGTCGGATAAGACGCTTAAATACTATTAAAAAAATATACAAAATTCCTTGCGAATGATGACTTCACAGGCTATTCCCAGAAAATTCAAGATATACATTTCATTTGTCATCTAAATATCTATAATATATGGCGTTTTCATGAAAATCGTTAGAACCACTTTTTAGAAAATAAATAACTTCGAAAAACGTTGTTTATAAAGATAGTTTGGGGTGGGGAGATTTTCTTGAAAATAATCGTGTAGAGTCCTTAGAAGGTACTAAACCTGAATACCAAGTTTGGTATTTAACAGCCTTTTTGAGTTAGGCTGCTCCTCTCACATTCATACACACACGCGCACGGGCGCATACGTTTTTGGGGGATTCAGGGACTTCAAAGCCGTATTTCCGGCGAAATCTCGGTATAGAATTTTTGGGTGGGATGCAATAGCTTCTCTACTTCTATGTACGTGGTAGAGAAAGTAAAAGTATTAACTGATAATTTATTCAAAGGCTTTTATCTTAATGTGATGCAAGCTTATCGGGAGAGCTCTTGCCCAGCGTAACCACCAGAAGCGCTATCGACGTAAACTTGCACAATATCCTTCTATCCGCCTTCACAACATTTAGAATGATCTGTGGAAAACATATAAGCCTCATTGCAGGCCTAAGATGGGAATTGAAATAACAGTCAATTCCGCAATGGAAAAGATGCAGACAGAAATGGTGTAAATGAACAAATTAAGATGATGCCCAAGATGAAGGCGGAGCTATGGACCAAAATTTACAAATAACTGGGACGGCGTGAAGAAATCCTCCAGAGGGATACTACGATAGGTACGGGATTGGCGTTCCCGGGGTCTCGAGCCACAATCGATTCGGTTCCTCTATAAGGTGAGAGGGCTTGTTCCAAATGCCCAATGAACTTGGTCCTCAAGTGTGTTTGACCAACTATAAGTTACCTCCCATAACACAGTCTGACGTATACCGCTGCGCGGGACGGAGGAGGGGAGTCGCAAGTGGTGACCGGGTAAAGCGTAACTCCCAGCCCCTTAGTATCATGTAGGACTGTGTTCGTATCCACTGTTAAGAGTCTGTCACGGGGAGGGGCAATTACATGAGCTGTTACACTCCTGAAGGCGATTGGGCCCCTTTATCTGTAAATTGGGATGTGAGACCGTAAGGTAAGGTCCAGGTCAGGACTCTCACCTAAGCTGGGGTGGCACCCAGGATGTGAGCATGCCATTGGGGCACTATTAATGGTGAGAATTTAAGCGCTGTGGATCCGAAAATATCCAAAAAGCACATCAACGTCAATGTAAAAGAAGTAGTCGAGTGTTGTGGTCCCCACTACTTAGTTATCAGTGGAACGAAGGAAGAAAGTTAAGTATGGCGAGTCCATTCACTATTCAAAAGGGTCTGATAAAATTGCTGGTGCAGTAAAACCCTGTATTATAACTCGTAATGGCAGGCTACTGGTTGAAGAACATTCACCATCCCATGCAGTCATTATAGAGAAATCAAACGTTTAGCTAGCTACCCAATACGAGTTGAGATGCACAAGACTTTGAACTCCTCGCGCGATGTTGTAAACATCCGTGCATTGGACGGTATGTCCAATGAGGAGATTCAAGAAAAACTTGAAAATCAAGTGTGACATCTGTATACCAGCTTCAACGGAGAAATAGTGCCTACTCATACCCTGTTTCTTTCCTTTGATCGGGTAGACCTCCCTCAAAGGATTAAGGCAGGGTATTAAGCCAATAAAGTTAGGCCACATATCCAACGCCCTGTGATGATGTGTCAGCCCTTTGGACACAAGTGATTTTTGTAACTGTGGAGAATTTTCACACTAGAGAACATGTACAGCAGCTCCAACATGCGTTAACAGCAGTGGTGAACTTCCACATAGTTTCCGAGAATGCCCCGTTTTACAAAGGAAAGACCGATCTAAGAGATCCGGGTTAGGGAGATTTCCTTTTCGGAAGCCCGGAAACTCCTGCGCATCCGTCAACCTCAAGCCTGATAAAGAGGCCTCTCAGCAAAATATCCGGTCTTTGACGCGCAATATAGAATAAGACGCTAAGGACCACAGTAGTTAAGAGCGTCCATAAATAAAACTCAATTTAATTTAAACCCTCTGTCCCGAAGTCCGGTACAGCTAAACCGGTACCCAGTCACGAAATCGCAACTCAAACCAGCGATATAAACGTGACGACTATTTTAGAAAAGGTTCTCGTGGTCAGAACACAGCCAAAGCTTTCAAAATAAACACCAGCGTCACCAACATCTGCCAAGTCGGCTACCCAAAAGATCACAAGAGTAAAATCACCAGCAAAATCGACGACCCCAACCAATAGGACTGGCAAGCCAATAACATATCAACCAAAAAGTTCAGGAACAGCTATGAAAGAACAGGCTTCCTGAAGGAGCTTGATAAATCTGCACCTACAACATCAAAGGTCCTTTTCCAGGAGCGACTGATCCCAAGTTCCAATCGGTTGACTTCTCGAACCGAAGTTTTCAACTGGAAAGGGGTCTCCCGTGGAGGACAAGGAGCAAGAGACCCACTGCCAGAATGACAGTGAAAAAGAAGCAGGATCCTTCCTCTGTTAAGAGTGCTACAGCGACACCAACGAAAAAGGGCAAACTGATTCGACTACCGCCGGCCTCAATGTAGTGGACTATTAGGATTGAGAACGCATCCTGCAAGGAACATATGTGGAATTAGAACACATCGACCGGACCTCGAATACTTACTCAACAAGAATAACCCTTTGGGCGTATGTTTACAAGAGACCAAGCTCCGTCCGTAAGATAGCTTTCAAATCAAGTGGTATATCCCAGTACAAAATAATGAAATTAAGTTTTATTTTCAACGCTATTTAACAGTTGTGGTCCTTAGCGTCCCATTCTATATTGGGCGCGAAAGACCGGAAAATTTGCCGAGAGGCTTCTTTATCAAGCTTGAGGCTCTTTTACGTCCCATATACCTACGACACGGGACCACCGGCTTTACTTCCCTTTCGAAGGTAGCCATGCTAAGGATGTTTGCGCCCGAAAAAATCCATCGTCCTCCGCAGTGTTTGAACCCGCGACCTGGGGAACTATAGGTTAGCATGGCAACCACTACACCACGAAGGACGACATACCCCAGTACGGTATGATCTTACACTCGAAGAGAGTATTCTGCGCACGGGGAACTATGATGTTCATCAGAGATGATATATCGTGGAATCTGTATCCATATAGTCTGACATCCAGTCATTTGCAGTAAGGATTAAACTGCCAGCCATCCGATTTACCATTTGTAACATTTATTTGCCTCCATCTGAACACCTCTCGTCCAATGATTTAAAACAAGGGTGGCGAGTCACCAAATATGCAACACGCACTGCATCACTCACCAGTGTGTGAAAAACGAAGGGACGTTGCAGAGAGGCAACGGCGCCCATGAGTCAAATGACTCGCGAGTCACGTTTTCGCCACCTCTGATTTAAAAGATCTAGTTTCCCTGTTACCAACACCTTTTCTGTTGGTGGGAGACGTCAATCCCCATCATCCTCCATCCTCTTTGGGGCTCACGTCGGGCTTGTGCGAGGTAAATTAATTGCCGATTTTATGGTTAATTATAACTTAGCTCCTCTAAACATTTCTTTCACACTACTTCAATATTTTTTCACACTTTTCTCAGAAATATAGCAGTTCTTTCCACAACACGTATCAGTTTCCTTACAATGTAATGCCGTCTCTGATTTACACTCTAGTGACCAATTTCCATGTCTTATTAGTCTCTTAACACCAGGTATAAGTTCCACCCGCTTATCTAGATGGTGCTTGGGTCATACCAACTGGAACCCCTACTCCCAGTTGGCTGTGTTTAAGTAAAATGAGCAAGACTGTGAATGATTTAATCGTACATCTCACAAACACGATTCTTTTGCTGCTGAGCATCTATTCCTCGATCGACTGCCCTCCCCATCGATTTCCGATACCTTAGTGGACGGTTGAATGTCGAAATGCCATTCATGCTCGCGGCGTGCTCTTACGGTTTTCCAGCGTCGCCCTACTACGGGTAACCTGATCGAATACATGAAAATGTGTGCCAAATCTAGAATGTTATTAAGGATAAACATCATGGAGCACGTTTGTAGCTCCCATTTAATCAGCATACGCCTTTCTCTATCGTACGGGGTAAGTTAAGGCGTGAGGCCGGAAAATCGACCCACATGCCAATTGGCGGTTTAAATTAGCTGCAGGAGCTGTTAACGCATTTGACGTGGCTAACACACTTGGGTGTGCTTTCGCTCGTGTCTAGCTCAGACAACTATTCGCCATAGTGCCTTCCTTTTAAGACTTATGTGGAATCTCAAGGTTCCTCGTTTCGTTCTGGAAACCTTGAAGATTACAATCACGTTTTAACCATGGCGGAGTTATAACACGCTCTTTCATCTTCACGATTATCAGCACCAGGACCAGATGGTATCCACTTACAAATGTTGCAACAGCCCTCTCCTGCTCGAGGTCGTTTGGGTTCATGCCACTTTTCCAGAAATGTCGCGGGAGGACACTCTCATACCCATTTTGAAAGCTGGAAAGGATCGTCATCTTCTATTTCCCACACCAGTTGCGTTTGCAAGTGATTGAACGCGTGATCTATGGACGGTTGGTATGGTGGAAGGAAACTCACAACCTGCTGAACAACACCCGGTGCGATTTTCGACGACGCACTTCAACAATGGACCACCTTGTGTCACTATCCACGCAGATTATGAACGGATTCACGAAGAATTGTCAAACCGTTGCGATATCTTTTGACCTTCAAAACGCTTATGTGTTAGCGAGCAGGAATACTACGTACCCTACACACCTGGAACATAAGTGGACCCTTACCGCTGTTCATTCAGGACTTTTCCGAGTAAAGATCAGCTCGGTCTTCTCGAAACTCTTTGTTCAGGAGAGCGGAGTGCCTCGGGAATTGGTCTAAATGTTTTAACTGTTTGCTATAGCCATTAGTTCTGTCTCGAATTGCGTTTCTCCAAGGATATCGTCATGTATATTCGTAAACGACTTTGCCGTATATTGTACTTCTCGGCGAACGCCGTTTTTGGAACGCCGTCTGGAGCAATGTCTAGACAATATTCAAGAATGGAGTTCTAAAAACGCAAGTTTCTCAACTGAGAGGTCAATCTGCGTTAATTTCTGACGCCGTAGGAGGCGATTACCATATTTACTTCAATTCGCAGATTTGACGTAATTCCTAGGGTTGAGGTTTCATAGGAAACTTAGCTGGTCATTAGTTCCAGCGCAGCTGAAAGCGCGATGTGACCGTCACAGAATATCTTGGGGGTATTAAATGACAAATCTTGGGGAGTGCACAGTTTTGCTGCAAGTATATCGCGCACTAATCCCATCCAAGTTAGACTATGTGTGTATAGTTTATTCTTCAGCATGACCATCTGTGCTGAAAAGTTTAGACACAGTCCATAATCGGGGCATCTATGTGGTCATTTGTGCTTTTCCAACTAGGCCAGTTATGAGTCTGCGCCGAATCGGCAGAGCCTCCTCTGCGATCGGCGTGATGTCCTGTTAGGAAACTATGGTTGTGGGCTTAAATGTATCCCCATACATCCAACGTTCGCTTCCTTTTTCAACATCGCGCTGGACGAACGTAATAGGAACAGCTCCAGTAAGGCCTGAAGGTGTTGGTTCCCGGGAGCTTCTTAGAAAGTATGGCAACGAAATTCCAAGCATTTTCCTAAGGGGGAGAGGGTGTACCCCCCTTGGTTAAGTATGAGATCTCGCGTAGACCTTGGGGTGACGGCATACCGGAAGTCCAGGATACCTACTTTTAGTATTCGCATTTGTTCTTTAGTATTTTTGTAAGGTTACAATAGCCGAGTTTTTATGTACAAACACCGATTGAAGTGATGATTTGCGTTTAAGGGCGCTCAAATGCTAGGTCATTAGAGCCCTTGTAAACAAATAATGGCAAAGGCCAGAGATAAAGAACAGCACAAAATATAATGACAAAGGCCAGAGATAAAGATGAATATAAAACCATAGCAAAAATCCGAGATAAAGATCAATATAAAATTGTAGCAGAAGTAAGTCAGAAGTAACTATGAATATATACATCTAAACCAAAAAGTATGAAACACCTGATATTAATGACTAAATCCGCATTTAGAAATTCACCTTTGACACAAAATTAAAAATCATATCAACCGTTTGCTTATCGTCCGCAAAGACTGGTCGGCACTTGCAGAAAGTTCCGAAGTTGTGCTAAAGCAATAAACTGTAGCAACACGTAACCGGCCGACACCAAAGGGTCTAAGTGCTCCAGTGGTGTTGGATGTGCTTATGATTATGGAACCGAGACCCACACATTCGCTTTCAATGATAGCACTTCCATTTATAGTGCAGAGCTGTATACCATATGCCGAGCCATTTTGTATGTGCGCCGTCGAAAATTGGGAGACTGTCTCATTTTGAGTGATTCCGTTAGTGCACTTCAGAGCCTTCGTGAGCTGTAAAATTACCATCCCATTGTTAAGCGAATTCAGAATGCCCTCCATGTTTTATACGCTTCTGGCGTCAATGTGGAGTGTGCTTGGATACCTGGTCACGTTGGCTTGTCAGGGTATGAACTTACGGATTTGGCAGCTAAGGCGGCAACCACAGAAACCAGTGCTACAATATCTCAGATAAGGTCGGAAGATTTTGCGTTGTTGTGCGGAGAGCGCTGCTATCGTGCTGGCGCGAGGAGTGGTTAGCTCTCCGCGGAAATAGGCTTAAAGTAGCGAACGACATTCCGATAAATGGCAGACTTCCTCTCGCTTATCTCGTCGTGAGGTCATTTTGCCTCGGCTGGGTATTGGCAACTGCAATTTTACGCACGGTCACCTTTTTAAGGGGACTGTGCTCCTCTTTGTACGCTGTGTAGCGAAAATGTGTCGGTTTGTCATGTATTGCTAGAGTGTATTCCTCTATCACTTCTACGGGACTCTCTGCAACTACCGGCCAGACTTGCAGAGGTCTTAACGGACGATAAGCATGCGGTTGAGAGGGTTTTCAGGTTGTGTCAGGGGTAACTTTTGAAATGCGGATTTAGTCATATTCATGTCAGGTGTATCATACTTTTCGGTGTATTTTCATATGCATTGATATTTATTTCTGACGTTTGCTATAATTTGATACTGATCTTTACCTCTGGATTTTGTTAATTTTTTTATATTCATCTTTATCTCTGGCCTTTCCATGGTTTTTGTATTGATTTTTATCCCTGGCTTTTGCCATGATGTTTTACAAGGGCGCTAAAGCCTTGTGGCTGAGACCCTTAAACAAAAATCATCATGGCCTCGGGGGAAAGTTGACTTTGGCTAACGCGATAACGTCCAGGACTTCGGATAGCCTAGCGTCCTGGGGGTAAGAGTCTACGGCAAGGAACAGAACGCCATGGAGGATGAAATGCTTGATAGAAGACTTAAGGACTTGAAGGTTATGACGCCAGGACGCGATACATCTGCACGCGTTGTCACTCAAATGCGACGGAATGTCAACTTTCGAAATCTTCCGCCGACAAATCGCTGCTGTCGCCGAGCACAACCATTGATCAGAAGAAGAGACCGCACAATTGATAGCCAGCCTCCAGGAACGGGCGGCAGAAGTTTCGAATGTAATTCCGAGTCGACGGTGTCCGGACACATTTGGGAGGCCCGCGAAAACCAGTTCGGAAACAATCGCTTGGCTGCAGCCCAAGTCAAGGCTTCAACAGCCATGGGAGGCACTGCAGGAATTCGCCCTAGCAATTGAACAGCTGGTGTACAAAGCTCTGGTGAACTTCCCATTCAGTTATATGTCCCAGGAAGCTGACTACGCCTTTGTCGACGGGATGCATGATACCGAGATACGACAGCGTCTAATGTTCGACTATTACAAAACCTTTCACGAGTCGCCAATGGCCGTGATGAGGATGGAGGCGGTCAAGGTAACAGCTGCTCTCAACTCTAAGATCAGGAGTATTCAATACGACGGGGATAATCAACCCACGGAGTCGACGAAGATCAAGTGATGTGTGTTGGTGTGGCCAGCCAGAACACTTAGTGAAAGACCGTCCACATCAAGCTAATGAGAAGGCGGGAAACGAATACGTATCGTCGAGGGGCACGTCGGGACTGTCATCACCATCAACCCGAGTGAGGCTACATACCTAGCGCAGAACCCATACAGCCTTGTCGCGGACGGTGGTGTACATGGCAATCTTTGTCTAGTATTAATGGACACAAGTGCAGCCGTGACCGTAATCAGACTTGACGAGAAGGGCTTGCTGTCAAGTAACAGAATAGGTCCTACCAGCTAGTGACGGCATCGGGCGATAGCTTGCCTGTGGAGGAAGCACTGCCGGAATCGATTCTAGGGCGAAGCATTGTAAGCCTGTGAGTGTTCGTCGTGGAGTCGCCGAGGATGTGATACTGTGATTGGATGCCCTAGGGAGTCTCGAGACGACAATCGACGCAGGCTGGAGTGTTTGACGACTCTCGCGTGTGTGACGCCCAATGATTATCTGAGGATCTGCAGGGTGATTCTTAGGAGCATGTAGTTTGGAAGGCTCGTCTGGAAGTGCAGCAGTCAAAGAACCTGGTTTTGGACCGGAAGACACTATTGGAGGGATTGTGCCTTGCCGAGAAGTGTCTGTGAGAGCTGAATTCATTGGACACCAATCAAGACATACAGGTTGGAACTGAGCTGGAGAGTTGCGAGCCAACTGATAGTAGGTATATCACCGTGCAACGGATTCGAGGAACCAATTCGTCGCAAGATGTAGGGCCCCGACTGAAAGACTTTCTGAAGAGGAGAGGTCGACTATCTGACCACGGCAGTACTGGAGACGGTTCGGCATCTACTTAGACAATAGCAATCTGCCTTATCAAGGGAACGGCGATTACGGCCGCAAAAACCCAGTACTCCACGTCAACACCGGAGACGCCCGAGCTATCCGGCAACCACCAAGACATGTTGATGTGGCGAAGCAAGCGGAGGCACGGGACATGCTGGGCATGACATCCGGGGCGATTATAGAAGCGTCTGACAGCCCTTGGTGCTCTCCTGTAGTCATGGTGAAGAATGATGAATTGCACGGACTGTAGGAAGTTGAATGCTGTTGCCCGAAGGAAGCGTTTTTCCTTATCTCGGATTGACGACACCTTGGACACCCTTGCTGGTGCCCATTAGTTCTCGACCTCGGATCTGAAATCGGGATATGGCAAGTGGCTCTGGACCTAAGAGACAATGAAAAGGCTGCATTCTTGACAGGCCAAGGGCTCTGGTAGTTATGATTATGGCCTTTGCCTCTGCAACGCGTCAACCACTTTCCAGCTCCTGATGGAATCAGTGATGAGGGATTGACTTACGAAACCTGCCTGCTGTACTTCGACATCCTCGTCATTGGCAGTAGTTTCTAAGATCTAGAGAATCTGACCAAGAAATTACAGACTAACCTGAAACTATACGCGAAGTGCCAACTCCTCTGCAAGGACAACTAAATTGAGTTATTTAAGAACGCTCTTTAACTGCTGTGGTCCTTAGTGTCCCATTCTATATTGGGCGTGAAAAGCAATAATTTGCTCAGGATTAACTACTTGGGTAACAAACTCAGCAACTGAGGTGGTCAACGACCCGAAGAATGCTAGGGCTGTGAGAAAGTGGCCTCATCAGAAAGATAAAACGAGAGTTGCTCAGATTTCTGGGTATATGCAGCTACTATCAGCGGTTGGTCAAAGGCTTCTCCAACATCGCGAAGCACCTCACCGTCTGACGGAAGAACATCGACCTTATATGTGGACAGAACAGGCCGAGAACGCGTCCCAGGCGCTCAAGTCGGCACTCTGCATTGTGCCTATTTTAGGTTTTCCACAACCAGGCGCGATTTTATCGTGGACCCCGACATCATCAACAGTGGAATTGGAGGCGTACTATTCCAGACCAAGGAAGGGCATGAGCAGGTAACTACTGCATTACTCGGTGGGTGCTCGAACACTTCAATAAATACTTGAACGGCCAGCCACTCCACCACCATGGCTGTTGAGATTTAAGAACCTAGATGGACAGACAGCCCGTTAGGTCCAGGGGTTCAAAGAGTAGAACTTGACATGGGAACTTCGAACAGGAAGGAGTCATTCCAATACGATGACAAGGAGACCGCACGTAAAAATCCTTAACGCGGTTTCTTTTGGAAGGGAAGGCGCTGGTTCTGTGGCGTAGATTTACGACACGTAAAGGAACCTCATGCCTCACAGAGGTCTCGGAGAAAAATATAGGGTCTTTCCCGCCCAATATAGAATGGGACGCTAGGGACCATAGTAGTTAAAGGGCGTCCATAAATAAAAGTCAACTTAGTTTTCCTGCCCATGGGATTGCGACCATTGCAGTAAGGTGGAGGAGCAGCGAAACGCAGCTGTGGTGTTATTGTTTTTTCGGCAGTGCGTGCAGGTGGATAGGATAGTAAGGCCTGAGAAGGGAGCAGCTGGCGCACTCCGACTTGGAAGGAAGAACTAGACCGAGCTGGGAAGGCATCGGACAGACGCTGAGAGGTGGTCGGCAATGTCAAGTGTGTGCGGCGAGTCGCGGCCCACAGACAGGAGCCGGGGTTGCATGCAGCAGTATAACATGAGGGCACCTTCGAACACATCGACATAGCTAGACCGATCCCTGTGTCCGACAGGGGTAACGAGTATCTGTTGGTGGTCCTGGAGGATTACTACAAAAAGCCGGAGGTGTACGCCGTTCCTAACCTCCTAACCAGGTAGACGATCGCGGACTGCCTCGTAGAAGAACTGTCCTGACACTTTAGAGTACCGTTAGAGCTACAAGCGATCAGAGGACCAAATTCGAGCTGATGAGGGTGGCACTGGAGTGACTTGGAAAGTAGAAGAGGCACACAACACCCGTCCACCCGCAGACGGTATGATCGAGTGGTATACCAAGACTCTTGAAGAACACCTGAGGAAGGTCGTGAACAATCATCAGAGGAACTGGGATGTCAGGGTAGCGCTTTTTTGCTGGCCTACCGCTCGTTAACGCACATCACTGGATTGACACCAGCCAGCTTAGTCTTCGGCAGGAGCTCCGTCTTCCATTCGACCTGATGTTTGGGAGCCTTCCTGTGGCAGAACACCGATAATCGACTACGCGGAGAACTTCGTGGACCATCTTCACGATGTACACGAGATGACCCGTCAACACATCCAAGTGTCGTACATTTACGACACATAAAAGAACCTCAAGCCTGATAAAGAGGCCTCTGAGCAAAATTTTCGGTCTTTCACGCCCAATATGGAATGGGACGCTAAGGACCACAGCAGTTAAACAGCGTCCATAAAAACTTCAATTTATTTCAATACATCCAGGTGGCAAGCTAACAGGCAAGGTTCCCAGCAGTGTGATCCCTTATGGTTGTTTCGCCCTACGTGAACCAAGGGGCGTTGCCCCAAGCTTCAACCATGGCAAGGGCTATACCGCAAGGTGTGTTGTAGCCTACCGCATCCAGAAGCTGACCCAAAGGAAGATGCTGGGTACTCCTAGTCTAATCCGCAGTGTAACCGGTGAGCCGCCAATGAGCGCATTCCGGCCCGTCCATGGGGTGTGGTCGGTCCCCGTGCAGAACAAATAGACCATGTGTGCCGCTTCCCTGCTCCAGAAGATTCTTTTCGGCAGGTTCTAGTAAAGTCGCTTTCAAGAACATTGCCTATATACGCGAATGCTCTGCTTAGCTAGGAGGTTCAGTTAGCTATGAGTTTACGAGGTGGAAAGTGGACAGCGTCGAGTTCAGTTCAGTTGTGATTCGATGGGTCAGTTGTGTTCTGTTCTGGGGATGTGTTAACTTTGTCTCAAGTGTAACGTTTGTGCTACACTAAACACCTCAGTGATAAATTTAGTGTCACCAGTAGCAACTGGTGTTCTTATTTGTTACAATATAAATGCATACTCCAGGGGAAAATGCATATATTTACTCTTGAATATGTATTAAAAGTAACTTTTCCCTATGGCTAATCAGTAATTACTAGTACATTATCTCTGCAAACAATACATAATATAAAAGTGAAAGAAAGACAGAAAGAAAGAAAAAGAGCAGATCCTTTAAGCATATATTTGCCTAAATACAAATGGTATCCACAGCCGGTTCACAATGGTGTTTTGGGACGCATGCCTTTAGTTTCGTTCTATTGTCACCTTTCATACTGAGTTCCGCTACTGAATATGCGCTGACAGCCGAGCAGTTATAAGCAGGTACGTAGTAATAAGGCTTACGAGTCGTATACCCAACATAATTTAATTTTTTTTCCATAAAATGCTGTTTATTACACATATAATATAATTGTTGCTAAGGGTTATTTGATTTCAAGGTATTTATGCTCACACATAAATATTCGCTGTCCTTTTCATTTTAAAACTAAATAAGAATATTAGTCCTAAATGAAAAAGCAAAGAAAAAAGAACGTGTGTGTGTGTGTGTGTGTGTGTGTGTGTGTGTGTGTATTAGTTTAAAATCGGGTGTGTAAATCCCCTGCTTCTATTACTGCCTAATTCTATGGGACGTCGTCCTCCGTTGTGGTGTAGTGGTTACCATGCTAGACTTTAGTTCCCGAGGTCGTGGGTTCAAACCCGGAGAGCAATGGATTTTTTTCGGCGTAAAAATCCTTAGCATGGCTTCCTTCGGAAGGGAAGTAAAGCTGGTGGTCCCGTGTCGTAGATTTATGGCACGTAAAAGAACCTCAAACCTGATAAGAGGCCTCTGAGCAAAATTACCGGTCTTTCACACCAAATATTGAATGGGACGCTAAGGACCGCAGCAGTTAAAAAGCCTCTCCATAAATAAAAAAACTCATGCGATGGGACATGATACCAAATGCCTAGTTAAATTGTCACCAGAGGATACTTCCTCCGAAGCACCTGTATTTCATCTCACACAACCTCTTTTGTCTTGCAGGTCAATTGAACTCCAAAACTTTCATCTCTACCCACATTTTCAATTGGGTTCAAATCTGGTGAGCAAGGAGGCCGATCAATCACCGTGACACCTTTGCGAGAACCAGCTAAAAACTTGGTAACTTGAGTGGACAGGGTGGTTATCCTGCTGGAATACAATCATTCCGTCGGTATGTCTATACTGCTGGCTATTTAATGCGCCATCAAACTGCAACAACTCAATTGCCAACCCCAAAACCACACATATGCGACCTTGGCGATCCATTTGTGCCGCGTATTTTGTGTCGTAACATTTTCCTCTGGGGCGGTGGACAAATTACTGCTCCCCCCCCCCATTTGTTTATGAAAATGTCACCTCGTGTGAATATAAACCTACTCCACCTATGGTTGAAATTTTCTTCTGTAAATGCGAGGCGACATAATCTGTGATCGTCTTGAAGACTCTGCTTCTTAGCTGCCGATCGAGCAAAGAGCCTGATGTAGTGAAACGACGCAAGGCTGTGCGGTTCGACCCAGGGAAATTAGAATTACTTCTAATTGTCTGCCTCTTCTAGAAGTGCAATGTCCTGCTGAGTAGAAAAATGTTTTCGACCTGAACCAGGTAGACGACGAACAATCCCTTCCAACTTTTTCTTGATTAAATATGAAATAATATTATTATTGTTCACATTATTATGATGTAACAAAATTATGTAAGAGTTGTATTTACTGGTAATACATCTGTGTATCATAGTTTAAAATATTATTTTTTTTGCTTAATAAGTCCCACATTCTTATGTTATAAATCCATCTTCATTCAATCTAATAAACAATATTGATAATGATAAGTATAATTATTAAAAATTATTGCATTAGAACATCATAAAAGGAAACTTTACATATTTGTTAATACCATCGAGTGAAATGAAAAGCATCATGTTGAAGTCCTTTTTTGAAGGCTTCTGGAAAATTCAACTTTTCTATTTTAAAAAGATTTAGGGTTAGGCCGTTTTTGGTCACATGTCAATTGTTACTTCTCACAAGTCATGTGAAGGCTTAAGTTTGAAAGGTAGAATCAGACAGGAAAATTGTAGACAGGATTTGAACAGAGATCTGTAACTTTTCTAACCATCTGAGATACCATGTCAGCACAGCACTAATTCTCCAACTAACTATTTCAAAATGAATTTAGGAACGCCTTTTGTTTATCAGCAATATGTGAGCCAGTTGGAGAATTTAGTATTGTGTGGACCTGCCATGGTAGCTCACCTAGAGCCATAGATCCGTGGTTCAAATCCAGCTATTGCATTGAATGTTTCAGTTTGATTCCACCTTTCTAAATAGCACATTATATATTCAATATAATTACCCAAATTGCTCTTTTACTGTCACGACATTGTCGAGAGGAAGTGCCTGTGAAACCATCGGACACCGATCAGGACATGCAGGTCGGAACTGTGTTCGGGGAATGCGAGGAGGCAACTGCAACTGCATCGCCGTGCAACCAGCACCCTCTCAACATCTGAGGTCCCGCCTCGAAGACTTGAAGAGACGGCTGACCATCTGACCGTGACACAACTGTCGTGGTACCGTGCTAGCCTCTAGTTCCCAAGGTCGCGGGTTCAAACCCGGCGGAGGGCGATGGATTTTTTTTCGAGCGTAAAAATCCTTAGCATGGCTTCCTTCGGAAGGGTAGTAAAGCCGATGGTCCCGTGTCGTAGATTTACGGCACCTAAAAGAACCTCAAGCCTGATAAAGAGGCCTCTGAGCAAAATTACCGGTGTTTCACGCCCAATATAGAATGGGACGCTAAGGACCATAGTAGTTAAAGTGCGTCCATAAATAAAACTCAATTTAATTTTCGTCACACAACTGAAGAAGGTCTGGCACCTCCTTAGGCAATACCAGTCCGCCTTCAGCCAAAGGAACGGCGATTACGGCCGCACCGACCGTGTATTCCACCATGTCGACACGGCTTATCCGGCAACCACTAAGACGTGTTCCTCTGGCGAAGCAAGCGGATGTACGAGACATGATATCTAGGTGCATCGTAGAAGAGTCCGAAAGCCCCTGTGGCCTTGGTGAAGAACAGTGAGCTACGCTTCTGCGTGGACTATAGGAAGTTGAATGCTGTCACCCGAAAGGACTGTTAGCCCCTACCTCGGTTTGATGACACCCGGACACTTGCTGGTGCCCAGTGGTTCTCAAACTTGGACCTGAAATCGGGATATTGACAAGTCGTTCTGGACCTCAGAGACATTTGCCAGTTTATGGTTATGCCCTTTGGCGTCTACAACGCGCCAACCACTTGCCAGCGCCTGATGGAATCAGTGATGAGGGGACTGGCTGACGACCCTTAACTGCTGTACTTCGACATCGTCACTGGCAGTACTTTCTAAGATCGCCTAGAGAATCTGACCAAGGTATTACAGACGGCAAGCAGCTATCCTGAAACTAAACGCGAAGTGCCAACTCTTCTGCAAGCAAATGAAATTGAACTTTTTATTTATGCACCCGTTTAACTCTTTTAAATCCACTAATACTCTGGTAACTTATTTATATTAATTACCAGGGTTAGGATTTTTAGGTGTAAATTTCAGATGAAAAAAGGAAGGGAAAAGGTGCTCAAATAAGGTGAAAAAGGGACAATAAGGTGCTGGTTTATTTAAGGGGATGCACAACTGAAATTGCTATTTTCTAAACTATCCATTCAATTGGGCTGAAATTTTAACCCCATGTCAGTCTTCTTTAGATATAATTGTTTTGTGAATTTCGATCCAAAATCTTAATTAGTTTTCAAGTTATTAATTTTCAAAATATAAAATTATGGGTATATGCAAAATGCAACACATGATGCATTTTTCAAAAAAAAAAAAATCTTATGTTGCTTCTATGTCAAGGAACTACAAATCTGTCATATTTTTTTTTCTACCATTCTTGTTTAAGAGAAAAAAAAGTTTTGCAGTTTTGTATTTCCATTTTTTGTCGGTTTTTTTAATACATTATCATCTTCAAAAATTAGTAGTGCAAAAACTATTCATTACACAGAAAAATTATATGACAGTTTTATTTCTTTGGGTTTTTGAAATAAGCATAAAAAATGTCAATATGAATGGATGAAAACTACATCGTGTGGAACATTTTGAATATGCAGATATGCTGAAAATAAGAAATGCCTTAAAATGAAGTTTTAAAAATATAAACAGCTAGCAACCAAATGTGCAAGGGTATTTAAAACGTCTCGTAACGATCCTGAAGTGTTCGCTAGGTCAAAAATAAAAGTGGATTCTAAAACTACAAGCAATGGAGAATTTTGGGGGAAAATAATTTTTTTTTAAAGATTTTTTGAGATTTTGGGTTAATTTATTGAACTACAAACAAGTACATCAAATTATCACTCATCAAAAGAAGGAAAAAATATGAAGCTGTTGTACTTCAAGACATTACACATCTCCACACTTTTAAAAGTAAGTCTGTTTCTGTTAGGAGATAGAATGTCTTTGTAGATGCTAAAGCTTCTTTCAACATCCACAGAAACCAGTGGGGCAAACCTTGTATTCATTCGGAATGGCAACTCTTCAGATGTGGCAAATTCTTCAATGTCTGGATTCTTCTGAAGACTAAATTCAAGTTTTGTCTTTAGCAAAGCCATCTAACTGCTCCCTCACGGAAATAAAAATATCCCATTGTTTTTCCTTTTCCAGAACCTTGTTCTTCCAATTGTTTAATAGCTGCAGGCAGGTACTTGTAACTATGGACACAATATAGTTCTGTTTGCAAATTATGTATTTTCTCTGGTAACAGAAGTTGCTATGCCTTGGAAATTGCACCTGCATCGGATGGATCCAAAGAAAGCACAAACTCTTTAATTTTGTCAAAATTCTCACACAACATAGCAGCACACTCAATGCAAGATCCCCAGCGAGTAATGACCGGGAAATTTGGAAGGGGGCAGGCCAGTGATTTCCCTGTAGTAAACAACACGGCTCAGAGCTTTCAGTAGAATCTTCTTCAGGGCAGAGATGAATTGATTTGCGATGTCGTATTTGTTCCTTATGGATTCACAAACCCTGTGAAGGGCATGAGCCAAGCATGCCACATGCTTCAAGTGAGGAAATAAAGGTTTCAATTGGTTAACACCTGAAACCATGTATGGAACCTGGTCCGTAACCACAAGAAGTTTTTCAAACTCGATAACAGTAGGCTAGAGTTTTTGACAGAAGTCCATAATGGATTGCATTACTGTACTGGCATCGGCTTTCTGCAGCTTGTACATTTTTAACAACATGGGCTTAACTTTCACCCCTGTTAAGGGAAAAACTAAAATGTTCAAAACATATTGTTCCATTGAGTCTATGGTTTCATCCACAATGATTCCCACATCACAATCAGACACTTTCTCCTTGGTTCTTTCTATGGTTTCTTGGTAAACAGGCTCCATGTAGTTTTTTCTTAAAGTACTCTCATCGGGCATTGACATCTTTGTGTATTTTTTAAGAAATCCCTTGAAGGCTGGATGGTTCACCTTATTGAATGGAATTCCTGCTTGTGCACACAAATCAATGTTTACTTCCTTCAAATTTTGGCTTTTTGAAGAACTCTGTTGAAATGCATTTTGTAATAGAGGTTGCCATGATTTGTTTGCTTGAAGAGTCTTATTTATTTGATGCTTAGAGCTGGAAATGTGTTGTTTGATGCGATCTCGCTGGTGTTTTTCATCTAAAAAAATTCCTGAATCACAAATAGTACATTGCATAACAGTTCCATCAGTGTCTATGAAATCTTGTTTGAATTCCTCAGCCAGAACAATAAATCGAGTACTGGACACCTTTGGCATGGTAACATCTAATACTAGTACACTTGTTTGGAGAGCTAACACTAGTTCACTTGCTAACACAATGCGACTGTCACACAACTCACTCTTGCGCCCATTCGCTGTCCACATGCTCTTATGACACCGGAGCAATTACCAGAATGTTCTCATTCATGGTGGAACTTCAGTCTCAGCGATTTCTAGTAGTTTTGAGCAGAACCCAGTCAAAATTCTCGGAACTGCGCAGGTGAGGTTACTGCCGTCTCCGCGTGCCCAGCCTTCGCCTCCACGCAAATAGGTGACATCTCTCACAGTAACAAACTCACATTCACGAACAGCAGGCTACTGATTCTGGTGGGATAGAATCACTCATTGTCAATTGCATTATTGCAGGCTACTTTATAGCGGTAAAGCGAGAGAAAGAGGTTTTCATCGAACATACGATTATTTTCCATTGTTGCGGGCGTGCTTTCAATTCCTGCGCGGCATTTACTGAAAGAGGTAAGCTTATTATTTGCATGTACAGCAAGCTGAGGAGATGTTAATTGAAAGTTAAAGAATAAATTGGAATGAAACTTAAAAAGAAAAAAGGGGGGAAAGGGGGATTATGGGCATGGTTGGGGGAAAATGGGATAAAGGTGCTAAAAAGGGGAAAGGTCCTAAAAAAGAGAAAAAGGTGCGAGAAAAAATGCCTCTTTTTGCAACTAGAAACAAAATTTCACACTGTGATATCTTTCCACACAGTTTTAACTTACCCTAAGAAAAAGGGTGCGCACCTAAAAATCCTAACCCTGTTAATTCCATTTTCAGCCACAGAATTAATGGAGAAAGATGAACATAGGAAAAAGTAGGATGTTCCAGTTGCATTGCAAATTTGGGATGATACATTCAGGAGGGAAAAAACACTTACCTGGTCATATAATTCTTTAGTAATCTTTTAGTATCCTTTAGTAACGATTCATTTGTTAATTTTTTTTTCATAATTTCATTAATTCTGCTCCAAGTGGTTTTACATATCTTCATGTAATTAATTATTCTTTGTATACATTTTCTTTGAGATTTTCAGGGGTTACCAAATATTGTTTTTTTCCCTTGTTTATACTTATTTTTGTAGTATGTAGTATCTAAGGATTTATATAGTTCAAATGTTTCATTTGTTTTTAACTTACTGATTTCTAAATTAAATTTCATTTAGTTGTGTTCATTTGTGTGTAAAATTTTGGACGTGTATCATAGTACATTCTAAAAAACATTATTCAATTCATTCAACTTTTTATTCCTGTGTGGAAAGTTTAGTCTAAGTTTTCTGTAAGATGTGCACTACACATTGACAAAATGCTTTTCCGGCATTATGTTGCAAAAATGCAAAAAAATGTGAAATAATGCAAAAATGTGTTGCACCCAAAATCTTGAAACTTATTTTGGGAAAACAACGTGCAAGTGTTTGGCAGAAGCTTTTTCTTCATATCCGCTGTGTTTGGAACTATTGAAACATAAAACCACAACAGTAGGAACTATTTGAAAGAATAAGAAGGAAGTTCAATGTGGTGTCTCACATGTTAAGACAATCAACAAAACCAGATGAAAGGAAAGCTGCCTATTCTGCAACAGTCTTACATCCTAGTGGTGATAAGCCCGTAACAAGGATTTATTTTAAAAAATATGGCACAGAAACTTTCATCAACCTTATTATACCGAGCTGTTCAAAACGAAACAACCATTTCTACAGCATTTGGCTGCATGCACATATGCTCGGCAGCCCAATATCATCAACACCATTTTATACTTATTTCATTAGCCACAAACACTCGATTGTCAAGGCCTTCTGAACTTCCTTTGCCAACATTCATTTTAATTTTCTTTTTGCAACATTTCTCAGCATTGCTATTTGCTATCTGGGGTTCGAGTGTGCTGTCTTTCTCCTTGAAAGAGCACGAATTAATAAAAACATTTCCCATGAAAGCTTTTTTTTTCTCTTTTGAAGAGGTCTATCTAATGGTATCCTATTAGCCCTCACTCTCACCATGATTCGCCAGGGACCTTGCTTCTGGTTATGGCTGATTGATGAAATCAAGCTCAAGTGAAAGTACGGTTATGTTATATTTTTGACTCAAAACTTCTAATGTTGTATTTTCCAAAATAAATGAGGTGGCCTCTGTGATGTGGGAGTAGTGTGTCTGCCGTCCATTCAAGAGGTCCGAGTTTCAATCTCGGTTAGGGTGAGTTACCCAGTTAAGAATTTCCTTTATCCTGAAAAGATGTATGTCAGGAAACTTTAAGCCATATGGATCCCAGGCCTCACTTGAGCATCATTTCATTCATTCATCGTCTGATATGAACTAACCGGTTATAGCACACTAAACTTCTAAAATAAATAAATAAATGACTTATGGATAGTCTGTTTCACTCTGTATACAAGCTGAACACAGCAACTATAGAAGAATGAAGATGACTCAGAACCTGGTGAAATCTTATATATACGCCAGATCCTAGATTCAAACAATGCTGGTATGAGAGAGAGAGAGAGAGAGAGAGAGAGAGAGAGAGAGAAGGAAATGGTAAGGAAGCTGGGTCAGCTAAACTAAAGCTGGGGGGGGGGGAGGGAGACTAAGAAATAAGCCTATCTGCCCTGGTAACACCTTATATAACATTCAAGAGGTCCGAGTTTCAATCTCGGTTAGGGTGAGTTACCTGGATAAGGTTTTTTCGGGGTTTTCCCTTTCTTGAAAAGATGAATCTCTATGGACCCTGTCATTCAATATAACCTAGCTGGTTAAAGGAGGTTAAACTTAAGAAGAAAAGAAAAACACCATTATATACTTGTACTTATGCAAAATTAAATTTTCTAAAATATCTAGTTTTTGTTGGTTTTAATAAACATTTTTAAATTTTAATACTTCTCTATTTTTACTTTCTCTACTACGTATAGTAAGTAGGGGAAGTATTGCATTCCACCCAAAAATTCGATACCGAGATTTCGCCGGAAATACATGTTTTGAGACCTCCTGAATCCAAAAAAAGCATTTTTGGAAACATGTCCGTGTGTGTGTCTGTGTGTGTGTGTGTGTGTGTGTGTGTGTGTGTCTGTGTGTCTGTGTGTCTGTGAACAGCATAACTCAAAAACGAACAGTCGGATAAGTACCAAACTTGGTATTTAGGTTCAGTATCTTCCAGAGATGCGACACGAAGGTTTTCAAGAAAATACCCCCACCCGAGACTACCCTTTACATGGAACATTTTTCGAAAATTTTAATTTTCTCAAAAATGGCTCTAACGATTTTGATGAAAATATCATATGTTTAAGATAATGTCATAAGAAATGAAATGTATATCTCGAATTTTCTGGGAATGTCTCCAAAAGTATTCTTCATTGTGAACGACTTTTGCATAACTGGTAAACCATAAGAGATAGACAAAATTTTACTGCACAAAAAATGTAGATCGCGTTAAAATACACAACTTATGTCATATACATTTCTTTTGTTGAGTGAACCGTTTTCGAGATATTGCTTGTTATTTCCTTAAATTTTCCAATACTTATACTTTTTCTCAAATGCGTTATTCATTTTTTTTATGTCCTGGACATGCAAAGAGAATGGAATCGCCACATAGCAACCAGCGTTAAAATATTTGACTATCGCTTAAAAGCTACCATATTTCCCTTGCATCTACAAGAAAATTACCAATAAGATTGACATCTCGATATCTCGATTAACATGAAGCATATGGAGAATAGGCGTTTGTAAAATTAGATTGTACAAGAGTAGAGAAAGTCATGTGAGTGTAACACATCAGATTTTTTTTTTAATGTTTTCAATTTGGTTTTCGAAAGTTTGGTAAAATAAACAGTGTATCGTAGAACAAATGTTCAGCATTAAGTCTAAGCTAACCCATGTGTAGTAACTATCAATAATGTATTTGGAAAATACATTTATTTTACAATAAATGTTTATATTAATCTTAGGAAGATAAACAAATCTAATTAGTTGCAATCAAATGACCTTCTTTACTCACTCTTCTATAAACTATTCTTACAAAAGCTTATTTTTCTTCCTGCTTCTTGTACATTAAGGAAACTTTCATGACACACTGTGTTTTAGAAGAATAAAATGGGCTAAACTGACAGATTTTTACTTTCTCTACTACGTATAGTAAGTAGGGGAAGTATTGTATTCCACCCAAAATTTCGATACCGAGATTTCACCGGAAATACATGTTTTGAGACTCACTGAATCCAAAAAAAGCATTTTTGGAAACATGTCCGTGTGTGTGTCTGTCTGTGTGTCTGTGAACAGCATAACTCAAAAACGAAGAGTCGGATAAATACCAAACTTGGTATTTAGGTTCAGTATCTTTCAGAGATGCGACACGAAGGTTTTCAAGAAAATCCCCCCACCCCAGACTACCCTTTACATGGAACATTTTTTGAAAATTTTAATTTTCTCAAAAACGGCTCTAACGATTTTGATTAAAATATCATATGTTTAAGATATTGTCATGACAAATAAAATGTATATCTCGAATTTTCTGGGAATGTCTCCAAAAGTATTCTTCGTTATGAACGACTTTTTCATAACTGGTAAACCATAAGAGATAGACAAAATTTTACTACACGAAAAATGTACATCGCGCTAAAATACACAATTTATGTCATATACATTTCTTTTGTTGAGTGAACCGTTGGCGAGATATTGCTTGTTATTCCCTTAAATTTTCCAATACTTATACTTTTTCTCAAATTCGTTATTCATTTTTTTATGACCTGGACATGCAAAGAGAATGGAATGCGCCACATAGCAACCAGCGTTAAAATATTTGACTATCGCTTAAAAGCTACCATATTCCCCTTGCATCTACAAGAAAATTACCAATAAGATTGACATCTCGATATCTCGATTAACATGAAGCATATGGAGAATAGGCGTTTGTAAAAATAGCTTGTACAAGAGTAGAGAAAGTCATGTGAGTGTAACACATCAGATTTTTTTGTGTTGCTATGTGATGGCTTTAAAATTCCATGAACTTTGCATGACCATAAGAAAAAACGAAAGTGATTTGCCACTTGAAAAACGTATAATATTTGAAAATTCAAACCAACAACAGAGAATATCTCAGAAATGGTTAGAGCCACAACAAACTTTGACATTGTGTGTTTTAACACAACTATATGTTTTTGTGCATTGTTTTGAAGTGTTTAATGCCTGTTCTTAGTACATACACCACACAGGCGGTGAACAATGCTGAATGGAAATGATAATTGGGAAAGGAAATATCCTAAGTCAAAATTTAGTGTACCTCCCCAGCATTTGCCAGCTCTGAGGATGATCCTTTAATGAGCTCAACTACTTGTTACCAATCATACAACCGTTATTGAGAATGCCAACAAATACACAATATACATCATGAGAATATCTTAAATACATGCTATTTTAATCAAGACTGCTAAGAGCCATTTTCCATGTAAAAGCTAGTTTGGTGTTTAACTGACTTTTTCTTTATTCAGGGGACCTCAAAACATCTATTTCCAGTAAAATTGTTGGATGTAATTTTCTGTACTTACAATAGGTAAGTAGTAGAAAAGATAAAAATTGGCTATGGTTATTAATTAGAATTTCTCATTGATTTGTATTATTAATTACAGTTATACTGGAGCTTGTATTCAACTGCATCATCGCAATCTGTTTGTGCATTCCTGCCACAATCCCAAACATAATTTCATAAAATTCTGAAACAGTTATACTCGTGACATCATGAACAAATGATTTCTTCAGCTGAGATAGAAGGAATCTGATATGTTACATTCATGTGACCACCTCTTACAAAAGCTTTTCTTTTAACTGCTTCATGTTAATTGAAATAAACATTTGCACAAATAGTTTCATTGCAGCTACATGAGGTTAAAGCAATAGCCAAACCTTTAAAAAGGAGATCACTATATGCTACCTTTGAAATTCATTACTCTTTGTATGACATCAAGCAAAACAAAAGAATAGTGACTTAGCACTTTAAGTATTCAAAATTCAAACCAATAACAACTAATGTATTGGAAATGGTTAATGGTATAAAACAATCTGAACTGCATTTATTTGACTTTCTCGGCTCATTCTTCTACAAACTATTCTTACAAAAGCTTATTATTCTATCTACTTCTTGTTAATCCAGATAAACTTTCCTAACAGATTAACACATTTTGTTGTAGCAAACAGTAGGTGAAAGTGCATATCACTATGTGACTTTAAAATCCCACACTTTTTGCATTACAATGAGAAGCCAAAAAGGAACACATGAAAGAAAGAAAAACAAATAACTACTTATCAGTTGAGAAAAATATAAGTATTTGAAAATTCAAACCAATAAAGAATTGCTCCGAAATGGTTAACATACACAAAAAATAAATAAATAAATTAAAAAATAAAATAAAAACAATAATAATAATAATAATAATAATAATAATAAATTGTGTCTCTAATGACACCTATTTTTACTTTCTCTACTACGTATAGTAAGTAGGGGAACTATTGTATTCCACCCAAAAATTCGATACCAAGATTTCACCGGAAATACATGTTTTGAGACCCCCAGAAGCCAAAAAAAGCATTTTTGGAAACATGTCTGTGTGTGTCTGTGTGTCTGTCTGTGTGTGTGTCTGTGAACAGCATAACTCAGAAACAAACAGTCGGATAAACACCAAACTTGGTATTTGGGTTCAGTATCTTCCAAGGATGCGACACGAAGGTTTTCAAGAAAATCCCCCCACCCCAGAGTACCCTTTACATGGAAGATTTTTCGAAAATTTTAATTTTCTCAAAAATGGCTCTAACGATTTTGATTAAAATATCATATGTTTAAGATATTTTTATGACAAATAAAATGTATATCTTGAATTTCCTGGGAATGTCTCCAAAAGTATTCTTTATTGTGAACGACTTTTGCATAACTGGTAAACCATAAGGGATAGACAAAAGTTCACTACACAAAAAATGTAGATCGCGTTAAAATACACAATTTATGTCATATACATTTTTTTAGTTGAGTGAACCATCTTCGAGATATTGCTTGTTATTTCCTTAAATTTTCCAATACTTATACTTTTTCTCAAATTCGTTATTCAATTTTTTATGTCCTGGATATGCAAACAGAATATAATGCGCCACATAGCAACCAGCGCTTAAAATATTTGACTATCGCTTATAACCTACCATGTTCCCCTTGCATCTACAAGAAAATTAGCAATAAGATTGACATCTCGATATCTTGAGTAACATGAAGCATATGGAGAATAAACGTTTGTAAAAATAGTTTGTACAAGAGTAGAGGAAGTCATGTGAGTGTAACACATCAGATTTTTTTATCTAGAAAGATTTTCCTCTCTTACTGTTTACCAATTACACAAAAGTCATTAAGAAAAGAGGATTTTACAGGACATTTCTTTAACATATTCATTTTATTTGACATGTAAATCACTTAAACAAGTTTTGACAAAAACAAAAACAAGGCCTGTTCCATGAAAAGGGTAGTTTGGGATGAGGGATTTTCTTGCAAACCTTTATGTCACACATCCTTGGGAAATGCTCAACTTAAATAGCATGTTTTATATTTAATCAAGCTTTCATCCTTGACAGGCACAATAAACATGTGTTACTGGTCAAATCTTGGTACTGAATTTTTTAATGGCATGAAATACTTCCTCTGCTTACTCTATTATCGTTCCACTCTTAGAACCAAACTTGATGTAAACACATGTCACTAACTAGTCTGCAATACATGCAAAACCAAAGCATACCATAACATATAGTGCCTTAAATACATGTGATTATCTGTGGGGTTTCAAGAAAAACATTATTCAAACTTGAGCGTTTAATTAATATGAAATAGTAAAACTTAAGAAGGCTGTAGTTTCCTTTAATTCTGTGTGGTGTCTCACAACCCTCTTCTGCATTCATATGATACCAAGTGTTGTTAGCTTGGTGAGAAACAATAAAGCTGAAATAGTATTAGCATCCCCAAGGAGCATGGGCCTCTCTTCTTTGAGAGGTAGCTTGGTTTGGTGATCTCGGTTAGCCATTCCGGGAAGGATCTTTCTTATTCTTAATGTTGTCTATTACTTATGGTCCTATATATGTGTTTTAACATTATACACTGATCCTTTAGTCCTGCTGTTTCTCTTGTTAGTTTGGCTGACTTCAACACTATACACTGTTTCTGTAGTCTTTCACTTTCTTTTCTCCTGTTTGGCTCACACTCTCTTGTATTGATGTTCTTGGTTGCCATCTCCCTCTGTCTTTTCCTGACTTCTTGAGCTCGTCTGACTCTGATGGCCTCCTTTTCTTTGTCCTATTCTCACCTCCCATGTTGTCTAGCTTCATGTGTCCCATCCATCTCCATTTTTGATGACTGCTAGTCTTTTCTGCATCTTCTTCTATCTCTCCATGTGATGCTAGAATTTTACTTTCCATTTCTCTTCATGTTTTTATTGACATTTTGTTGTTGTTATGCTCTAAGTATGCGAGCCACATATGCATGTGTTCATGATATGCCTCTTGATGTTACGATTTTTCTAGTAATATGAATTTCAGTGCTTAGAACTTTGACCATGCCATCAATATTCTCCTCATAATTTTCTTGAAGGAGATTGTTTGTCCCAAGTAAATTATTTCCTGCACATATTCCAGTTGTACAGCTTGCATTATTGCAATGTCTTTTCTCTATCATTAAGTTTGTCTTTTTTGTGTTCATACAGAGTTCTATTTTGGCACTGAGCTCATTTACTTCGGTCATAAGGGTCTGTAGTTCTTCTGCTGTATTTGCCACGAGAACTATGTCATCTGTGAAGTGTAGGCAAGATATTTTCGTACCATCTATGTTTATTCCGTATTCCCCTTTAATATTTCTGAAAATCTCTTTGAGTTAGCAAAATTAAATAAATTGACTTTTATTTATGGACGCTCTTTAACTGCTGTGGTCCTTAACATCCCATTCAATATTGGGCGTGAAAGACCAGTAATTTTGCTCAGAGGTCTCTTTTATGTGGCGTAAATTTACGATATGGGACTACTGGCTTTACTTCCCTTCAAAAGGAAGCCATGCTATTGCCCTCCACTGGGTTTGAACCCACGACCTCCACGGAGGACGACACTGAGTAAGCAAATGCCCTGCTGTAACCTGAACTCTCTTCCTTGTCTGTCCATCTGGCTTCTGGTGGTGGTTTGCAAGTATATCTTGGCAAGGATTCCAGTGCATTTTTCTTCTGTTCCATGTTTCCTCAGGGCTACTAGTAATGATGATACATGCTCAACCGTATCAAATGCTTCTTGGAAGTCGATGAAGGCTAAGTATATTTTGAGGGTGTGTATTCTAAAGTTGTGCTTTGCTTGCAAGTGATCGATTGTTGAGAATCCCGTTTGTTCTACTGACTGGTTTTCTTTAGTGTTGCTGATCGTAATTACTTTCAAGAACATTTTATATACGTTTGACATCACTGCAACTGGGCGGTAGTTGTTTGTATCTGTTTGGTTCTAAGAGTGGAGCGATAAGAGTGCGCAGAGGAAATATTTCATCAGAAATACATGTTTGGAGGTCCCTGTATCGTGCATGCATAAGTCAAAGATGAAAAGTTTATTAAATATGAAACATGCTATTTAAGTTGAGCATTTAAATGGCATGAAGATTTCCAAGAAAATCCCCCCATCCCAAACTACCCTTTTCATGGAACAGTTTTGAGTTTCTTCCATGGGTTTGGATGTGAATAATGCTAGTTGTTTGTTGGCATTAGGGAGAGTGCTGCAGTATAGGTTTTTATAAAATGTTGTTGCTCTTTCAACTATTTCTTCTCTAGCTGAAACTTTCTTTCCTTTACTGTCCTGCAATTGCTTTACCAATGTTTTCCCCTGGCTTAGTTCTTTTCGTTAACTTTCTCTTGTTCATCTCCCTCTACTAGTTTCAACTTGTGTTCTTGGATATCCTTCCTTAATGCTGCTTTGGTAGTTTCATTTATTGCATGTATTGCTTCTTAAATAACTCATTTTCGTCCCTTTTTCTATATGCTTCAGCCCTTCTTTTGATTAGTAGCAGGGAGTTTTCACTAAGTTTGAGTCTTTGGCTCTTGTCTTCTGCCTTGATTGCTGCTTCTTTAATGCTTTTTTCAGTCACTGAGTAGTGTAATTGAGTGTCTATTGAGTTAATAGGTGTTATTCTCTTGAGGTTTTGGGAGGATTTCTTGGAATCACTTGCTTCTTATTGTGCCTCTTTTGATGTTTACCATGGCTCTAACCATCCTGTGGTCTGAATCAAAATTTAATCCTTTTACTATCCCTACATCTCTTATCAAGTACATTCTGTCAGTCATTATGATGTCTATTTTGTTCTTAACTTCTCCATTCGGCCCTCTCCATGTACACATTGCTCGGGTTCTTCCTAAAAAAACTGTTTGCTATTTTTAGGTTTTGCCCTGTTGCAAACTGAATGAGGCATGTCTTCTGGTATTTCTTTCTCCAATTCCGTATGGTCCCATTTGTTTTTCCCTTTCATCCTGGTGTGGCCTATTTTGCTGTTGAAATCCCTATGATGAAGTTAATTGGAGACCCAAATGTGTTCAATGTATTGTCTAGTTGGTCGTAGAATATTTACTTCCTCGTCGGAGTTGTTCCTTGTTGCTGCATATGCTTGGATAATTGTTGTTTGAGTTCAGTTGAGGTTCAACCTTTCCATTGTGATTTGTTCTAATATTCCTATTACTCCTGAGACTAAAGCACTCTAAAGATAAGACATTATAAGTGGCGAGATACGAATTGTGTTGAATGCTTTTTAACAAACTAATGCAAGAGAATACAACTGTCGTTGTGAATAACATTGTTAAACTAACTGCAGATTTAACTGGTGTTTCCAAGTGGAGCACGTAAATAACATTGTGAACACCAAGAAAGAAAAGAAACAGACATAAGGTAGAATTATAAAAAACAGACGACTTTACTAAAGTTCTTTTTGTAGGAAAGTGCACGAGTTTTTCTTTAATAATGAACCACTAACGTTAGACAGAATCTTAAATTCTGTCAAACAATTAATAGAAACTTGATTTAGGTTAATGAAGAGAAATATAATTATTTATAGAGAGGATATCAGTAATGGAGACCCAGATTTTACATCTCTTCCCGACAGTGTTGCAACTACAGATTAAAATGAGTTTTAGTTTAATTATCCTGAATTTAATTTCACTTTCACTTTATTTCAGTGTTTATTACATCATCATCATTATTATTATTATTATTATTATTATTATTATTATTATTATTATTATTATTATTTGAATAGTACACCAAACTCTTGCATTATAAACACAAGTAATGGGTCCAACGTGGCATTTGTTTGTTTGTTTCCCACAGCTAATGTGGAGGAATACAAAATGTTTTGTTTACTTCAAGTCTGGTCCTAATGATGAATCGACTATAGGTAAGTAGCACAGAAAATGAAATTTCATTACCTATGTTTAAGAAAATCAAAAAGAAATATTTTCCAAATAAAGGGTATTTTCGGATGGGCAGATTTTCTTGGCAATCTTCGTGTCACATGCTTGGAAAATTCTGAACTTTATTACCAAGTTTTAAATTAATCTGACATTTTGCTTTTGAGTTATGTTGAACTCTCTCTTCTTCCATTTCTCTGTCACACAAACCTTTTCATAAAAATACCCTTTTTTTTTTAATTAATGGGACCCCAAAGCATGTACTTGCAGTGAAATGTTGATATTAAATTTTTGAGTTAAATGCAATATCTACTAGGTAGTAAAACTTAAGAAGGCTAGAGAAAGTTAAAAAACTCAGATTGTCAAACCTTTGATTTGAATGTTGTTTCTTTTCTCAGGCAGCAGGTCATTAACTTTCCTTAAGCTAGAATCACATTATCGCCACAGTACAGCACGGTACACAGCGTGAGTCTAAGTGTGGTCCTTGTTTTTCATGTACTGTTATTGCTTAGAATCGCTATCAACATGCCATGGACAGCATATGCAGTTGCTTATAGAAAAACTCATTCTTGAAAAATTAAGGCAGAAAGTGTTTCGGTATCATTTTAAGGTTCCTGTCCTGTTCTTCAAGAAATAAAAATTAATAAAAGAGTGTCTGTTTTGCTAAGAAATATAAAATAAGTCACTCCCATGATTATGTAGTAACTATGAAGCAAAAATAGCTCGTTAGTGAATGAAACTTGTAAAGGCTGGTATTTACTCTTAACTGCATTTTGAAACTGAGTGTTTTGTTTTAATATTTTCTCTTTTATTAGATTACGAATAAAAGCAAATGTATGAATTCCTCTCTTTTGTGCTTCCTTTCCTGGAAGATAACAGCCATAGTCGTATTTTTTATGCCAAATTTGGAAGAACCGCAACAACATGTAATGTTCTTACCTTGGGAACAATGGGACTGAAGGTGAACTTGGATTCCAGTTCTTTCCTTGGTGTGGCAATTCCTGATATTGGTGCCATCACTTCAGTCATTTCCTGCAACACAACACATATTACATTGCAACTATTATGGACATTTTAACAGAGTGATTCACTCTTCTTTCTGCTTCTCTTACAGGAAACAAAGCTTATACGAGGATCATTTGAATATCCCACAGACTACTGCAGCAGCAGTATTGTTTTCAAACCCAGTCATCTTTGATGTAAACATGTGTGTAATAACATAGAGGGAGAAGACAGTTGTTTGTTACAGTACAGACATTCAATTGATTGCAAGTGATTCAGAAACTTGCTAAACAATGACAAAACTGAAACACAATGGAGTGGATAACAAAAATTCATATATTATATTTATCTATGTGTTGTGAATCATAATTGTTAAATATTATTGTTTGAAAATACTATTTATGTCATAAAATTTGCCTGAAGCATTTCTATGTTTTAAATAATTAATTACAAATTGTATTTATATATATCTTAAAGAGAATAGATGAAAAGGATTGAATTTGCAATAAAATAAATATTGTGAAAACATAAATATGCAATAAGAGGAGAAAATTCAAATAGAAATATGTATTATCTGAATTACAATTGTAATTATGTTATTTTTATTAATATGTTATTCATTTAAGACAAAAATTGGTATTGCTTCATTAACATTAGCAACCAAGCAAAACTTGAGTAAATAACTTTCAACTTTTTAAATTGTTAGAAAAATTAACAGAAAAGCGAAAGATATACCGGTTCCCCATACAAATTTTTGAGTATAGTAAATAAAAGTAATAAAGAACTAATTATTGTACTACAAAAAAAGTTAATCAATATTCATATTAAATATGTAAGTAAAATATTCAAAAGTGAAATAAAACACACATTCTAGTAAAAGCTAATTTATTGAACTTGTTATTTAAATATTTCACCTTTCCAAACATAAATAGATCCTGAGATAAATTAGCACTGCTACAAATTGAGCTAGTAGTAGGTATTTTAAAAATCTTAAAATACATCACACGAGAAGAAACATTAACAAAGTTATTATGAATAATGTATGCTACATGTCAACAATCACTGAATAAGAAAATATCTGCCATAAAGTTCATTTCTGGTACGCCAGACATAAGTTTGTACCACCAATTCCATTAGCAGCAAAGTAAATTCAAACTGAGCAATTCAAATTTTACAGCATCCGAGCCTACAAGACCAAGAGCTTTAAGAATATCAACAGGAGCCATGGCGACACAAACCTTAAAGTTACACTTGCAACCAAGCCACAAAACCACTTCATCCTGGCACCCAACATGGAGCGGCATGATCCAGGAAGGAAAATTCAGTTTTATTTATGGACGTTCTTTAACTGCCATGGTCATTAACGTCCCATTCTATATTGGGTGTGAAAGATGGTTATTTTGCTCAGAGGCCTCTTTATCAGGCTTGAGGTTCTTTTACGTGCCATAAAACTATGACACGGGACCACCGGCTTTACTTCCCTTCTGAAGGAAGTCAGTCATTCAAGGACTTTTATGCCTGAGATCCAGGAATGGATAACACCAATGATGGTCCTGAGTTCAAGACCAAATTAAGGAGTCAAGAGAGAGAGAGACAGAGAGAGAGAGAAGAGGACCACAGTATCCTCTTAGCCCTCCAAGACTAAAGATGTTGAAAAGTAAGTGATAAATCTTTACTTACAAGTGTATAGTTTTAAGTAGTGACAAAACTCTATAAAGTCGTCACAACATGCATACAAAAAGAGACTATGAGGGAAATGGACCAGAGGATAGGGAAGCTGCATAAAATGCAGAACCTAAGATGGACTCGAATCAAAAATTTCAGGAAGCTATAGTAAACATGCTATCTGAATTAAAATTTCAGCTCAATACACTAAATAATAAAGTCAGAGCACTTAGCACAGAATTAAGTGATAAAGTCAGCACAGAATTAAGTGACACATTTAATGCAGTTAGCACAGAATTGAGTGACAAAGTCAGTACACTTAGCACAGAATTAAGTGACAAAGTAAGTACATTTAGCACAGAATTAAGTGCTAAAGTCAGTAAAGTTAGCACAGAATTATGTGATAAAGTCAGAACAGGTAGCAGAGAATTAAGTGATAAAGTCAGTGCAGTTAGCACAGAATTATGTGAGAAAGTCAGGTCAATTAACACAGAATTATGTGATAAAGTCAGTGCAGTTAGCACAGAATTATGTGAGAAAGTCAGTGCAGTTAGCACAGAATTATGTGAGAAAGTCAGTGCAGTTAGCACAGAATTATGTGAGAAAGCCAGTGCAAGTAACACAGAATTATGTGATAAAGTCAGTGCAGTTAGCACAGAATTATGTGATAAAGTCAGTGCAGTTAGCACAGAATTATGTGAGAAAGTCAGTGCAGTTAGCACAGAATTATGTGAGAAAGTCAGTGCAGTTAGCACAGAATTATGTGAGAAAGCCAGTGCAAGTAACACAGAATTATGTGATAAAGTCAGTGCAGTTAGCACAGAATTATGTGAGAAAGTCAGTGCAATTAACACAGAATTATGTGAGAAAGTCAGTGCAATTAACACAGAATTATGTGATAAAGAATTATGTGATAAAGTCAGTGCAATTAGCACAGAATTATGTGAGAATGTCAGTGCAATTAGCACAGAATTATGTGAGAAAGTCAGTGCAATTAACACTGAATTATATGATAAAGTCAGTGCAGTTAGCACAGAATTATGTGAGAAAGTCAGTGCAATTAACACAGAATTATGTGAGAAAGTCAGTGCAATTAGCACAGAATTATGTGAGAAAGTCAGTGCAATTAACACAGAATTATGTGATAAAGTCAGTGCAGTTAGCACAGAATTATGTGAGAAAGTCAGTGCAGTTAGCACAGAATTATGTGATAAAGTCAGTGCAGTTAACACAGAATTATGTGAGAAAGTCGGTGCAGTTAACACAGAATTATGTGATAAAGTCAGTGCAATTAACACAGAATTATGTGATAAAGTCAGTGCAGTTAACACAGAATTATGTGATAAAGTCAGTGCAATTAACACAGAATTATGTGATAAAGTCAGTGCAGTTAACACAGAATTATGTGATAAAGTCAGTGCAATTAACACAGAATTATGTGATAAAGTCAGTGCAGTTAACACAGAATTATGTGATAAAGTCAGTGCAATTAACACAGAATTATGTGATAAAGTCAGTGCAGTTAACACAGAATTATGTGATAAAGTCAGTGCAGTTAACACAGAATTATGTGATAAAGTCAGTGCAGTTAACACAGAATTATGTGAGAAAGTCAGTGCAATTAACACAGAATTATGTGATAAAGTCAGTGCAGTTAGCACAGAATTATGTGATAACGTCAGTGCAATTAACACAGAATTATGTGATAAAGTCAGTGCAGTTAGCACAGAATTATGTGATAAAGTCAGTGCAATTAACACAGAATTATGTGATAAAGTCAGTGCAGTTAGCACAGAATTATGTGATAAAGTCAGTGCTGTTAGCACAGAATTATGTGATAAAGTCAGTGCAGTTAGCACAGAATTATGTGATAAAGTCAGTGCAGTTAGCACAGAATTATGTGATAAAGTCAGTGCAGTTAGCACAGAATTATGTGATAAAGTCAGTGCAGTTAGCACAGAATTATGTGATAAAGTCAGTGCAATTAACACAGAATTATGTGATAAAGTCAGTGCAGTTAGCACAGAATTATGTGATAACGTCAGTGCAGTTAACACAGAATTATGTGATAAAGTCAGTGCAATTAACACAGAATTATGTGATAAAGTCAGTGCAGTTAACACAGAATTATGTGATAAAGTCAGTGCAGTTAACACAGAATTATGTGATAAAGTCAGTGCAGTTAGCACAGAATTATGTGATAAAGTCAGTGCAGTTAGCACAGAATTATGTGATAAAGTCAGTGCAGTTAACACAGAATTATGTGATAAAGTCAGTGCAGTTAACACAGAATTATGTGATAAAGTCAGTGCAATTAACACAGAATTAAGTGATAAAGTCAGTGCAGTTAGCACAGAATTATGTGATAAAGTCAGTGCAAGTAACACAGAATTATGTGATAAAGTCAGTGCAGTTAGCACAGAATTATGTGATAAAGTCAGTGCAATTCACACAGAATTATGTGATAAAGTCAGTGCAGTTAACACAGAATTATGTGATAAAGTCAGTGCAGTTAACACAGAATTATGTGATAAAGTCAGTGCAGTTAACACAGAATTATGTGATAAAGTCAGTGCTGTTAACACAGAATTATGTGATAAAGTCAGTGCAATTAACACAGAATTATGTGATAAAGTCAGTGCAAGTAACACAGAATTATGTGATAAAGTCAGTGCAGTTAGCACAGAATTATGTGATAAAGTCAGTGCAAGTAACACAGAATTAAGTGATAAAGTCAGTGCAAGTAACACAGAATTATGTGATAAAGTCAGTGCAGTTAGCACAGAATTATGTGATAAAGTCAGTGCAATTAACACAGAATTAAGTGATAAAGTCAGTGCAAGTAACACAGAATTATGTGATAAAGTCAGTGCAGTTAGCACAGAATTATGTGATAAAGTCAGTGCAAGTAACACAGAATTATGTGATAAAGTCAGTGCAAGTAACACAGAATTATGTGATAAAGTCAGTGCAATTAACACAGAATTAAGTGATAAAGTCAGTGCAGTTAGCACAGAATTATGTGATAAAGTCAGTGCAATTAACACAGAATTATGTGATAAAGTCAGTGCAATTAACACAGAATTATGTGATAAAGTCAGTGCAATTAACACAGAATTATGTGATAAAGTCAGTGCAATTAACACAGAATTAAGTGATAAAGTCAGTGCAATTAACACAGAATTATGTGATAAAGTCAGTGCAATTAACACAGAATTATGTGATAAAGTCAGTGCAATTAACACAGAATTATGTGATAAAGTCAGTGCAATTAACACAGAATTATGTGATAAAGTCAGTGCAAGTAACACAGAATTATGTGATAAAGTCAGTGCAAGTAACACAGAATTATGTGATAAAGTCAGTGCAATTAACACAGAATTAAGTGATAAAGTCAGTGCAGTTAGCACAGAATTATGTGATAAAGTCAGTGCAATTAACACAGAATTATGTGATAAAGTCAGTGCAATTAACACAGAATTATGTGATAAAGTCAGTGCAATTAACACAGAATTATGTGATAAAGTCAGTGCAATTAACACAGAATTATGTGATAAAGTCAGTGCAATTAACACAGAATTATGTGATAAAGTCAGTGCAATTAACACAGAATTATGTGATAAAGTCAGTGCAATTAACACAGAATTAAGTGATAAAGTCAGTGCAGTTAGCACAGAATTATGTGATAAAGTCAGTGCAATTAACACAGAATTATGTGATAAAGTCAGTGCAGTTAGCACAGAATTATGTGATAACGTCAGTGCAGTTAGCACAGAATTATGTGATAACGTCAGTGCAGTTAGCACAGAATTATGTGATAAAGTCAGTGCAGTTAACACAGAATTATGTGATAAAGTCAGTGCAGTTAACACAGAATTATGTGATAAAGTCAGTGCAGTTAGCACAGAATTATGTGATAAAGTCAGTGCAGTTAGCACAGAATTATGTGAGAAAGTCAGTGCAATTAACACAGAATTATGTGATAAAGTCAGTGCAGTTAGCACAGAATTATGTGAGAAAGCCAGTGCAAGTAACACAGAATTATGTGATAAAGTCAGTGCAGTTAGCACAGAATTATGTGATAAAGTCAGTGCAGTTAGCACAGAATTATGTGAGAAAGTCAGTGCAGTTACCAGATAATTAAGTTGACAAAGTCAGTGCACCTAGGAAGAATTAAGTGACAAAGTCAGTGCAGTTAGCACAGAATTATTTGATAAAGTCAGTGCCGTTAGTACAGAAATAAGAATACAAGTCAGTGCAGTTAGCACAGAATTATGTGATAAAGTCAGTGCAGTTAGTACAGAAATAAGAATACAAGTCAGTGCAGTTAGCACAGAATTATGTGATAAAGTCAGTGCAGTTAGCACAGAATTATGTGATAAAGTCAGTGCAGTTAGCACAGAATTATGTGAGAAAGTCAGTGCAAGTAACACAGAATTATGTGATAAAGTCAGTGCAGTTAGCACAGAATTATGTGATAAAGTCAGTGCAAGTAACACAGAATTATGTGATAAAGTCAGTGCAGTTAGCACAGAATTATGTGATAAAGTCAGTGCAGTTAGCACAGAATTATGTGAGAAAGTCAGTGCAAGTAACACAGAATTATGTGATAAAGTCAGTGCAGTTAGCACAGAATTATGTGATAAAGTCAGTGCAGTTAGCACAGAATTATGTGAGAAAGTCAGTGCAGTTACCAGATAATTAAGTTGACAAAGTCAGTGCACCTAGGAAGAATTAAGTGACAAAGTCAGTGCAGTTAGCACAGAATTATTTGATAAAGTCAGTGCAGTTAGTACAGAAATAAGAATACAAGTCAGTGCAGTTAGCACAGAATTATGTGATAAAGTCAGTGCAGTTAGTACAGAAATAAGAATACAAGTCAGTGCAGTTAGCACTCAATTAACTGATAAAGTTAGTGCAGGTAGCACAGAATTGTGATAAAAGTCAGCGCAGTTAGCACAGAATTAAGTGATAAAGGTAGTGCAGGTAGCACAGAATTGTGATAAAAGTCAGCGCAGTTAGCTCAGAATTATGTGATAAAGAGAATGGTGTAAGCCCAGAGTTAGCAAACACAAAGCTAGAACTAGGAAATCAAATTAAGGACCCGGTATCAATACTCAATGCTAAAAGAAGGAGGTAGGCTAGCCAAGGTTGCAGTACAAATGATAGAAAATCTGAACACCAAAAGCCAACAGCTGATGTAAATCAAAAGACAGAAATGTAATCTACAGAAATAAACAAATTGAGGTTAGAGTACACTGAAACAAATACAAATAACACAGCTAGCACTACTGAACTCAAAGATTGGGTAAACAATGAAATAGCTAGCTTGAATAAAACAGTAGCACATTAAAGAACATAACCCATGAAATGCTAGCACATAAAGTATGACTTACTCTCAGCGCTACCTTCAGAAGCGGAGAATCGAACGGACTCTACACATAACCAACAAAGTGAAACTGCTTCAAGACACGACGAAGAAAAGAAGGTGTTAGTGCTCTATGATTGCTCATGTGAAAGTGAAATGTGCCAATACCAAAGTGTACGGTGGTATAAAGTGGATCAGTTATCAAAACAAATTGAAAATCAGTGTGTCTGTGAGGACTATCCTAAAAATCCCGAAGTAGCCATACTACATGTGGGTACCAATAATTTAAGAAAGGCAAATAATGCAGAAGAAGTCCTTGGTGATGTGTACGAACTTATAAAAACAACAAGAAAAGTATTTCCCACAGCTTGCGTAGCAGTAAACACTGTAGTGTAAAGACGTGATATTCACCCAAACTTCCTAAGGTGGGCTTGTGAGACCCTTTGTACTTTATATGTAGATGCCTGGGATAGGACAGAGGGGATCGTGGAGAATGAAACAGATCCTAGATAATCTTAAAAAGCCAGGGAAATCAGCGCCAGTACCAGTTGGTGTAGTAAATAACGTAATACTCCCTACAAATAAAATAGTTGTAAACCATAGGAGATCACAATGTAACCAGGCTAGTTGGTTTACGCATCTTAATACTCAAGGTATGCATTCTAAAATGGATGATTTTAATTTATTCATAGATGAAATTAAAGATATAAAATTAGGTGCAATCTGCCTAAATGAGCACTGGTTGGAACCAAATGAGATCCATCTTCTAAATAAATTGAAAGGTTTCACGCTACCAGATAGTTATCTCAGGGATAAATCACCCTGCGGAGGTTCATGTATACTAGTTTCAGAAGAGTTATCAGAGCCAGTAAAGGCCAGAGATGATCTAAAGAGGGCATTTTTGAAATATCGGCAATTGAAATCAGTAGCCAAAATACCATTGTGATCTCTGTCTATAGGGTACCATATCATTCCACACTAAAACCTTTTTTGAATAAGTTAGAGAAATTAATGGATAAACTATAAAATGAAAAAAAGAAAAAAATTATAATTGCATTGGATAGTAATATCAACCTACTAAGTACACATGCTGACTTCCATCTAAATTCACTGGATAGAACATATGATGGGATGTCAAAACCTTATCTTGACATAGTTCATAGCCAAGGTTTTGAAATTACAAATAACTTCTCTACGCGGAACACTAGTTCCTCTGCAACTTACTAGAAACGGGTCTTTCTGACCATAAAGCTGTTCTAATAAGAATTCTAAAAAATTATAAATCAAAAGTAAAACGTAAACAAGTAATTACTAAACGTATCTATAACTCTGAAAGCATAGGTAATTTTAAGGCAAAACTAAGTAATCTAACATGGTATCTTGATCCAACCCTTCATACAGATACAAATTACAATAATTTCCTTAGGGAGGTTATAAACTGTTATAATGCTTGCTTCATGCAACCAAATTATTAAAAAATATTCGCTGGACTGGTGTACAAAAGGGATAAAGATTTCCAGCACGCGCAAAAGATTGCTACACAGAGATTACATAACATCCACAAATACAAAACAATATTACAAAGTGTATAACAAAATCTACAAATCGGTAATTAAAAAAGCTAAACAAATGGTAATCGAGAGTTACATAAAAAATGCAGATAGCAAAAGTAGAGCCACATGGTCCACAATAAATGGGGAAATAGGTTTGAACCAAAATAAGAACACTGGACCATTTTCACACAACTTAGATTACACAGATGCTAATGAAAAGGCTAATACATTAAACAGCTATTTTGTAAATATTGGTACTGAAACCCGTGAGGTTCCACCATCAGTAGAAGGCGCAATAGCAGGCCTGTATAAAAATAATTGCCTCATGCTCACACCTGCTTTTAACTTTAAAATGGTCATTCCAGATAAGGTAAACAAAACAATAACATATTTAAAACCTAAAGAAGCCAAGGGCTTGGACGAGCTTTCTTCTTTTTTAACAAAAGAAATAAAGCAAGAAATTAGTGAGCCACTCAGTCAAATATTTAATCAGTCAATGGTGACAGGCATATTTCCGGAAAGGATGAAATATGCACTTGTGAGGCCATTCACAAAGGTGGAAATGACGAATTTAAAAATTTTAGGCCTATCTCTATAATCCCAACTTTTGCAATAATTTTTTTAAAAAATTATACACTCTCACAATTAATTAAATACTTAAACCATTACAGCAAACTAAGTGACTTACAATATGGATTTAGAGAAAATCACTCTACAATAACCGCATTAGTTAATCTCAAAGATTGGATGAAAAACAATCTACTGCAGTGATCATATGTGACAATTCAAAGGCTTTCGACTGTGTAAATCATGAAATACTACTGAAAAGCTAGAATTCTATGGTATAAATCAAATAACATTCAAATGGTTCAAATCTTATCTTAAAAACCATAAATGAAAAGTAATTTTTAAAGAGAAGAAATGGTGAGGCACACTCAAACTGGAGCACGATAAGAAATGCAATACCACAGGGAAGTGTTATAGGGCCATTACTCTACATATTATACACTAACGATCTCCCTAATAATATCAGCAGGAAAATAACAATGTATGCGGATGACACAACAATTAAAATTAAAGCACTAGGTAACTTAGAACTAATAAACAAAACCCAGAAACAATGATAGCATTAAAAAAAATGGTTTAATAACAATGGCCTAAAACTGAATACATCCAAGACTTCGGTCATGCAGTTCAAAATACAGTCAATAATAAACAATATGACACCCGCTTCCAGTATAAACTCCACTACCACCGCTGAACTATTAGGAATCTAACCATCATCTAAAGTGGCAGGAACATAGCTAAGAGATTAAACAGTGCCTGCTTTAATATGCGCTGCATATCACAAATTACAAATTTTGAGACTAGGAAAATATTGTATTTCAGCTACTTTCATTCAATCATGGCATATGGTATAATTCTCTGGGGCCATGCAACAGGCTGGGAATCGATATTCAAAACACAAAAGAAAATAATACATATAACATCACATCTGTCGTCCCTGTTGTTTCCGGAATCTGCGTCTTGTAGATCATTTCACTTCTCAATTCGCTTCACGTCCTGGTTCCTTTCCTGGTCACTCTGCCCCTTTCTGGTCACTCTGCCCCTTCCTGGTCACTCTGCCCCACGTTCTGGGTGCCAATTTGTAGTAACATTATAGTTGTATTTATTTAACATTATTGTAGCCCCACGTTGGGCGCCAATTTGATGCAGTATTACAAATAATGTTGATGCTTGTGATGTTTGTGTTTACTTCATGTGAAGCCATCTTGTGACGTCATTCATTTGTTCGGTTTGTAGCTCCATCTAGTGTTAGCAATTTGTGGTAGTATTAGTGTTTGAAAGAATTTTAAGTTTTGTTTACTGTCCTCCGGCTAGCTATTATTTCTCAGTCGAACATGTCTCTTGATCAGAGTGTGTAAACGGAAAGGAATCTTTTATCCAAATATAACACTGATGAAGAAATTTGTTTTACACATTTATTGTCAAACACGTTAACTATCACATTTATACATTGATCTTAGCACTCGCCAAACTGAAACTGTTATAATAACTTCTTACTGATCACTTTTAATCCACGTACTTCAACCGTTTGTATAATTGACCTTACAACACTTTAGATTATTCATAATTCTGCTGCGCGTAACTTGTGAATCGATACCCGACGTTTGCCGTACAAATACTTTCGACGAATTGACTGACTGAAGACGACGTGTAGTGTACACAGATTTTTGATGAACTGCACGACTGAAGGCGACGTGTAATGTATTGAGATTTTCGATGAACTGCATGCGATCTACCTCTAACTTGGCTTTTTATACACCCACTCCCCGATATGCCTAAAGATTATAACTGAGTTACTATTGGCTAATAAAACGCGCCAACATTAGCGTCTATTTTAATATCCAATGAAAATTATGAATACATATACTTTAGGGAGAAAACATTCCAGAAGTTTCTAAATGGAAAAACGCGCCAACATTACGTAACTTCCTCGTTTCCAATAATGATAAACAGCTCACCCCCTCGCTGCATTATTGCGCTATTATTGACAGTTTCAGTAAGGTCGTATAAACTTACTTATCAACAATAATTACAGTCAAGAAACATCTCAAATCAATGTCACATAAAAATGCATATTCATATTACAATCATTATTTACATTTAAGTAATTTGTGATACAAATTACTGCATCACGTTTCGTTGTACACAAATTGACAAACTCAACCATACAACCATAAAAAATCTATTTGATGAAGCTGTTACTTGTTTATGGCCAAGTCATTCCAAAGTTTTCTTATTGTAACTGATGCTGCCTCCTACATGCTAAAGGCTGTTAAAAATAATAAAACCTGTTGTCCAAAGCTTATTGACATTACTTGTTTGGCACAGCTATATATTCCAGTATTGTTAGTAATGTGACAAAAGTATTTTTGGAAGCTCTGTCAAGAATACGGAAGTAGCAGGGGATATTGTCTTGCCACCGCTGGGGAAGCTGGTTAGATGATGCAACATGTGACTATGATAAGATAGTTAAAGTACAGCGAGGATTGTGCTGCAATAGACATAACAAAATCACTAATAGGAACCTCAAGTATACATTAAAAATAATTTTGAAAAATCAGTGCTTGAGTCTGCAAATTTGGAAATGTTCAAAGCACTTAGCTTAGTGGACAAATTGTTATAGATAGCAAAAGAAGCGCCACCAGATTTGGTGAGAACGAAGTTTGGAAATGTTCTGCATAAAAATGCTGGATATGCAACTAAGTGTGATATAAGGGATGTAATTTTGGGTTTTCACAGTGAGCATAAATCCACAAGAATAAACAATGATGATGTCCCATACTTCCAATTTGCAACAGTCACATCTTCTAGACACAAAACTATCTTAACTGATAACAGAAAGCACTTACACAATATATTGTTACTCAATGTAATTTTTAAAGTGAGCTACGTACATGGAAAATGTTTGTTTTTATTTGCAGCTATTATAAGTGAATCTTGTTTTAATTACCTCATTCCAGTGGAAAGAGAAAATTATTTATTTTATTGCGAGTGGAAGGTTCCTTTTATTTTAGTCACATTTTCCGTTATATAGAAAAGATTGTTTTACATTTAACTATGTGGAAATAACAAATGTCTAAGAAACAATGGAAAAAATAAATCCAAGTGCTGTATCAGCATTAGCTGGCACCCTCCTGTAATGTCAACAAACAGGTACAGTACAGTAGCTCTCAACGTCATTTATAATTACACTAGCCAAATTCTCAGTGAAATCAATCCACCTATTCAGTTAGGAGATTCACCTAAATCTTTTCCTCAAAGAAATGGACAAATACTTCAAAATCAAGAAGATTCCCAACAAGCTTAGAAATGCTTAAAAACAAAAAGTCAACACTGGCTAAAACATACATTTTCAGGAAATGAAAATTACACATCTTTTAGGAATTTATTGGGGTCCATCTAGACAGAACTAGCTATGGGAAAGTTTAACTCACTAGAGAGTATGATAAATGCAAACTAAGTGAACCTCTCTTATCTGAACCAGAAATAATCACACAGCTGCAGTTAGGCATTTTCCTGACACAAAACCTGTGCATTTCACAGACAAACACACAAGTGATAAATCATCAGAACAGGCACAAAAATACAAATTGTTGTGAGGGAAGAGCACAAATAGCCAAACCTATCCTGTATACAACAATGGTGGCAACCCCCAGAAGAACATAAAGAGCTACCAAAACACAACAGTACCTTATCCTAACAGGAATGGGAAAAATGTAGGAAACCAAATGGAACGCTACTCTGAACTACATTTACAATAGCAGGAGAAATAATGTTCCTAAGTGTGGCTACCATAACTGGAATCAAAGACAATCTTATGGGAATCAATATACACTACCCACAGGGAATCGTACAGAGACCCACAGGTTACGAACTTAAATGATTCTGAACTGCAGATAACGGAAAACAAATATGGTTGCGCTTGATGATCCTATGACACAGCAAACCTCATATCTGGAGCCAACATCAGCCCAGAAACTACTGACAGTGATGACGACATTCCAAGAACACCAGGGAGTCCCTTTAACACAATCATACAGGATAAAATTATGCTAACAACAAAATGGAGTTAATGAAACCACTATATGTAAATTCTAGCCTAATACAGTAGCAATACGAAGCAATGGTGGAGACTGGAGCAACAAAAACTTATTCCAGGAGCTAATTAACAACAATGCAGTTTGTGGAGTTTATTGTAGTGAGGCAAAGAAAGTTCTTTTCCTACATAAAAGAAAGAAAAGGATTAGGTACCAGGTGATGTTAGAAATCTAAGCTGCAAGCTGTAAGAGAGAATTGATAGGATTAGTTGTAACCAAGCTAGCAACAAACCTCATATTGGGTGGTCATATTTTATTTCATTGGTTAAGTGCTTTAAATTTTGAGTAGTGCACATTGTTGGTTAAAGAAGATGGCAACAGACTTATAATTCCGTTGTTAGATGAAAAATGTAGTGAAGATGAAAATAGAAGCTTAGAAGAAATAACAGAATTAGAAGGAAGATTTCTTTTTATTGCAAATATTATCGTCAACAAAGAAATAGAAGTAATAATATATTGCGAGGAAATGAAGAATTTTAAAGTGATAAGCACTTGCAACAACATTTTCTGCCTTAGTTGTGAAAATGAAAGTATATCTTATTCCTACCCAGAGAAAATGAAAGGCAATAGCTTGATAAGAAGAGCAGAGAAATGTTTGAGAAGAAAACAGATGAATTCTATAACATCAGTGAAAAACAAAAGAATGATCTAATAAACATATTCTCAGAAAAACTGGAATTAGAATTATAAGATACGTCTTATATAAATGAACTATGTTGGGCTAACAAAAGAGAAAATAAGTAACATATGACTTTTGATACACAAACACTAAATGCTTTTACCTCACCAGAACATTTCAGGTCACCGAGAGTGAACCAGAACTTAAATAGACTAAGGGAAAATATCACTTTACTTCAAAATACTGTGACATCGAAACCATTCTAGCTGCGTAAACCATTGTAAAACAATTGAAAATTTATTAAATTACACAATAAATGCAACAACCACTTTTACATCTGCATAACTGATGCTACGGACAGAAGCAAAGCCAATATTTAACGTTTCATCCTCAACAATACCACTGGATAGAGAATCAATAGAAAAAAAATGTACAATAGCTTTTGAAAGAATCCATAAGAAAGCTGAAGCCCAGAAAGAAGAATATAAAAAGCAGAAAAAGGAAATGGCAACCATCCATAAACGACAAAGTTTTATTAAGAAAAAGACATTTATCGGATGCAACAACGAAGAGAACAATTGTTATATACCATGCATTGTAATATAAAAATTTGGAAATCATACATACAAATTAGAAGAAAAAAATGGAAAATCTATGGGGAAATATTATAAACAGAACCTAAGACCTTTTAAACACATTCCAGAAGAGGAAGAATGTAAATAACACAAAGCAATCTAGAATGAAGTAAACAAATAAATGAACTGATAATCAAGAAAAGGGCATTTCAAGCAGATATAAATGAATTAATGGTATAAACTTGCTAAACAATGACAAAACTGTAATCCAATGCAGTGGATAAGAAAAATTCACATATATTTATGTATGCATTGTGAAACTAATTGTTAATTACTATTGTTTGAAAATACCATTTATGTCATAAAATTTGCCTAAAGCACTTGTATGTTTTAAATAATTAAAAATTGTATTTATGGCTACAACTTAAGAAAAAGAATCGTTAAATAATGTTAAAAAAAACATTAAAGAGAACAGACAAAAAGGATTGAATTCACAATGACATAAATATTGTGAGGACATAAATATGTAACAAGAGGGGCAAATTCAAACAGAAATCTCTTTTATATGAATTACAATTGTAAATACATTATTTTATTAACATGTTAATAATTTAAAATAAGAATTGTTAAATTAAATGTATTTGTTTTACTATTGTTAGCAATCAAGCAAAGCTTGAGTAAACAACTTTCAACTTTTTAAATTGTTAGAAAAACCTTCACCTGAGGAGAAACTTAACAGAAAAGTGAAAGACTTATATCAATTCGCCATGCAAATTTTTGAGTGTAGTAAACAAGAAGTAGTAAAGAGTTAATTATTCTGCTACAAAGAAAGTCAATAAGTATTTGTATTACATATGTAAGTAAAGTATTTGATTAAAATATATATATTGTTCGTCATTAACAAGCACATTCAGATGTGAAATAAAACACATATTCTAGTAAAAGCTAATTTATTGGATATGTTATTTAAATATCTTACCTCTCCAAACATGAGATAAAAGTTATCATTGCTAGTAGTATTTTACAAATCTTAAAATACATCAGATGAGAAGAAAAATGAACAAAGTTATTAAGTGTATCTCAGCAATCACTGCTAAGAACTTCACTTCTGCCATACCAGACATAAGTTTGTGTCACCAATTCTGTAAGCAGCACAGTAAATTCAAATCAAGCCATTCAAAGTTTACAGCATCTGAGACGACAAGATCATTGAGAGCTTCAAGAATATCAACCAGGACCACATGCCAACCTTAACGTCACAACCAACCCCACAAAATTGCATCAATATATGTAAACGAGAAACATTGTGTGCTTGTTAAATATTTCATAAGGACAGGTATGGAACAAACACTCCAGAGAACTTTGCACCATCATTTTCAACAATTTGCAAGTGGACGATTGAGTTTAAAGTCGGCCATGAAAGTTTGGAAAATGACACAAGCAGCTGAAGACCAAAATCCTCCACGAGAAAAGAAATCAGTGGTAAAGTACACAACATGGTTCTGTAGGATCACCGAATGAATGCTCACTCTGTTTTCATCAGAGAGATCCCACAAACTTATAATATATGATGAAACATGGGTGCATCACTACACAAAACAGCAATGCTACCACCAAGATTCTCCATCACCATAGAAGGCAAGGCGTGTGAAATTGGCTGGGAAGATATGGCATCGGTTTTTTGGGATGCCAAGGATATGTTCCTAATTTATTATCTTTCGTCTACTGTGCCAACCATCTGGACCAATTGGAAGACCAAAATACACGAGAAAACACCACGTTTGGCAAAGAATAAAGTTATCTTCCATCAAGGTAAGTGTGCCCTCTCACATGTGCAGCTCAATGGCAAAAATCAACCAAGTACAGTATGATTTGCTGCCACATCATGATAAATTTAATCATGAGTATTTTGTAGGCCTAGAGGAATTCAATTTCTGTTATGACATAAAGGCTGCAATACTTGTATGTGTCGATCACATGGTTTCTCTTATCATTAGCAACTGGCAGATACTGTATGCATCATATTATTCGACCAAACATCTTATAAACATATTGAATTATTTGGGTGGAATGCCCACTATAGGTAACTGGCAGAGAAGCAGAGAAAGAGTTGAGAAAAATGGCTTCAAAGTTTAATGCTACACTTTATTAAATGGAGCTTTTAAATTTGTTTTTGTCATTACACCAATAGTTACTTGTGTGTATTTATTTTAACATATAGTGAATCAGTGCAAACACAGTTATTCCTTTACCTGCAGTTTTGCTTGCACTGTTCAGTTAAATGCACACATTCTCTCACTACAATGTGATCTTTTAGACCTTTCACAGTACCAGAACAGGACCAAAAGCAGCATCCTTGCTGCAATAAGGGTTGTCAGTGTGTCTTTATTTAAGTTGAAAACCTTCTCTACCTAATATCATGTGTTTTTACTGGAAAATGTTTGAAAAGATAGTGGCAAATAGGAAAAAGTGCAACAAAAATTTACATGGCAGTTCCTAAAATTCCAGGTTACCATTTTGGGATACTTTTATCCTTTGTAAATAAATTTAATGAGATTTATTCCTTCATAAAACTGAAAGGAGAAGCAGACCTCAACTATTTATATTGCAAAGTCAAAAGTACATAAAGAAATTATGAAAACAATATATGAACTGAAATTGGCAAAAATAAATTACACTAACTCGACGGACAAAGGAAACATTACTATAATTATTTAAAAATAAAATGTGAATCTGTGTCTTCAAAAGCATGGGAAATGTTTTCTATGAATGGACAATTTATTCTTTGTTTTCTCTTTCTGCTGCATTCAATAAATTCATTCCAATAAATCCATCAATGCATCCTCACAAATGCAAGCAGTCAGGATTATCACCACATCCTCATATTCTCCTTATTTCATTACTGTGAATTAACTTAAGATCACATGGTATCTTCCATTCCTTATAGATCCTTGTGCAAAGACATGTCATGCAACATTTGGAAACTTGGTAATACAACTGCCTTTTCTGTGAACTTATTAATAATTGAAACACATGTATAAGCTTTAACAGAACATAAACTTGTGTATCTTCCTAATGGTTGTTATGTGATAGAAATTATACTGTTTCTGATGGTAACTGGTCTATGCACACAAACTTGTATCTCTTCCTTATGTTTGTTATGAGATAGGAACTATACTGTTTGTCATGGTAACTGGTCTATGCACACAAACTTGTGTCTCTTCCTTTTGTTTGCTATGTGATAGGAACTATACTGTTACTGATGGTAACTGGTTTATGTACACAAACTTGTATCTCTTCCTTATGTTTGTTATGTGATAGGAACTATACTGCTTGTCATGGTAACTTGTTTATCTACACAAACTTGTGGCTCTTCCTTATGTTTGTGATGTGATAGGAACTATACTGTTTGTCATGGTAACTGGATATCTACACAAACTTGTGTCTCTTCCTTATGTTTGTTATGTGATAGGAACTATACTGTTTGTCATGGTAACTGGATATCTACACACACTTGTGTCTCTTCCTTATGTTTGTTATGTGATAGGAACTATACTGTTTGTCATGGAAACTTGTTTATCTACACAAACTTGTGTCTCTTCCTTATGTTTGTGTTGTGATAGGAACTATACTGTTTGTCATGGTAACTGGATATGTACACAAACTTGTGTCTCTTTCTTATGTTTGTGTTTTGATAGGAACTATACTGTTTGTCATGGTAACTTGTTTATGTACACAAACTTGTGTCTCTTCCTTATGTTTCTTATGTGATAAGAACTATACTGTTTGTCATGGTAACTTGTTTATGTACACAAACTTGTGTCTCTTCCTTATGTTTGTTATGTGATAGGAATTATACTGTTTGTCATGGTAACTTGTTTATGTACACAAACTTGTGTCTCTTTCTTATGTTTGTGTTTTGATAGGAACTATACTGTTTGTCATGGTAACTTGTTTATGTACACAAACTTGTGTCTCTTCCTTATGTTTGTTATGTGATAGGAACTATACTGTTTGTCATGGTAACTTGTTTATGTACACAAACTTGTGTCTCTTCCTTATGTTTGTTATGTGATAGGAACTATACTGTTTGTCATGGTAACTTGTTTATGTACACAAACTTGTGTCTCTTCCTTATGTTTGTTATGTGATAGGAACTATACTGTTTGTCATGGTAACTTGATATGTACACAAACTTGTCTCTTTCTTATGTTTGTTATGTGATAGGAACTATACTGTTTGTCATGGTAACTTGTTTATGTACACAAACTTGTGTCTCTTCCTTATGTTTATTATGTGATAGGAACTATACTGTTTGTCATGGTAACTTGTTTATGTAACCAAACTTGTGTCTCTTCCTTATGTTTGTTATGTGATAGGAACTATACTGTTTGTCATGGTAACTTGTTTATGAACACAAACTTGTGTCTCTTCCTTATGTTTGTTATGTGATAGGAACTAAACTGTTTGTCATGGTAACTTGTTTATGTACACAAACTTGTGTCTCTTCCTTATGTTTGTGTTGTGATAGGAACTATGCTAATTGTCATGGTAACTTGTTTATGTAACCAAACTTGTGTCTCTTCCTTATGTTTGTTATGTGATAGGAACTATATTGTTTCTCATGGTAACTGGTTCATGTATACAAACTTGTGTCTCTTCCTTATGTTTGTTATGTGTTAGGAACTATATTGTTTCTTATGGTAGCTGGTTCATGTATACAAACTTGTGTCTCTTCCTTATGTTTGTTATGTGATAGGAGCTATACTGTTTCTTATGGTAACTGGTTCATGTATACAAACTTGTGTCTCTTCCTTATGTTTGTTATGTGATAGGAACTATACTGTTTCTCATGGTAACTGGTTCATGTATACAAACCTGTGTCTCTTCCTTATGTTTGTTATGTGATAGGAACTATAGTGTTTCTTATGGTAACTGGTTCATGTATACAAACTTGTGTCTCTTCCTTATGTTTGTTATGTGATAAGAACTGTACTGTTTCTTATGGTAACTGGTTCATGTATAGAAACTTGTGTCACTTCCTTATGTTTGTTATGTGATAGGTACTATACTGTTTCTTATGGTAACTGGTTCATGTATACAAACTTGTGTCTCTTCCTTATGTTTGTTATGTGATAGGAACTATACTGTTTCTTATGGTAACTGGTTTATGTACACAACCTTGTGTCTCTTCCTTATTTTTGTTATGTGATAGGAACTATACTGTTTCTTATGGTAACTGGTTTATGTACACAACCTTGTGTCTCTTCCTTATGTTTGTTATGTGATAGGAAGTATACTGTTTCTTATGGTAACTGGTTTATGTACACAACCTTGTGTCTCTTCCTTATGTTTGTTATGTGATAGGAACTATACTGTTTCTTATGGTAACTGGTTTATGTACACAACCTTGTCTCTCTTCCTTATGTTTGTTATGTGATAGGAAGTATACTGTTTCTTATGGTAACTGGTTCATGTATACAAACTTGTGTCTCTTTCTTATGTTTGTTATGTGATAGGAACTATATTGTTTCTTATGGTAACTGGTTTATGTACACAACCTTGTGTCTCTTCCTTATGTTTGTTATGTGATAGGAACTATACTGTTTCTTATGGTAACTGGTTTATGTACACAACCTTGTGTCTCTTCCTTATGTTTGTTATGTGATAGGAAGTATACTGTTTCTTATGGTAACTGGTTTATGTACACAACCTTGTGTCTCTTCCTTATGTTTGTTATGTGATAGGAACTATACTGTTTCTTATGGTAACTGGTTTATGTACACAACCTTGTCTCTCTTCCTTATGTTTGTTATGTGATAGGAAGTATACTGTTTCTTATGGTAACTGGTTCATGTATACAAACTAGTGTCTCTTCCTTATGTTTGTTATGTGATAGGAACTATACTGTTTCTTATGGTAACTGGTTCATGTATACAAACTTGTGTCTCTTCCTTATGTTTGTTATGAGATAGGAACTATACTGTTTCTCATGGTAACTGGTTTATGTACACAAACTTGTGTCTCTTCCTTATGTTTGTTATGTGATAGAAACTATACTGGTTCTCATAGTAACTGGTTTATGTACACAAACTTGTATCTCTTCCTTATGTTTGTGATGGGAGAGAAACTATACTGTTTCTGATGGTAACTGGTTTATGTACACAAACTCGTATCTCTTCCTTATGTTTGTTATACGGTTTGGAACTATACTATTTCTCGTGCTAGCTGGTTTATGTACAAAAAACTAGTCTCTCTTCCTTATGTTTGTTATATGGTTTGGAACTATAGTGCTTCTCATGGTAGCTGGTTTATGTACACAAACTTGAGTCTCTTCCTTAGGTTTGTTATGTGATAGGAACTATACTGTTTGTCATGGTAACTGGATATCTACACAAACTTGTGTCTCTTCCTTATGTTTGTTATGTGATAGGAACTATACTGTTTGTCATGGTAACTTGTTTATCTACACAAACTTGTGTCTCTTCTTTATGTTTGTTATGTGATAGGAACTATACTGTTTGTCATGGTAACTTGTTTATCTACACAAGCTTGTGTCTCTTCCTTATGTTTGTGTTGTGATAGGAACTATACTGTTTGTCATGGTAACTGGATATGTACACAAACTTGTGTCTCTTCCTTATGTTTGTTATATGATAGGAACTATACTGTTTCTCATGGTAACTGGTTTATGTACACAAACTTGTGTCTCTTCCTTAGGTTTGTTATGTGATAGGAACTATACTGTTTCTCATGGTAACTGGTTTATGTACACAAACTTGTGTCTCTTCCTTATGTTTGTTATGTGATAGGAACTATACTGTTTCTTATGGTAACTGGTTCATGTATACAAACTTGTGTCTCTTCCTTATGTTTGTTATGTGATAGGAACTATACTGTTTCTTATGGTAACTGGTTCATGTATACAAACTTGTGTCTCTTCCTTATGTTTGTTATGTGATAGGAACTATACTGTTTGTCATGGTAACTTGTTTATCTACACAAACTTGTGTCTCTTCCTTATGTTTGTTATGTGATAAGAACTATACTGTTTGTCATGGTAACTTGTTTATGTACACAAACTTGTGTCTCTTCCTTATGTTTGTTATGCGATAGGAACTATACTGTTTGTCATGGTAACTGGATATGTACACAAACTTGTGTCTCCTCCTTATGTTTCTTATGTGATAGGAACTATACTGTTTGTCATGGTAACTTCTTTATGTACACAAAATTGTGTCTCTTCCTTATGTTTGTGTTGTGATAGGAACTATACTGTTTGTCATGGTAACTTGTTTATGTACACAAACTTGTGTCTCTTCCTTATGTTTGTTATATGATAAGAACTATACTGTTTCTCATGGTAACTGGTTTATGTACACAAACTTGTGTCTGTTCCTTATGTTTGTTATGTAATAGGAATTATACTGTTTCTCCTGGTAACTGGTTTATGTACACGAACTTGTGCCTCTTCCTTATGTTTGTGTTGTGATAGGAACTATACTTCTTGTCATGGTAACTTGTTTATGTACACAAAATTGTATCTCTTCCTTATGTTTGTTATGAGATAGGAACTATACTGTTTCTCATGGTAACTGGTTTATGTACACAAACTTGTGTCTCTTCCTTATGTTTGTTATGTGATAGAAACTATACTGGTTCTCATAGTAACTGGTTTATGTACACAAACTTGTATCTCTTCCTTATGTTTGTGATGGGAGAGAAACTATACTGTTTCTGATCGTAACTGGTTTATGTACACAAACTCGTATCTCTTCCTTATGTTTGTTATACGGTTTGGAACTATACTATTTCTCGTGCTAGCTGGTTTATGTACAAAAAACTAGTCTCTCTTCCTTATGTTTGTTATATGGTTTGGAACTATAGTGCTTCTCATGGTAGCTGGTTTATGTACACAAACTTGAGTCTCTTCCTTAGGTTTGTTATGTGATAGGAACTATACTGTTTGTCATGGTAACTGGATATCTACACAAACTTGTGTCTCTTCCTTATGTTTGTTATGTGATAGGAACTATACTGTTTGTCATGGTAACTTGTTTATCTACACAAACTTGTGTCTCTTCCTTATGTTTGTTATGTGATAGGAACTATACTGTTTGTCATGGTAACTTGTTTATCTACACAAACTTGTGTCTCTTCCTTATGTTTGTGTTGTGATAGGAACTATACTGTTTGTCATGGTAACTGGATATGTACACAAACTTGTGTCTCTTCCTTATGTTTGTTATATGATAGGAACTATACTGTTTCTCATGGTAACTGGTTTATGTACACAAACTTGTGTCTCTTCCTTAGGTTTGTTATGTGATAGGAACTATACTGTTTCTCATGGTAACTGGTTTATGTACACAAACTTGTGTCTCTTCCTTATGTTTGTTATGTGATAGGAACTATACTGTTTCTTATGGTAACTGGTTCATGTATACAAACTTGTGTCTCTTCCTTATGTTTGTTATGTGATAGGAACTATACTGTTTCTTATGGTAACTGGTTCATGTATACAAACTTGTGTCTCTTCCTTATGTTTGTTATGTGATAGGAACTATACTGTTTGTCATGGTAACTTGTTTATCTACACAAACTTGTGTCTCTTCCTTATGTTTGTTATGTGATAAGAACTATACTGTTTGTCATGGTAACTTGTTTATGTACACAAACTTGTGTCTCTTCCTTATGTTTGTTATGTGATAGGAACTATACTGTTTGTCATGGTAACTGGATATGTACACAAACTTGTGTCTCCTCCTTATGTTTCTTATGTGATAGGAACTATACTGTTTGTCATGGTAACTTCTTTATGTACACAAACTTGTGTCTCTTCCTTATGTTTGTGTTGTGATAGGAACTATACTGTTTGTCATGGTAACTTGTTTATGTACACAAACTTGTGTCTCTTCCTTATGTTTGTTATATGATAAGAACTATACTGTTTCTCATGGTAACTGGTTTATGTACACAAACTTGTGTCTGTTCCTTATGTTTGTTATGTAATAGGAATTATACTGTTTCTCCTGGTAACTGGTTTATGTACACGAACTTGTGCCTCTTCCTTATGTTTGTGTTGTGATAGGAACTATACTTCTTGTCATGGTAACTTGTTTATGTACACAAAATTGTATCTCTTCCTTATGTTTGTTATGAGATAGGAACTATACTGTTTCTCATGGTAACTGGTTTATGTACACAAACTTGTGTCTCTTCCTTATGTTTGTTATGTGATAGAAACTATACTGGTTCTCATAGTAACTGGTTTATGTACACAAACTTGTATCTCTTCCTTATGTTTGTGATGGGAGAGAAACTATACTGTTTCTGATCGTAACTGGTTTATGTACACAAACTCGTATCTCTTCCTTATGTTTGTTATACGGTTTGGAACTATACTATTTCTCGTGCTAGCTGGTTTATGTACAAAAAACTAGTCTCTCTTCCTTATGTTTGTTATATGGTTTGGAACTATAGTGCTTCTCATGGTAGCTGGTTTATGTACACAAACTTGAGTCTCTTCCTTAGGTTTGTTATGTGATAGGAACTATACTGTTTGTCATGGTAACTGGATATCTACACAAACTTGTGTCTCTTCCTTATGTTTGTTATGTGATAGGAACTATACTGTTTGTCATGGTAACTTGTTTATCTACACAAACTTGTGTCTCTTCCTTATGTTTGTTATGTGATAGGAACTATACTGTTTGTCATGGTAACTTGTTTATCTACACAAACTTGTGTCTCTTCCTTATGTTTGTGTTGTGATAGGAACTATACTGTTTGTCATGGTAACTGGATATGTACACAAACTTGTGTCTCTTCCTTATGTTTGTTATATGATAGGAACTATACTGTTTCTCATGGTAACTGGTTTATGTACACAAACTTGTGTCTCTTCCTTAGGTTTGTTATGTGATAGGAACTATACTGTTTCTCATGGTAACTGGTTTATGTACACAAACTTGTGTCTCTTCCTTATGTTTGTTATGTGATAGGAACTATACTGTTTCTTATGGTAACTGGTTCATGTATACAAACTTGTGTCTCTTCCTTATGTTTGTTATGTGATAGGAACTATACTGTTTCTTATGGTAACTGGTTCATGTATACAAACTTGTGTCTCTTCCTTATGTTTGTTATGTGATAGGAACTATACTGTTTGTCATGGTAACTTGTTTATCTACACAAACTTGTGTCTCTTCCTTATGTTTGTTATGTGATAAGAACTATACTGTTTGTCATGGTAACTTGTTTATGTACACAAACTTGTGTCTCTTCCTTATGTTTGTGTTGTGATAGGAACTATACTGTTTGTCATGGTAACTGGATATGTACACAAACTTGTGTCTCTTCCTTATGTTTCTTATGTGATAAGAACTATACTGTTTGTCATGGTAACTTGTTTATGTACACAAACTTGTGTCTCTTCCTTATGTTTGTTAAGTGATAGGAACTATACTGTTTGTCATGGTAACTGGATATGTACACAAACTTGTGTCTCTTCCTTATGTTTCTTATGTGATAAGAACTATACTGTTTGTCATGGTAACTGGATATGTACACAAACCTGTGTCTCTTCCTTATGTTTGTTATGTGATAAGAACTATACTGTTTGTCATGGTAACTTGTATATGTACACAAACTTGTGTCTCTTCCTTATGTTTGTTATGCGATAGGAACTATACGGTTTGTCATGGTAACTGGATATGTACACAAACTTGTGTCTCCTCCTTATGTTTCTTATGTGATAGGAACTATACTGTTTGTCATGGTAACTTGTTTATGTACACAAACTTGTGTCTCTTCCTTATGTTTGTGTTGTGATAGGAACTATACTGTTTGTCATGGTAACTTGTTTATGTACACAAACTTGTGTCTCTTCCTTATGTTTGTTATATGATAAGAACTATACTGTTTCTCATGGTAACTCGTTTATGTACACAAACTTGTGTCTGTTCCTTATGTTTGTTATGTAATAGGAATTATACTGTTTCTCCTGGTAACTGGTTTATGTACACAAACTTGTGCCTCTTCCTTATGTTTGTGTTGTGATAGGAACTATACTTATTGTCATGGTAACTTGTTTATGTACACAAAATTGTATCTCTTCCTTATGTTTGTTATGAGATAGGAACTATACTGTTTCTCATGGTAACTGGTTTATGTACACAAACTTGTGTCTCTTCCTTATGTTTTTTATGTGATAGAAACTATACTGGTTCTCATAGTAACTGGTTTATGTACACAAACTTGTATCTCTTCCTTATGTTTGTGATGGGAGAGGAACTATACTGTTTCTGATGGTAACTGGTTTATGTACACAAACTTGTGTCTCTTCCTTATGTTTGTTATGTGATAGAAACTATACTGTTTCTCATGGTACTGGTTCATATACACAAACTTGTGTCTGTTCATTATGTTTGTTATGTGATAGAAACTATACTGTTTCTCATAGTAACTTGTTTATGAACACAAACTTGTGTCTCTTCCTTATGTTTGTTATGTGACAGAAATTATACTGTTTCTCATAGTAACTGGTTTATGGTCACAAACTGGTATCTCTTCCTTATGTTTGTGATGGGAGAGGAACTATACTGTTTCTCATAGTAACTGATTTATGTACACAAACTAGTGTCTCTTCCTTATGTTCGTTATACGGTTTGGAACTATACTGTTTCTTCTGCTAGCTGGTTTATGTACACAAATTAGTCTCTCTCCTTATGTTTGTTATACAGTTTGGAACTATACTGTTTCTTCTGCTAGCTGGTTTATGTACACAAATTAGTCTCTCTTCCTTATGTTTGTTATACAGTTTGGAACTATACTGTTTCTCGTGCTAGCTGTTTTACGTACACAAACTAGTCTCTCTTCCTTATGTTTGTTATATGGTTTGGAACTATAGTGCTTCTCATGGTAGCTGGTTTATGCACACAAACTTGTGTCTTTTCCTTATGTATGTTATATGATAGGAATTATACTATTTCTCCTGGTAACAGGTCTATGTACACAAACTTGTCTCTCTACCTTATGTTTGTTATATGGTTTGGAACTATACTGTTTTGTCATGCTAGCTGGTTTATGTACACAAACTAGTCTCTCTTCCTTATGTTCGTTATACGGTTTGGAACTATACTGTTTCTCTTGCTAGCTGGTTTATGTACAGAAACTAGTCTCTTTTCCTTATGTTTGTTATATGGTTTGGAACTATACTGTTTCTCGTGCTAGCTGGTTTATGTACACAAACTCGTCTCTCTTCCATATGTTTGTTATATGGTTTGGAACTATAGTGCTTCTCATGGTAGCTGGTTTATGTACAAAAACTTGAGTCTCTTCCTTAGGTTTGTATTGTGATAGGAACTATACTGTTTCTCATGGTAACTGGTTTATGTACACAAACTTGTGTCTCTTCCTTATGTTTGTTATATGGTTTGGAACTATAGTGCTTCTCATGGTAGCTGGTTTATGTACACAAACTTGTGTCTCTTCCTTAGGTTTGTTATGTGATAGGAACTATACTGTTTCTCATGGTAACTGGTTTATGTACACAAACTTGTGTCTCTTCCTTATGTTTGTTATGTGATAGGAACTATATTGTATCTCATGGTAACTGGTTTATGTACACAAACTTGTGTCTCTTCCTTATGTTTGTTATATGATAGGAACTATACTGTTTCTCATGGTAACTGGTTTATGTACACAAACTTGTGTCTCTTCCTTAGGTTTGTTATGTGATAGGAACTATACTGTTTCTCATGGTAACTGGTTTATGTACACAAACTTGTGTCTCTTCCTTATGTTTGTTATGTGATAGGAACTATACTGTTTCTTATGGTAACTGGTTCATGTATACAAACTTGTGTCTCTTCCTTATGTTTGTTATGTGATAGGAACTATACTGTTTCTTATGGTAACTGGTTTAGGTACACAACCTTGTGTCTCTTCCTTAGGTTTGTTATGTGATAGGAACTATACTGTTTCTAATGGTAACTGGTTCATATATACAAACTTGTGTCTCTTCCTTATGTTTGTTATGTGATGAGAACTATATTGTTTCTGATGGTAACTGGTTCATATATACAAACTTGTGTCTCTTCCTTATGTTTGTTATGTGATAGGAACTATATTGTTTCTGATGGTAACTGGTTCATATATACAAACTTGTGTCTCTTCCTTATGTTTGTTATGTGATAGGAACTATACTGTTTCTGATGGTAACTGGTTCATATATACAAACTTGTGTCTCTTCCTTATGTTTGTTATGTGATAGGAACTATACTGTTTCTTATGGTAACTGGTTTAGGTACACAACCTTGTGTCTCTTCCTTAGGTTTGTTATGTGATAGGAACTATATTGTTTCTGATGGTAACTGGTTCATATATACAAACTTGTGTCTCTTCCTTATGTTTGTTATGTGATAGGAACTATATTGTTTCTTATGGTAACTGGTTCATGTATACAAACTTGTGTCTCTTCCTTATGTTTGTTATGTGATAGGAACTATACTGTTTCTTATGGTAACTGGTTCATGTATACAAACTTGTGTCTCTTCCTTATGTTTGTTATGTGATAGGAACTATATTGTTTCTCATGGTAACTGGTTCATGTATACAAACTTGTGTCTCTTCCTTATGTTTGTTATGTGATAGGAACTATATTGTTTCTTATGGTAACTGGTTTATGTACACAACCTTGAGTCTCTTCCTTATGTTTGTTATGTGATAGGAACTATAGTGTTTCTTATGGTAACTGGTTCATGTATACAAACTTGTGTCTCTTCCTTATGTTTGTTATGTGATAGGAACTATATTGTTTCTTATGGTAACTGGTTTATGTACACAACCTTGAGTCTCTTCCTTATGTTTGTTATGTGATAGGAACTATAGTGTTTGTTATGGTAACTGGTTCATGTATACAAACTTGTGTCTCTTCCTTATGTTTGTTATGTGATAGGAACTATATTGTTTCTTATGGTAACTGGTTTATGTACACAACCTTGAGTCTCTTCCTTATGTTTGTTATGTGATAGGAACTATAGTGTTTCTTATGGTAACTGGTTCATGTATACAAACTTGTGTCTCTTCCTTATGTTTGTTATGTGATAGGAACTATACTGTTTCTTATGGTAACTGGTTCATGTATACAAACTTGTGTCTCTTCCTTATGTTTGTTATGTGATAGGAACTATATTGTTTCTCATGGTAACTGGTTCATGTATACAAACTTGTGTCTCTTCCTTATGTTTGTTATGTGATAGGAACTATATTGTTTCTGATGGTAACTGGTTCATGTATACAAACGTGTGTCTCTTCCTTGTGTTTGTTATGTGATAGGAACTATTGTGTTTCTTATGGTAACTGGTTCATGTATACAAACTTGTATCTCTTCCTTATGTTTGTTATATGATAGGAACTATACTGTTTCTTATGGTAACTGGTTTATGTATACAAACTTGTGTCTCTTCCTTATTTTTGTTATGTGATAGGAAATATACTGTTTCTTATGGTAACTGGTTCATGTATACAAACTTGTGTCTCTTGCTTATGTTTGTTATGTGATAGGAACTATATTGTTTCTTATGGTAACTGGTTCATGTATACAAACTTGTGTCTCTTCCTTATGTTTGTTATGTGATAGGAACTATATTGTTTCTTATGGTAACTGGTTTATGTACACAACCTTATGTTTGTTATGTGATAGGACCTATACTGTTTCTTATGGTAACTGGTTTATGTACACAACCTTGTGTCTCTTCCTTATGTTTGTTATGTGATAGGAACTATACTGTTTCTTATGGTAACTGGTTTATGTACACAACCTTGTGTCTCTTCCTTATGTTTGTTATGTGATAGGAACTATACTGTTTCTTATGGTAACTGGTTTATGTACACAACCTTGTGTCTCTTCCTTATGTTTGTTATATGATAGGAACTATATTGTTTCTTATGGTAACTGGTTCATATATACAAACTTGTCTCTTCCTTATGTTTGTTATGTGATAGGAACTATACTATTTCTTATGGTAACTGGTTCATGTATACAAACTTGTGTCTCTTCCTTATGTTTGTTATGTGATAGGAACTATATTGTTTCTCATGGTAACTGGTTCCTGTATACAAACTTGTGTCTCTTCCTTATGTTTGTTATGTGATAGGAACTATATTGTTTCTCATGGTAACTGGTTCATGTATACAAACTTGTGTCTCTTCCTTATGTTTGTTATGTGATAGGAACTATATTGTTTCTTATGGTAGCTGGTTCATGTATACAAACTTGTGTCTCTTCCTTATGTTTGTTATGTGATAGGAGCTATACTGTTTCTTATGGTAACTGGTTCATGTATACAAACTTGTGTCTCTTCCTTATGTTTGTTATGTGATAGGAACTATACTGTTTCTCATGGTAACTGGTTCATGTATACAAACTTGTGTCTTTTCCTTATGTTTGTTATGTGATAGGAACTATATTGTTTCTGATGGTAACTGGTTCATGTATACAAACCTGTGTCTCTTCCTTATGTTTGTTATGTGATAGGAACTATAGTGTTTCTTATGGTAACTGGTTCATGTATACAAACTTGTGTCTCTTCCTTATGTTTGTTATGTGATAGGAACTGTACTGTTTCTTATGGTAACTGGTTCATGTATAGAAACTTGTGTCTCTTCCTTATGTTTGTTATGTGATAGGTACTATATTGTTTCTTATGGTAACTGGTTCATGTATACAAACTTGTATCTCTTCCTTATGTTTGTTATGTGATAGGAACTATACTGTTTCTTATGGTAACTGGTATATGTACACACCTTGTGTCTCTTCCTTATGTTTGTTATGTGATAGGAACTATACTGTTTCTTATGGTAACTGGTTTATGTACACAACCTTGTGTCTCTTCCTTATGTTTGTTATGTGATAGGAAGTATACTGTTTCTTATGGTAACTGGTTTATGTACACAACCTTGTGTCTCTTCCTTATGTTTGTTATGTGATAGGAACTATACTGTTTCTTATGGTAACTGGTTTATGTACACAACCTGTCTCTCTTCCTTATGTTTGTTATGTGATAGGAAGTATACTGTTTCTTATGGTAACTGGTTCATGTATACAAACTTGGGTCTCTTTCTTATGTTTGTTATGTGATAGGAACTATATTGTTTCTTATGGTAACTGGTTTAGGTACACAACCTTGTGTCTCTTCCTTATGTTTGTTATGTGATAGGAACTATACTGTTTCTTATGGTAACTGGTTTATGTACACAACCTTGTGTCTCTTCCTTATGTTTGTTATGTGATAGGAACTATACTGTTTCTTATGGTAACTGGTTTATGTACACAACCTTGTGTCTCTTCCTTATGTTTGTTATGTGATAGGAACTATACTGTTTCTTATGGTAACTGGTTTATGTACACAACCTTGTGTCTCTTCCTTATGTTTGTTATGTGATAGGAACTATACTGTTTCTTATGGTAACTGGTTTATGTACACTACCTTGTGTCTCTTCCTTATGTTTGTTATGTGATAGGAAATATACTGTTTCTTATGGTAACTGGTTTAGGTACACAACCTTGTTTCTCTTCCTTATGTTTGTTATGTGATAGGAACTATACTGTTTCTTATGGTAACTGGTTTATGTACAATACCTTGTGTCTCTTCCTTATGTTTGTTATGTGATAGGAAATATACTGTTTCTTATGGTAACTGGTTTATGTACACAACCTTGTTTCTCTTCCTTATGTTTGTTATGTGATAGGAAGTATACTGTTTCTTATGGTAACTGGTTCATGTATAAAAACTTGTGTCTCTTTCTTATTTTTGTTATGTGATAGGAACTATACTGTTTCTTATGGTAACTGGTTTATGTACACAACTTGTGTCTCTTCCTTATGTTTGTTATGTGATAGGAACTATATTGTTTCTTATGGTAACTGGTTCATATATACAAACTTGTGTCTCTTCCTTATGTTTGTTATGTGATAGGAACTATACTGTTTTTTATTGTAACTGGTTCATGTATACAAACTTGTGTCTCTTCCTTATGTTTGTTATGTGATAGGAACTATATTGTTTCTCATGATAACTGGTTCATGTATACAAACTTGTGTCTCTTCCTTATGTTTGTTATGTGATAGGAACTATATTGTTTCTTATGGCAACTGGTTCATATATACAAACTTGTGTCTCTTCCTTATGTTTGTTATGTGATAGGAACTATATTGTTTCTTATGGTAACTGGTTTATGTACACAACTTGTGTCTCTTCCTTATGTTTGTTATGTGATAGGAACTATATCGTTTCTCATGGTAACTGGTTTATGTACACAATCTTGTGTCTCTTCCTTATGTTTGTTATGTGATAGGAACTATATTGTTTCTTATGGTAACTGGTTCATATATACAAACTTGTGTCTCTTCCTTATGTTTGTTATGTGATAGGAACTATAGTGTTTCTGATGGTAACTGGTTCATGTATACAAACTTGTGTCTCTTCCTTATGTTTGTTATGTGATAGGAACTATATTGTTTCTCATGGTAACTGGTTCATGTATAAAAAACTTGTGTCTCTTCCTTATGTTTGTTATGTGATAGGAACTATATTGTTTCTCATGGTAACTGGTTCATGTATAAAAAACTTGTGTCTCTTCCTTATGTTTGTTATGTGATAGGAACTATACTGTTTCTTATGGTAACTGGTTTAGGTACACAACCTTGTGTCTCTTCCTTAGCTTTATTATGTGATAGGAACTATATTGTTTCTGATGGTAACTGGTTCATATATACAAACTTGTGTCTCTTCCTTATGTTTGTTATGTGATAGGAACTATATTGTTTCTTATGGTAACTGGTTCATGTATACAAACTTGTGTCTCTTCCTTATGTTTGTTAATGGATAGGAACTATACTGTTTCTTATGGTAACTGGTTCATGTATACAAACTTGTGTCTCTTCCTTATGTTTGTTATGTGATAGGAACTATATTGTTTCTTATGGTAACTGGTTTATGTACACAACCTTGAGTCTCTTCCTTATGTTTGTTATGTGATAGGAACTATAGTGTTTCTTATGGTAACTGGTTCATGTATACAAACTTGTGTCTCTTCCTTATGTTTGTAATGTGATAGGAACTATATTGTTTCTCATGGTAACTGGTTCATGTATACAAACTTGTGTCTCTTCCTTATGTTTGTTATGTGATAGGAACTATATTGTTTCTGATGGTAACTGGTTCATGTATACAAACTTGTGTCTCTTCCTTGTGTTTGTTATGTGATAGGAACTATAGTGTTTCTTATGGTAACTGGTTCATGTATACAAACTTGTGTCTCTTCCTTATGTTTGTTATGTGATAGGAACTATACTGTTTCTTATGGTAACTGGTTCATGTATACAAACTTGTGTCTCTTCCTTATTTTTGTTATGTGATAGGAAATATACTGTTTCTTATGGTAACTGGTTCATGTATACAAACTTGTGTCTCTTCCTTATGTTTGTTATGTGATAGCAACTATATTGTTTCTTATGGTAACTGGTTCATGTATACAAACTTGTGTCTCTTCCTTATGTTTGTTATGTGATAGGAACTATACTGTTTCTTATGGTAACTGGTTTATGTACACAACCTTGTGTCTCTTCCTTATGTTTGTTATGTGATAGGAACTATACTATTTCTTATGGTAACTGGTTCATGTATACAAACTTGTGTCTCTTCCTTATGTTTGTTATGTGATAGGAACTATATTGTTTCTCATGGTAACTGGTTCCTGTATACAAACTTGTGTCTCTTCCTTATGTTTGTTATGTGATAGGAACTATATTGTTTCTCATGGTAACTGGTTCATGTATACAAACTTGTGTCTCTTCCTTATGTTTGTTATGTGTTAGGAACTATATTGTTTCTTATGGTAGCTGGTTCATGTATACAAACTTGTGTCTCTTCCTTATGTTTGTTATGTGATAGGAGCTATACTGTTTCTTATGGTAACTGGTTCATGTATACAAACTTGTGTCTCTTCCTTATGTTTGTTATGTGATAGGAACTATACTGTTTCTCATGGTAACTGGTTCATGTATACAAACCTGTGTCTCTTCCTTATGTTTGTTATGTGATAGGAACTATAGTGTTTCTTATGGTAACTGGTTCATGTATACAAACTTGTGTCTCTTCCTTATGTTTGTTATGTGATAAGAACTGTACTGTTTCTTATGGTAACTGGTTCATGTATAGAAACTTGTGTCACTTCCTTATGTTTGTTATGTGATAGGTACTATACTGTTTCTTATGGTAACTGGTTCATGTATACAAACTTGTGTCTCTTCCTTATGTTTGTTATGTGATAGGAACTATACTGTTTCTTATGGTAACTGGTTTATGTACACAACCTTGTGTCTCTTCCTTATTTTTGTTATGTGATAGGAACTATACTGTTTCTTATGGTAACTGGTTTATGTACACAACCTTGTGTCTCTTCCTTATGTTTGTTATGTGATAGGAAGTATACTGTTTCTTATGGTAACTGGTTTATGTACACAACCTTGTGTCTCTTCCTTATGTTTGTTATGTGATAGGAACTATACTGTTTCTTATGGTAACTGGTTTATGTACACAACCTTGTCTCTCTTCCTTATGTTTGTTATGTGATAGGAAGTATACTGTTTCTTATGGTAACTGGTTCATGTATACAAACTTGTGTCTCTTTCTTATGTTTGTTATGTGATAGGAACTATATTGTTTCTTATGGTAACTGGTTTATGTACACAACCTTGTGTCTCTTCCTTATGTTTGTTATGTGATAGGAACTATACTGTTTCTTATGGTAACTGGTTTATGTACACAACCTTGTGTCTCTTCCTTATGTTTGTTATGTGATAGGAAGTATACTGTTTCTTATGGTAACTGGTTTATGTACACAACCTTGTGTCTCTTCCTTATGTTTGTTATGTGATAGGAACTATACTGTTTCTTATGGTAACTGGTTTATGTACACAACCTTGTCTCTCTTCCTTATGTTTGTTATGTGATAGGAAGTATACTGTTTCTTATGGTAACTGGTTCATGTATACAAACTAGTGTCTCTTCCTTATGTTTGTTATGTGATAGGAACTATACTGTTTCTTATGGTAACTGGTTCATGTATACAAACTTGTGTCTCTTCCTTATGTTTGTTATGTGATAGGAACTATACTGTTTCTTATGGTAACTGGTTTATGTACACAACCTTGTCTCTCTTCCTTATGTTTGTTATGTGATAGGAACTATACTGTTTCTTATGGTAACTGGTTTATGTACACAACCTTGTGTCTCTTCCTTATGTTTGTTATGTGATAGGAACTATACTGTTTCTCATGGTAACTGGTTTATGTACACAAACTTGTGTGTCTTCCTTATGTTTGTTATGTGATAGGAACTATACTGTTTCTTATGGTATCTGGTTTATGTACACAACCTTGTGTGTCTTCCTTATGTTTGTTATGTGATAGGAACTATACTGTTTCTTATGGTAACTGGTTTATGTACACAACCTTGTGTCTCTTCCTTATGTTTGTTATGTGATAGGAACTATACTGTTTCTTATGGTAACTGGTTTATGTACACAACTTGTGTCTCTTCCTTATGTTTGTTATGTGATAGGAACTATATTGTTTCTTATGGTAACTGGTTCATATATACAAACTTGTGTCTCTTCCTTATGTTTGTTATGTGATAGGAACTATACTGTTTCTTATGGTAACTGGTTTAGGTACACAACCTTGTGTCTCTTCCTTAGGTTTGTTATGTGATAGGAACTATACTGTTTCTGATGGTAACTAGTTCATATATACAAACTTGTGTCTCTTCCTTATGTTTGTTATGTGATAGGAACTATATTGTTTCTGATGGTAACTGGTTCATATATACAAACTTGTGTCTCTTCCTTATGTTTGTTATGTGATAGGAACTATAGTGTTTGTTATGGTAACTGGTTTAGGTACACAACCTTGTGTCTCTTCCTTAGGTTTGTTATGTGATAGGAACTATATTGTTTCTGATGGTAACTGGTTCATATATACAAACTTGTGTCTCTTCCTTATCTTTGTTATGTGATAGGAACTATACTGTTTCTTATGGTAACTGGTTCATGTATACAAACTTGTGTCTCTTCCTTATGTTTGTTATGTGATAGGAACTATATTGTTTCTGATGGTAACTGGTTCATGTATACAAACTTGTGTCTCTTCCTTATGTTTGTTATGTGATAGGAACTATACTGTTTCTTATGGTAACTGGTTCATGTATACAAACTTGTGTCTCTTCCTTATGTTTGTTATGTGATAGGAACTATATTGTTTCTTATGGTAACTGGTTTATGTACACAAACCTGTGTCTCTTCCTTATGTTTGTTATGTGATAGGAACTATATTGTTTCTTATGGTAACTGGTTTATGTACACAAACCTGTGTCTCTTCCTTATGTTTGTTATGTGATAGGAACTATAGTGTTTCTTATGGTAACTGGTTCATGTATACAAACCTGTGTCTCTTCCTTATGTTTGTTATGTGATAGGAACTATAGTGTTTCTTATGGTAACTGGTTCATGTATACAAACTTGAGTCTCTTCCTTATGTTTGTTATGTGATAGGAACTATAGTGTTTCTTATGGTAACTGGTTCATGTATACAAACTTGTGTCTCTTCCTTATGTTTGTTATGTGATAGGAACTATACTGTTTCTTATGGTAACTGGTTCATGTATACAAACTTGTGTCTCTTCCTTATGTTTGTTATGTGATAGGAACTATATTGTTTCTCATGGTAACTGGTTCATGTATACAAACTTGTGTCTCTTCCTTATGTTTGTTATGTGATAGGAACTAAATTGTTTCTGATGGTAACTGGTTCATGTATACAAACTTGTGTCTCTTCCTTGTGTTTGTTATGTGATAGGAACTATTGTGTTTCTTATGGTAAATGGTTCATGTATACAAACTTGTGTCTCTTCCTTATGTTTGTTATGTGATAGGAACTATACTGTTTCTTATGGTAACTGGTTCATGTATACAAACTTGTGTCTCTTCCTTATTTTTGTTATGTGATAGGAAATATACTGTTTCTTATGGTAACTGGTTCATGTATACAAACTTGTGTCTCTTCCTTATGTTTGTTATGTGATAGGAACTATATTGTTTCTTATGGTAACTGGTTCATGTATACAAACTTGTGTCTCTTCCTTATGTTTGTTATGTGATAGGAACTATATTGTTTCTTATGGTAACTGGTTTATGTACACAACCTTATGTTTGTTATGTGATAGGAACTATACTGTTTCTTATGGTAACTGGTTTATGTACACAACCTTGTCCCTCTTCCTTATGTTTGTTATGTGATAGGAACTATACTGTTTCTTATGGTAACTGGTTTATGTACACAACCTTGTGTCTCTTCCTTATGTTTGTTATGTGATAGGAACTATACTGTTTCTTATGGTAACTGGTTTATGTACACAACCTTGTGTCTCTTCCTTATGTTTGTTATGTGATAGGAACTATATTGTTTCTTATGGTAACTGGTTCATATATACAAACTTGTCTCTTCCTTATGTTTGTTATGTGATAGGAACTATACTATTTCTTATGGTAACTGGTTCATGTATACAAACTTGTGTCTCTTCCTTATGTTTGTTATGTGATAGGAACTATATTGTTTCTCATGGTAACTGGTTCCTGTATACAAACTTGTGTCTCTTCCTTATGTTTGTTATGTGATAGGAACTATATTGTTTCTCATGGTAACTGGTTCATGTATACAAACTTGTGTCTCTTCCTTATGTTTGTTATGTGATAGGAACTATATTGTTTCTTATGGTAGCTGGTTCATGTATACAAACTTGTGTCTCTTCCTTATGTTTGTTATGTGATAGGAGCTATACTGTTTCTTATGGTAACTGGTTCATGTATACAAACTTGTGTCTCTTCCTTATGTTTGTTATGTGATAGGAACTATACTGTTTCTCATGGTAACTGGTTCATGTATACAAACTTGTGTCTTTTCCTTATGTTTGTTATGTGATAGGAACTATATTGTTTCTGATGGTAACTGGTTCATGTATACAAACCTGTGTCTCTTCCTTATGTTTGTTATGTGATAGGAACTATAGTGTTTCTGATGGTAACTGGTTCATGTATACAAACTTGTGTCTCTTCCTTATGTTTGTTATGTGATAGGAACTGTACTGTTTCTTATGGTAACTGGTTCATGTATAGAAACTTGTGTCTCTTCCTTATGTTTGTTATGTGATAGGTACTATATTGTTTCTTATGGTAACTGGTTCATGTATACAAACTTGTGTCTCTTCCTTATGTTTGTTATGTGATAGGAACTATACTGTTTCTTATGGTAACTGGTTTATGTACACACCTTGTGTCTCTTCCTTATGTTTGTTATGTGATAGGAACTATACTGTTTGTTATGGTAACTGGTTTATGTACACAACCTTGTGTCTCTTCCTTATGTTTGTTATGTGATAGGAACTATACTGTTTCTTATGGTAACTGGTTTATGTACACAACCTTGTGTCTCTTCCTTATGTTTGTTATGTGATAGGAAGTATACTGTTTCTTATGGTAACTGGTTTATGTACACAACCTTGTGTCTCTTCCTTATGTTTGTTATGTGATAGGAACTATACTGTTTCTTGTGGTAACTGGTTTATGTACACAACCTTGTCTCTCTTCCTTATGTTTGTTATGTGATAGGAAGTATACTGTTTCTTATGGTAACTGGTTCATGTATACAAACTTGGGTCTCTTTCTTATGTTTGTTATGTGATAGGAACTATATTGTTTCTTATGGTAACTGGTTTAGGTACACAACCTTGTGTCTCTTCCTTATGTTTGTTATGTGATAGGAACTATACTGTTTCTTATGGTAACTGGTTTATGTACACAACCTTGTGTCTCTTCCTTATGTTTGTTATGTGATAGGAACTATACTGTTTCTTATGGTAACTGGTTTATGTACACAACCTTGTGTCTCTTCCTTATGTTTGTTATGTGATAGGAACTATACTGTTTCTTATGGTAACTGGTTTATGTACACAACCTTGTGTCTCTTCCTTATGTTTGTTATGTGATAGGAACTATATTGTTTCTTATGGTAACTGGTTTATGTACACTACCTTGTGTCTCTTCCTTATGTTTGTTATGTGATAGGAAATATACTGTTTCTTATGGTAACTGGTTTATGTACACAACCTTGTTTCTCTTCCTTATGTTTGTTATGTGATAGGAACTATACTGTTTCTTATGGTAACTGGTTTATGTACAATACCTTGTGTCTCTTCCTTATGTTTGTTATGTGATAGGAAATATACTGTTTCTTATGGTAACTGGTTTATGTACACAACCTTGTTTCTCTTCCTTATGTTTGTTATGTGATAGGAAGTATACTGTTTCTTATGGTAACTGGTTCATGTATAAAAACTTGTGTCTCTTTCTTATTTTTGTTATGTGATAGGAACTATACTGTTTCTTATGGTAACTGGTTTATGTACACAACTTGTGTCTCTTCCTTATGTTTGTTATGTGATAGGAACTATATTGTTTCTTATGGTAACTGGTTCATATATACAAACTTGTGTCTCTTCCTTATGTTTGTTATGTGATAGGAACTATACTGTTTCTTATGGTAACTGGTTCATGTATACAAACTTGTGTCTCTTCCTTATGTTTGTTATGTGATAGGAACTATATTGTTTCTCATGGTAACTGGTTCATGTATACAAACTTGTGTCTCTTCCTTATGTTTGTTATGTGATAGGAACTATATTGTTTCTTATGGTAACTGGTTCATATATACAAACTTGTGTCTCTTCCTTATGTTTGTTATGTGATAGGAACTATATCGTTTCTCATGGTAACTGGTTTATGTACACAATCTTGTGTCTCTTCCTTATGTTTGTTATGTGATAGGAACTATATTGTTTCTTATGGTAACTGGTTCATATATACAAACTTGTGTCTCTTCCTTATGTTTGTTATGTGATAGGAACTATAGTGTTTCTGATGGTAACTGGTTCATGTATACAAACTTGTGTCTCTTCCTTATGTTTGTTATGTGATAGGAACTATATTGTTTCTCATGGTAACTGGTTCATGTATACAAACTTGTGTCTCTTCCTTATGTGTGTTATGTGATAGGAACTATATTGTTTCTGATAGTAACTGGTTCATGTATACAAACTTGTGTCTCTTCCTTATGTTTGCTATGTGATAGGAACTATATTGTTTCTTATGGTAACTGGTTCATGTATACAAACTTGTGTCTCTTCCTTATGTTTGTTATGTGATAGGAACTATATTGTTTCTTATGGTAACTGGTTCATGTATACAAACTTGTGTCTCTTCCTTATGTTTGTTATGTGATAGGAACTATATTGTTTCTTATGGTAACGGGTTCATGTATACAAACTTGTGTCTCTTCCTTATGTTTGTTATGTGATAGGAACTATATTGTTTCTTATGGTAACTGGTTCATGTATACAAACTTGTGTCTCTTCCTTATGTTTTTTATGTGATAGGAACTATATTGTTTCTTATGGTAACTGGTTCATGTATACAAACTTGTGTCTCTTCGTTATGTTTGTGATATGATAGGTATTATAGAGCTGCTTTTGGTAAATGGTTTGCACATACAAGTAATATGAATGTTGTAATTATCAGTTTTTGTAAATAACTAAACTTTTAAGAAGTACATGCTTGCATGTTTCATGCAACGCCAGATGGCTGCCCGATGTTGCATTGATTGCTTTTTAAACTGGAAACCAAATTAAGTTCATTTACCCACCACCGTTCTGTTTGAAAATTAGTGTAGAATGATCTAGAACACTTTTAATGGTGAATCCTCTGCTTTAATGCCCCCTAACTGTAATTTCGTACACTCAGTTATTCCTAATAATGAATGAGAAAACCCGTGATATTCTCAGATAAAGATGTGAAACATCGGTGGAATGTCTAACTTCCTTAATTTTCTCCTTGACAGTCTTTCAAGTTCGGAAAATGTTGCATAGCCGGAAAGTACCCTGTAGTGGTGGAACAATCATTAGTCGAAATGGCATATTAATCTTTTAGATATTTACAACAGGTGAAAATTTAAACTCTTATACCACCTGTTTGGTACCTTAATATAAAAGCTACGTAGTTTTAACATAAATCCTTATGAAATATAAGTGAATATGAAGATTCCCCACTCACAAGCCACAGGATAATATTCTGAATTGCATGGTTAAATGATTTCTAATGTGAGCTGGATATAATCTTCTCTCTTTATACAATTATTTAACATTACTTGCTATTTATTTTGATTATAGCATACAAAGGAAATAGAGCATAACATTCTTACTCGAGGGTTATTAAAATATTTAATTAACGCACTCCACTAAAGTACATAGTACTTGGATATGTTTCGAGAGTTGATTGCTCTCATCATCAGAGATAAATTTCTTCTCTTTATGATACAATAAAAGAGATGATTCAGCATATTAATAGAATCAAGCTGAGAGCATGGAAAGCAGTTTTGCTACACAATAGTAGTGTATCTGTAAGTTGTATTGTTCCCTGATTATACATTTCATACCTTGAGGATATTTTCCACTTCAGTATGACCTGCACTGCCGAGTTGTGCTGATGATTCATGAGGTCCTAACACTGGAGCCTGAAACAAACGAACCATACATAAGTTAAATGACAACAATTGTTCATGTGCAAATTTCTGGATCCTTACACATATGAGATTCAAACTTATCATATACGACGCAGTATTTCAGGTAGAAAAGACATAAAACCATCATTTTGTGTGATTTTGTTTTCACAAAACATCAGAATATATCAGAATTTTCAACAATTTTCAGCAAGGGTTATTGTTTTGCTGTGGAAGTATTTGGGTCGTAAAGGCACTGAAACTCGTTCTGTAGTGTAACCCAGGAACCCAAATCAGATGGATTGTGAAGGTCAGGTTGAAGGAATGCTATATATATATATTGCCAGTTGTTTAGCAAATTTGAGGTTTAAAAATGTAATATGAGCAGTCTTGTAGAGTTCAGGGTATCATAGATCTAATTGTGGCTGTTTTTAAAGAAAGAAAAGATTAAAAAATAATTTCTTTTTTATAAAATAATGTTGAACATAATATAGAGGACAATGACACACATTTACACACATTAAATCACTCTTAAGGTCAATTTCTACACTTTTATTACTTTATCTACTACTTATGTACGTACAAGTATAGTAGCACCTATATATGAAGGGAAGGTCATTCAAAGTGTATAAATGGAGGGAGGAACTAAAAGATGACTTTTTAAAAGAATTAAATTCAAAGCTAAGTCAGATTGTGGAATGTGGAATAAAAATGGCTATGAATGTGGAAAAATCAGAAAAAGTATTATAGCTACTGAAATTGTTACTAACAAGAGCAGGAGCAGGGATGGAAAGAAGGCAGGGAAAAGGCCAAGAAATTAAGGGGTGGTTTGATGAAGAGTGCAGTGCAAGAAAAAGGGAGGTATTTAAAGAGCTTATAAGATGGAGATCAGAGAAGGAAAGGGACAGACAAAACCTGATGAACTTAAGGGAGAATATAAAGGTTTGCTTGAGGCTAAGAGGTAAGAATGGCAGGGAAATATAGAAAGGAAACTAAAGGCAGCAATAGAGAGCAAGGATAGTAAAAAATATGGGAAATAACCAGAATGATCAACAAGAATAGGGGGCAGAAAAATGAAATTACACCGAGTGAATGGATAGGATATTTTAGAAGGTTAATTGGAGAAGGGAAGGGAGTAAAGTTAGACACAAAAGAGGTAGGACAAGGAGGAATATTCAATGAAAAATTAGATGGTAAACTCATGGAGCTGGAAGTTTACCAGCAAATAAGGAATATAAAAAAGGAAAGGCAGTAGGAATAGATGGAATACCAGGGGAATTTTGGAAAATGTATACGGAAATGCAAAATGGTTTAAATGTGATGACCAAATTATTAAATGAAATTAAAGAAAAGAATGATGTGCCAGAATGTTGGAAAATAAGTATGGTGGTACCAATCTACAAAGGGAAGGGAGGAGCAAATAGACCAAGAACTACAGGGGGAATAAGTTTACTATCAGTATTAGGGAAAATATACACAGGTATATTGGCTGACAGATTGAGAAACTGTGTGGAGGAGGAAGGAGAACTATAGGGGAATAAGTTTACTATCAATATTAGGGAAAATATACACAGGTATATTGGCCGACAGATTGAGAAACTGGGTGGAGGAGGAAGGAGAACTATAGGGGAATAAGTTTACTATCAATATTAGGGAAAATATACACAGGTATATTGGCCGACAGATTGAGAAACTGGGTGGAGGAGGAAGGAGAACTATAGGGGAATAAGTTTACTATCAATATTAGGGAAAATATACACAGGTATATTGGCCGACAGATTGAGAAACTGGGTGGAGGAGGAAGGAGAACTATAGGGGAATAAGTTTATTATCAATATTAGGGAAAATATACACAGGTATATTGGCCGACAGATTAAGAAACTGGGTGGAGGAGGAAGGAGAACTATAGGGGAATAAGTTTACTATCAGTATTAGGGAAAATATACACAGGTATATTGGCTGACAGATTAAGAAACTGGGTGGAGGAGGAAGGAAAACTATAGGGGAATAAGTTTACTATCAATATTAGGGAAAATATACACAGGTATATTGGCTGACAGATTAAGAAACTGGGTGGAGGAGGAAGGAAAACTATAGGGGAATAAGTTTACTATCAATATTAGGGAAAATATACACAGGTATATTGGCCGACAGATTGAGAAACTGGGTGGAGGAGGAAGGAAAACTACAGGGGAATAAGTTTATTATCAATATTAGGGAAAATATACACAGGTATATTGGCTGACAGATTGAGAAACTGGGTGGAGGAGGAAGGAGAACCATAGGGGAATAAGTTTACTATCAATATTAGGGAAAATATACACAGGTATATTGGCTGACAGATTGAGAAACTGGGTGGAGGAGGAAGGAGAACCATAGGGGAATAAGTTTACTATCAATATTAGGGAAAATATACACAGGTATATTGGCCGACAGATTAAGAAACTGGGTGGAGGAGGAAGGAAAACTATAGGGGAATAAGTTTACTATCAATATTAGGGAAAATATACACAGGTATATTGGCCGACAGATTAAGAAACTGGGTGGAGGAGGAAGGAAAACTATAGGGGAATAAGTTTACTATCAATATTAGGGAAAATATACACAGGTATATTGGCCGACAGATTAAGAAACTGTGTGGAGGAGGAAGGAAAACTATAGGGGAATAAGTTTACTATCAATATTAGGGAAAATATACACAGGTATATTGGCTGACAGATTGAGAAACTGGGTGGAGGAGGAAGGAGAACCATAGGGGAATAAGTTTACTATCAATATTAGGGAAAATATACACAGGTATATTGGCCGACAGATTAAGAAAATGGGTGGAGGAGGAAGGAGAACTATAGGGGAATAAGTTTACTATCAATATTAGGGAAAATATACACAGGTATATTGGCCGACAGATTAAGAAACTGGGTGGAGGAGGAAGGAGAACTATAGGGGAATAAGTTTACTATCAATATTAGGGAAAATATACACAGGTATATTGGCCGACAGATTAAGAAACTGGGTGGAGGAGGAAGGAGAACTATAGGGGAATAAGTTTACTATCAATATTAGGGAAAATATACACAGGTATATTGGCCGACAGATTAAGAAACTGGGTGGAGGAGGAAGGAAATCAGTCAGAATATCAAGCAGGATTTAGGAAAGGTAAACAAACAATAGATAATATATTTATAATAAAGATAAGTACCTGAGCAGGAAAAGAGAAGAATTTTGAAGGATTTTTGCAGATTTTGAAAAAGCATTTGATACAATAAATAGAGAAGCATTAGCTTATAAATTAAGCAAGAAAGGGGTAAGTGAAAATTTTATAAACGTAATCAAGAAGATTTATAAAGATGTAAAATTTTGTAATAAGATGTAAAAACAATGGAATTACAGAAATGACTGAGCAAAAAATAGTATTAGGGTGCAAATTGAGTCCTATATTATTTAATATATTCATAGATGACATATTAAAAAGAGTGAAAGAAAAAATCTGCACTGTCCCATAATAGCAAATAGAGAGATACCAGGTTTACTGTACGTGGATGATCTTATGGTCCAAGCTATAACGGTAATTGGGCTACAAAAAACAATCAACGGAATACATGAATTCTGTGAAGAATGGGGAATTAAAGTAAATATAAATAAATCAAACGTTATGGTATTTAAAAGAGAAAATAAATTAAAAAAAGAAGAGAAATGGCAGATGGGGTGTTTAAAGTTAGAAGTTGTCAAGGAGTTTGATTATTTGCGGGTGAGGATAAGCAGTAATGGTGAATGGGTGGCGCATAGCAGGAAGGCTATGGTTAAAGGAAAGGCGGCAATGACAGGAGTAAGGATGTGCAAATACAAATTAGAAATGCCAACTAAATGGATAGAAAGAATGTATGAAGCATTGGTAGAAGCAAGAATGCTATATGCAGGTGAAATTTGGGAGGGATCTGAATTAAGCAGAAAAATAGACCAGAGCTATAGAACGTTCTGTAAAGAGCTATTGGGGTTACCAAGATCAGCACCAGGGGAAGTAGCGTTAGTGGAATTAGGAAGAAGAAAGGGAGTGATACTGGAAAGGATATTGAAATTTTGGTTTAGATGCCTGAAAAAAAGATGAAGGGGAAATTTTAAAGATATGCATGGAACAACAAAGGAGTACGAAAAATAAAAATAGCTGGTGGACAGGGGTAGAAACAATTATGGAGAAGATAGGAATGGGAGATATTTGAAGAGTAGGAGAAAGAAATAGCAATGGATTTTGGATAACAGTAAGAAACAGAGTGGAGGACATGGAAAGACAAGAGATTTGGGGAAGCTTAGAGAATAAAAAATCACTAAGGTTCTATAGATTAGTAAAAAGGAAATGGGGAAGAGAAAAGAAGCGTTTCCATGGTTGAGAACAGGATTGATGTACCCAAGAGGGCTAAGAAACATAAAAAGCCAAATTTGTGAACTATGCAGAGGTAGTGAAAGCACAGAGCATTATGATAGAATTCAAAGAATTAGCAGAATGGAGACAAAAGGTATGGAAAAATAGTAGCAATTAAAATGTTAAGAAGAAAAGGAAAATAAGAATATGGGGGAGTTCTTAAAGAAAGTAAAGGAGAAATGAATTAGAAAATTAATAAGAGAGATAAGAAAGGTAGAAGGGCAAACGGAGGAGGGAGAGGATGAACCATAGGTGATTAAGGGTAAACTAGTCGCGGGCATCCTTTCCCCAACCGGCTACAAAGCGAACGGAAAGCTTTGAAGCCTGACCATAAACCCATCAGTAAACGATTAGTAGGGTCTTCCCATCCCTTAAATACAACACGTGGTCCTTTCTCGAGCTCCACCAAAGCAAAGCGTTGTTGCAATGTCATTTCTGCTGTTTCTTCGGTTTTAGCAGCTGTGACTGTTCGCTCGTGCTTTTCTTCCATGATCAGCTAAGCTTCTATATTACTTCTTCAGAGAAGTTATATAGTGTTTTACTTAGTGCAGTTTTGTAAGTTTAGCAGTGTTTAATAGTTATTAGCGTTTAATAGTATAATTAAGATGTGGAGACCTTGGGAAACGAACCAAGTTGCTGCCCCTCCGGCCGCACCAGCAAGTGACCCTCTGCCGAATATCAGTAATGCCAAGACCACGAAGAAAAGGGCTACAAAAACTGAATAAGCAAAGCCAGATTTTTATGTGTAATGTTCAAGAACATGTAGAAAAGAACCCTTTATGTGGAAAAATGTTTGTTATTGTTTTGAATTTCTCAAAAATAGCTTAACGATTTTTAGTAAAATACCGCAAGTTTAAGATATTTGCAGGAAAAATAAAATTTGTATCATGAATTTTATATTCTGGGAATAACTTGTAAATTTTTCCTAGTTCTCAACTTGCTGTATTACTGGTAAATTCTAAGAGAGACAAAATCTTACTTTGCGTAAAATGCAATCTCGGTAAAGGACACATTTTAGGTCAAATTATGTTAACCATTTCCGAGAAATTTTTTGTTGTTGGTTTGAATTTTGAAATACAAGTTGGAAGTCTCTGTTTGTATTTTCCTCGTGGTCATGCTAAGAGCATGGAATTTCAAAGTCATCATATAGTCATCTGTATTTTAAAAATCTGACTATCGCTTTAGCCTATGTATCCTTATATTTACAACGATATGTGCAATGAAATTTTATCTTATTATTTAAGAAGTAGATAGAAGAATAAGCTTTTGTGAAAATAGTTTGTAGAAGAGTGAGTAGAGATAATCTTGTGAATATAATACATAAGATTTTTTTTTATTTTCTTTCTTTTGCCTTCGTATTTTTACTTATCCTGCATTTTATAGTAAAGCTATTCGTTTAAGTAAACAGAAGATGTCATGCTTATAAATCTTACACCTTAAACAATACACAACTTCTTGTATTAGCATTATATTAATAAAACATTGTTGTGATACAAGTGATAAAAAACTTTTTACCATAGCTCCGCGCACAGCATAATCAAAAATGATGCTTTGATTTGGGAGTAAGAGTTCCTTTCAAAATAAATTAATATTTATGTATTTTAATTATTTAATGATAGTCCAACAATGTATAATTTATTCGGAACATGTTTCTAAGTTTCTCTTGGATATGTTAACATGCATTTCCATTCTTGTAGCGCAGTATATTAGTTCAGATCATTCATTAGTTCAGTTATATTTTAAAGCGTTTGCAACATAAATGTAATTACTATGCGATTCATAGTTATTTACATAGTTATTTTGTGTGTAAAGCAAGCAGACAAACTGCATGATTGTATTCTGTACATGTGGAAATCACCTGCAAAGTTTTGCTTTTAAATACTATTTTTAATTTTGGCAACAACGCGCATATGCACATGGATGTCACTAAGGTTTTATGGTGCTTGCGGTTAGGGAGGGTAGGGAACAAGTGTTTGGCTACTACACAAAGGCCGCCGCTTGGGGATCCTAAGGCTGCGATGACCATAGCAGGGGCTGGTCAGATGAGCCATAAGGCCAGAGTGGCAGGCAAAATGAGCAGCATACCTGGTAGAAAATTTGTACATAGATTAAGTTAGTTTATAAGTGGAATATTGTAAAAAGGATTGTGCATAAAAAAAATGTACAAATAAAGTTTATTCATTCACTATAAAGGGAAGGGAAGAGTGAACAAAAGCGAAAATTATAGAGGCATAACTCTGTTATCCATACTGGGCAAAATTTATACAGGGATGCTAGACTGAGCAACTGGACTGAGGAAAAAGGAAGTTGCCGGAATTTCAAGCAGGTTTCAGGAAAGAACAAAACACCGTCGACAACATATTTATAATAAAATCACTGGTGGACAAGTATTTAAGCAAGAAAAAAGGAAGAGTGTACGTGTTTTTCACAGAGTTTGATACGGTAAATAGAGAAGCACTAATAATGAAAATGAGAAAGAAAGGCGAGTGAGAAATTCATAGGGGATATTGAAAAAATATCAAGGGTATAAAGTTTTGTGAGAGGAGAAGGGATAATGGAAGCAACAGAATAAAAGTTAGGTTTAAGACAAGGATGTAAATTAAGTCCCATTCTATTTAACTTTTGTATAGATGATATACTTGAAAAAAGAAAAAGCAATGGGCACTGCCCAGCTATAGCAAACAGAGAGATACCAGGACTGCTGTAACAGTAGGAGTTATAACAATAATAGGTTTACAGAAAGCTATACATGAGCTACAAAAATTCTGCGAGGAATGGAGAATAAATGTACATATATAAATAAATTCAAAAGTATGGTTCTTAAAAGAGGTATGAAATTAAGCAAAGATGAGCAATGGAACGTTTTTGGGAATGGTTTAAGAATTTAATTACTCAGGAGTGTGACTAAGCAGTAATGGGAATTGAGAGGCTCACGGTAGAAATATAGTGGCAAAAAACAAAGTGTAAGAACATGTAAAATAAAATTAGAAATGTCACAAGATGGTTGGAGAGGGCATATGTTGTACGGAGTAGAAATATGGGAGGAGGGGTTCAGATTTAACAATTAAGGTGGATCAGAGTTACAGGTTATTTTGCAAAGAACTACTAGGTTTCTGTGATCAGCCAATGGGGGAAGTCACTTTACTAGAATTAGGGAAAACAACAAGGAAAGGTATAGTGCTAGAAAGAATGAAGAAATTTTGGTATAAATGTTTGACAAGGAGAGAAGGAGATATATTAAGAAGCTGTATGGTACAACAGGAGAACAGCTGGGGAGCAGGGTTGAAGAAGGCATTGAAACAAATAGGACTGAAAGATATATGGTTACACGAGGAAAGAAAAATCCAGGTTTTTGGATATATGTGAGGAAAAGGGTGGAGGATATTGAAAGCCAAGAGATATGGGAAAGCAAAGGAAACAAAAAAAAAACTCTAAAATTTTACAGGAAAATAAAATAGGAATGGGGAACAGTGTAACTAAAGAGAAAAAGAAGGTTTAGGTTGGATGAAAATGCGAACAATATTTTTAAGTGGCTTAAGAGGTAATAATAAACAGATATGTGAATTTTGTGATGGTGGGGAAAATGGCTAACATTATCTAACAGAATGTGAAGAGTTAAAAAAAAATGGAGAGATAAAATTTGGGCAAGAAGTGGAATAATGTGGGGGTGATTTATTTGCACTGAAAATCCTAAAAAGCAAACAGGAAGAAAGAAATAGAAAAATGAATGAAGAAAGTCAAAAAGAAAAAGAGGGAGGGGAGATAAGATAAAATAAATTGTAATGAGGCACTGCTGAAGGCCAAGGCCTACACAAAGCGGGGTACCAGACATGTACAATATACTTATGTAGTTACTGGAAATATTGATTCCATCCAAACATTTGATATAGAGATTTCACCATAAATGTATGTTTCCAGTCTCCTAGAAAAAAAGCATTTTAAGGCAGAAAGGCCTGCATGCGCGTGTGTGCGTGTGAGAATGGTATTAACTCAAAAGAAAAATGTTGAATAAATACTTATGTTGGGAAAATATCCTCCCCAAACTACCCTTTGGATAGAAAAATATTTTTCACCCCTCAAAAATTACGCTTAACAACTTTTTATTAAAATACCAAATGTTTATACCAAAAGATATTTACACAACATATATCAACAGGCTCTCGAGTCCTCTTCATTCTGAATGAGTTTCGTATTAACTGGTAAACCATAAGAGATGAACAAATGCATACAAGGAAAATGTTGATCTCATTTAAACACCAATTTATCTGAAATAAATATTTTTTGTGGCTTAGCCATTTCCAATTCATTCATTGCTATTGATATGAATTTTCCAATACTTTAACATTTTTAAGAGCTATTATGCAATCCAAATCTCTTGACGTTTGAGGCACTAGCAAATACCAGCATTGCCCCATACGAAGAGTACATCTCACCACTGGTAAAACTTTGATTGCAATATTATGTGCATGTATGCGTATTTCATATCTCAGAAAAGCAACAAGCAACTAGAATATAAGGCATTGTTTTCCTGAACAAGTACAAAAAAGAATTATATTTTTACACTAAGGGTTCTCCATTAATTTATAATTATCTTTTGTGATGTTTAAATGAAAGACTTTTAGTTATAATTATGCTTGTAATAGTAATACATGCATTGCTGTCATAGTTATTTTATATATTGTTACGTGATAGACATAATTATCACTTAACAATGTGCAATTCTCCATGTCCTAAATAAATTTAGAAATAGTTATCCATCGAGGTTTTCTAATACAGCTACAAACTCGTCATGAAAATACTTTTAAAGCCCTCTGACAGAGCTACAAAATACATGACTTTTTTAATAAATGTCATGCATGGTTTTGTTTCAAAGAATACTATTAGAAAACCAATGATTAAGCACATTTTAATGGTTATAGAACATTACATGAGAAGAGCATGTTGTGTGCTTTTAACAGCAACACCTCGTTCAAAAACAAATTAAGCCATATAAAAAATAAGGCAAATGAGAACTTTAAGCAAAGAATCAGCAACTGTCATCACTTTCTTGAGGAAGCATCAACAAAGCAAAAATACTGCCGGTGTACTTCTTACAGTGCGCTTGCTGGAAGGTTGTGTATTCAGTTCTTACAGTGATAGGCTTTGTCCTAGCATTATAAAGCTCATGAAAATGTTGCTCAGTCAGTGAGCCCAGTAGGGTTAGGGCTGTTGTCTTCAGTGTGTATAATTTCTTTAAAAAGTATGCAACAAAGAAAACTGCAAAAATGTTAATTTCACAAAATGTCAAGAACTTAGGCTAAGGTGTGTAGGCAAGTGAAAAAGGATATGCATAGAAAGGTAAGGTCTCTCTTCTTGTAGTATTTAAGTGATGACATTTATAACAAGTGTGTAATTAGCGAAGTTTGACAACCACACGGTCACTCCATATTGCTTGCTATCAAATGTCAAGAGATTTGGACTGCAAAGTAAATCACCTTGTGATGTCAACTACAAAGAATATGGAATATAATGAATGAACTTTTTAAAGATTCCACTATTACATTAATCTCCTATACCTAGAATAAAATGTGTAGTAAATGTTGATCTTGATTAACATGAAACAGATATAATAATAGTAATAATTTCATATTAGAAAACTGAAACTTTTACTGCACATGCTGAAAGCTAAGGCTATGAAATGTGGAGCTCATTTTGGATAAAACAATATTTTCAGAATTAAGAATTAAAATTTGCCATTTAGTTGCTTACAATCAATACTATCTTCAAATCAATCAGGTTTATATTTTATCCAGATGGTTTTATACATAAAAATTGTATGTGTTACATTTATATAACAATATACACTTTATTTGTCATGTAAATATATTTAATATATGGTATTTTAAGCAAAATCATTAGTCATTTTTGAGATAGCAAAAACTTTTTCAGGTAAAGAATAGTTTGGAGTTGGAGCATTTTCTTGAGAATCTGTGCATCCTTGGAATATGGGAACTTTCCTTTCCAAGTTTGTTTAATTCAGGGGGCCTCAAAACATATATTTTTGTTGAAATCTCTACATCAAATTTTTGGGTGGAATGCAATACTTCCTCTAATTAGTATAGGTAAATAGCAAAACAGTAATATTTGAATTTAATTCATTATACTTTATTGAGAAATGAAATAACTTGCTCAAAATCAAAGACAGTGAACTTTCCCATAGTTTAGAGTGTAATAAAAAATGATGGATTGGTTTTAGTGAAGCTTTATTTTTACGATATGTATCTTAAAATTTAAAACACCTAATCTGGTCCTTTGTATTTCAAATAGGAATTCTTGAGATCCCTAGTTACAGTATTCTACTGAAACACACACAGTCTTTTAGCTTATTTTGAAAGTGTTTGTACTATAGATTGTCCATAATATCCAACAACTGTAAACTACTGGCATTTGCGCTATTGAAAGCAAATTTAAAGCCCACAGTTTATCCATAGCCAAGTGTTTCCAAAATGCAAAGGTAAAGCATACACCATGCACCTGCTGCGCGTTTCACTTGGTTAAACATCAGATTACAATTATAATTCTTTTCTCCCCCCTCCCATGCTGGTTAGTCCTTAATCATTAATAATTAATGTAAGGTGCATTGCAAAATGATAGGACAAACTCATGAAACACACATAAAATCATATAACTAGTTACAAGCAAAGCTTTCCTTTCACATACTGCTGAATGCAAATAACAACTCTGTTGCAAAATGATAAGTCTTTAATATCCTATAAATGAACCCTTCTTCAGAACTAACTGAAACACACAAGTTTCTCTAACACTGGCAGTTCCATATAGCTTTTCAATATGCACATGGCAGTAGTACACCCAGCCATCAGGGCTATATTGCATGCTTCCATGTGACATGTTCTTTGGCTCACTCAAACTGGGTTGCTTTTTCCTTTTCTTGTATTTAAACACGTTTGTTTGTCTGACTAACCCATTGATGGCGAGATCATGAGCAACTTGTACCAGCAATGAATCACTCGCCTCTTCTGTCGAGACATAAGTTTTTGAAGTCTTTCTGTCCATAATTATTTCCTTTCTTCAGGAAGTTATTTATCATGCATGGTGACCTCCAAACCTTCTTGGCATTTCCCAAGACGAATATCCTTGTTTCAAGCTTAACAATCCTACCTTCCTACCCTTCAGTAGTTACAGTGAACTCTTCACAAACACAACTGACATGAAGCTACTCTCCTCCATAGCTGCAGCACAGCCTATGAGTACAAAAGTCACGGAATATTCAGCCTGGTCTTATCATTTTGCAACAGGACCATTTTCTGTCTTCCAACATGTGTGCATTTGTTTGTAACTGGTCCTACGATGCAGGTAATATAATTTTATGTAAGTAAAAACATATTTGGTTTTGTTATTGCCTATTCATGACCAGCTTCATCAGTTGGTCTTATTCTCGATCTCTGCTGTTTTGTTAACAACCATAACTATTATGCTTTCTATTTTACATTTACTGTAATGAATTGGGAATGCACTCAAGTATGTCAGCAGTGCCTGAACACACCTAAGATATATGCAATGCCACCATTAAAGAATCTCATAGATTTACAAACCATTCCTATCACACAGTGCAGCCGTAAAATCCCACATGGGTAGGTAAGCTTGCAAAATACACATAGATGCAACAAAACCTTTTATACCACATTTTAATGTAATGCCACAGATCTGCATTCAAGGTTATCTTCATCAGCTGCATTTTAGTCACTGCTTTGTGTTTGTGCTGTAAAGAGAGCTGTGCATCTCAAAGGTGAAAATTTATTCAAGACATCTGTGTGTTAGTGTCCACTGCAATACCGACAAATTCATGTATGAACAACAAATTTTTATGTACGATACATATGTAAAACCCAATCATGTGTGTAGACAATTTCCTGGTATTCCAGTTCAAAGTAGAGAAACTGTTAAGACATCTGGTTAACAAGTTTAGGCAATGGGATCGCTAAACCTAACGAGGAAAACAAGATGTTCTAACGGAGGAAACAAATTGACAAAATTTGTACATCTATTTGTGGGCAACGCTAAAAAATAAAGTTTGTAGGAACATTCCCCACACCATAGATGAACTTAAGGACAATATAAAAACAGAAATTATGAACATTATACAAGAACAACTTATGTGTGCTAATGGAAATTTCATCCGATGATGCGAGGAATGTCTTCATACAGATGGACAACGGTTAGCATGTTATTACCACCCATGAATAAGTAATGTGGTAGTTACAGAATAATAGGTAGGATGTAGAGCACATTGACCCATGGTCTCTCCATAGAATGACCACACTGTAGTAATACTATAATATAATGAATATATATGGATTTTTTTTATTGGTGAAGAAGTTATATGAATGTATCACATCCATTTCTTTCCCCCTCTATTCTGAGGTATAAAATATTTCTAAAATTATTCTCTTAAGTGGAGAAAAAATAATAAACTGTTCCATGCTTTGTGGAAAATGTTTTAGGAAAATCTACATCAAATGGTGTAGCACAATAATGCAGGATTTCAGTAAACAGCCATTTTCAGGTGAAGTATTTGCTTTAGCTCTGCACAACTGAATTCCTCCTAGATTCAGGTAAATTATAGTGGCAAAACTCAAAATCATAAAATTTGGCACTTTTGCATAATTATTTAGCAGCAAATGTTAAAAATTGTGTTAAAATTCTGAGTTTCAATCAACACTAGTCATATACCCACTGACATCAATGTACAACTTACATGTATTCTGGGAAGGTTTCTGCCAGCCTGATGAACTCTACTACCCCCTCCTTGAGGGGGACCTTTAGGAGGAACGATGCCATTTGAGCGATGATCGTTGCTACCTGCACCATGTTTGACAGGCTGCCCAGGATAACCTCCTCTGCCACCATATGGTGGTTTACCATCAGCAGGTTTCACAAAGCCGCCCCTGGTCACTCCATGATGGTGGTGGTGATGGTGGTGATGATTGTTATTGGTTCGGGTGCCAGCATGTTGTGGCTTCTTGAACTCGGGGGGTGGTTGTAGTCGTGCTGCAGCAGCCAATGATGTGGACGTGAATGTAGTTCCGCCCCCAGGAGCAGGACTTGCTGGAGGATGCAAGCCATCAATGCCAATCAGTCTCTTGGGCTCGTCATCCAGGAACTGCTGCACAAGGGCATAGTCCCCCAGTTTTCTCTGGATCTGCTGAGTGACTGTGTCTTCAGCAGATGGCACAACCTGCATCATGATAACAGTTCTAAATGTTTTCAATGCATCATGTTATTCTACAGCAAATTTGCAAAGTAATGAAGGGAGAAATATATTTCTTTCACTGTTACAGTTCAATACTGATTAGGCTAAATGCTTTACTAGCTGGCTTATTCCACATTGCAAGGGTGACTTTTTAAACCTTGAAACATTGTTTAATTTATTTCATTTACTTGTTCTTGTTACCCCTTATAACTGTAATTTCATAGTGAAGTCCCTGTGATAATCATAATTGTCATCCTGGGTCGTCTAGGGGTACCATGCTATCCTCTAGTTCCCAAAGTCGCTGGTTCAAACCTGCATGTCATATGTAAAACTCAATTTAATTTTTAATTTCATAGCTCATATTCACCGATATTCATAAAAATGGGTATGAAATATGAGCACAAATGCTGTATACCCTACAAGCATCTTTTAGATAATCACAGAATGTAGACTTTTTCTTTGGTTCTGTAATTTATTAATCACTAACAAGCAAAAGTGGTGAAGCATGTTAAACATTTTGGAAATGTCTGTCAAGGATTCATACTGTGGCATACACATTCTAATAACTTCAATCATTTCCGACAGTTACCTAGAATGCATTTCAAAACGTCTTGTCTCCATCATCAGCTAAGAGCCACTAACAGTCACTTGTGGCATGGGATCCTTGTCAAATGGAAAACTAAAATTCATAACATGATTCTTGTTCTTTTGTATCCAAAGGTTTACCTATATGGTTAAGTCTATTGGCTTTTAGACCACCTTTATTCATTTTACCTCTTTTTGGATATTGTGATTTTTTGTCCAGAAATGGTTGGCAATTGCAGAACTTTCTGTTTCCTTGTGTTCTTTTAAGCCTCAAACCAATGTTCCTTTTAGTTTTATCTACTTACATTAATTGGCAAGCCTCACAATTAATCTGGTAGATGCATGGCATCTTATTCTTTGGTATTGCCATTTAGTCTATATTTACTAACCGGTGTAATTTTGTATTCCAATGCTTGAACTTTTTTTAAATTTGTTGAATGCCCAAGGAAGGTTTCAGTTTCTGTTATTTTCTTTAGGTTCTTTAATTCTGCTCTGTATTAAATCTATTGAAAAACCATTCTTGTCCGCTATTTGCATGATGTCCTTGTCTTCCAATCTGTAGACCAAATTGTTGATCAAATCTGCAATTGCCAACCATTTCTGGACAAAAGATCAGAATATCCAAAAAGAGGTGAAATTAATAAAAGCGGTCCGAAAGCCAATTGACTTAACCATATGAGAAAAACTCTGTATACAAAAGAACAAGGAAGTTTAGTTTTCCAACAGACAAGGTTCTCATTAGTAAATACATCAAGCCACAAGTGACATCTACAGGGAAAACAGAAAACTAGTCATTGGCTTTTAGCTGACAATGGAGACAAGATGTGTCTGAAACGCATTTGAGGTAAATCTCAAAAAATTAGTTATTAGAGTGTGTGTGCCAATGTAATTGTTGCAACTATACTACTTTACTATGTTCTTCCTTACATTATTGGTACATCACTTGATGGCGTTATCCTGCTACATATTTACAAGATACAGAGGAAATACAATACATTAAAAGGTTTTCACATCCAGAAATTGCACTACACATATTTGTATTCTGGTGTTGTAAATCCTCTTTATAGTTGTTTATGAGTCAATAACTTAGTGGAACATCTACAATATGAAAACTTCCTGCAACTTTCACTACTACAATGTAACTAATGCTCTTTAGAACCCTCACTTCAAATACTAATTAAAGTTAACTAATGCCTCAATTACTTTGTTTTAAAGTAAGTCAATCAAAAGTACATTGTGGATGTACTGACTTAACAACAAATTTATGAAATCCACCATCATCTCAAATACTCCTAATATGGCCTACAACCTTCAGGGTTACCTCATTCCACCAAGCTATGACTGCACCCATTCCTGAGGCGGAGCACCCAGCGGGCGGATTTTGTTTCCTCCGATGATAGGTTGGCAGTGGAATGAGAGGACCTACAGCCTTTACTGTGGACTCCAAACCACATTGTGCCTTGGGGAATGCCACATAAGCAAGTCAGAGGCAAAAGCGTGGATAGGTTCGACTTAAAACCACCATTCCAGAGTCGGGAATCGAACTTCGGACCCTCAGTACGACAGCCAGGAACGAAACCATTGCGCTATCCCGGGAACCTATTTATGAAATACTGGGAAGGAAGGAAGGAAGGAAGAAAGAAAGAAAGAAAGAAAGAAAGAAAAAATAAGAAAAAAGAAAGGAAAAAAGAAAGAAAGAAAGAAAAAGAAAAAATAAGGGAAAGAAAGAAAGAAAGAAAGAAAGAAAGAAAGAAAGAAAGAAAGAAAGAAAGAAAGAAAGAAAGAAAGAAAGAAAGGGTAGTGCAAATCAGACTTTAAAGTGAGACACTCCATTTTCATTTTGGGCTTCAGAGCCGCCCCCCCAAAAAAAAGAAACTCAATTCAGGAAGAATTAGAAAAACAGAAAAGATTATTTTACTTTTCTGATTCTCCACCCCAAAATGAGTTAAACTGTAATCCTCTTATACCAGAGGAAGTATTTATTTCTCAAGTCTTGAGCTAGTATTTTCACTTCTCTGTAGCAGGTATAGGAAATATTGCACCCAAACTACATATCAGAACTATAGTTTTGAGGTTCCGTGAACCTAGAACGAACCTTTTTTTGAAAAAAGTCTATGCGTGTGTTTTAAGAGAATAAGTGAATTTCGGATAAATGCTAACTTGTACCAAGAATGTTAAAATAACATCTTCAAGGCATTTTAGCACCCCGCTGTGTTTCATTTAACGGTTCTGATTAAAATACCACATATTTAATATATTTGAATGACAGACCCATCTCTTGTACCTACAACTAAATGTATAATGAAACTATTTCTGGAAACGTTTATTTCGATTAACAGAACGTCATATGAATATTATCTGCATTAGCAGTTAAAAAAGAAATTGATCTGTTTGAAGTAGGTCATGGATGCTGTGTTTTGATCGCCGGGGTTGCATGTTTTCACTTGGTATTGCAAACGTGTGCGACGTTGTCAAGTTTAGCTGATTGCCCGAGTCAGTGAAAGTAAAGCTGACGGTGTGGGGGAGGAACCCGCATTCTCCATTGGCTCATGTGTACAGAGAGGAACGTGCAAAACATCAAATAATCCTGATAAAACTTCAAAATGTATTGATCACAAATCTCATGTACTTCCTCTGACCACTATCGGTTATTTTTATATCTCTTGTACAAAAGTTCGTGTTAATCGAGATAAACGTCTGCAGAAGTAGGTTTCGTTATAGTACGAGAGGCTGAAGCGGCAGTCAAATGTTTAAACAGCGGGTCGATATATGCTGGCTTTGAAACCCAATACTCAGTGTGGCATCACTAGAAAGTGACTTAGCACTTCAAAAAAGTTCTGATGTGTTACACTCACATGACTTTCTCTACTCTTGTACAAACTATTTTTACAAACGCTTATTCTCCGTCTACTTCATGTTAATAGAGATAAACATTTGCAGAGTCTATCTTATTGCTAATTGTCTTGTAGATGTAAGGGAATATATATTTACAAGGGCAATATAGAAATACAGTAGCCTTTAAGCATAGACATTCCTCTTAATAGCTGGTTGCTATGTGCAGCACCATTCTCTTTGCCACAGATTAATTCTCTTTGCATATCCAAGACAAAAAAAAATGAATAACGAATTCCCATTTGAAAAAAATAAGAATTGAAAAATTTAAGGGAACAACAAGCAATATCTCGAAAATGCTTCACTCAACAAACAAACAAATGTATATGGCATAAATTGTGTATTTTAACGCGATCTACATTTTTTGTGTTGGGTGAACCATTTTCGAGATGTTGCTTGTTATTCCCTTAAATTTTCCAATACTTATACTTTTTCTAAATTCGTTATTCATTTTTTTTGTCCTGGTAATGCAAAGAGAATGGAACACTCCACATAGCAACCAGCTCTTAAAATATTTGACTATCGCTTAAAGCCTAGCAATTGATGCAGTAATTTGTATCACAAATTACTTAAATGTAAATAATGATTGTACTATGAATATGCATTTTTATGTGACATTGATTTGAGATGTTTCTTGACTGTAATTATTGTTGATAAGTAAGTTTATACGACCTTACTGAAACTGTCAATAATAGCGCGCAATAATGCAGCGAGGGGGGGGGGGTGAGCTGTTTATCATTATTGGAAACGAGGAAGTTGCGTAATATTAACGCGTTTTTCCGTTTAGAATCTTCTGGAATATTTCCCTAGAGCATATGTATTCATAACTTTCATTGGATATTAATATAGACGCTAATGTTGGCGCGTTTTATTAGCCAATTGCAGTTCAGTTATAATCTTTAGGCATATCGGGGAGTGGGAGTATAAAAGCAGTAGGTTGGAGGTAAATTCAGTCCAGTTCATCGAAAATCTCAATACATTACACGTCGCCTTCAGTCGACCAGTTCATCAAAAATCTGTGTACACTACATGTCGTCTTCAGTCAGTCAGTTCGTCGAAAGTATTTGTACGGCAAACGCCGGGTATCGATTCACAATTTACGCGCAGCAGAATTATGAATAATCTAAAGTGTTGTAAGGTTAATTATACAAAAAGTTGAAGTACGTAAATTAAGAGTGATCAGTAAGAAGTTATTATAACAGTTTCAGTTTGGCGAGTGTTAAGATCAATGTATAAATGTGATAGTTAACGTGTTCGACAATAAATGTGTAAAACAAATTTCTTCATCAGTGTTATATTTGGATAAAAGATTCCTTTCCGTTTACACACCCTGATCTAGAAAAATGTTCGACCGAGAAATAATAGCTAGCCGGAGGACAGTGATACAGAATTAAATAAAAAAATAAAATTTAAAATTCTTTCAAACAAAAAACTAATACTGCCGCAAATTGCTAACACCAGATGGAGCTACAAACCGAACAAATGAATGACGTCACAAGATGGCTTCACATGAAGTAAACACACATACACAAACATTTGTAAGTAATACCGTTACACAATTCCCCTTGCATCTACAAGAAAATTAGCAATAAGATTAACATTTCGATTAACATGAAGCATATGGAGAATAAGCGTTTGTAAAAATAGTTTGTACAAGAGTTGAGAAAGTCATGTGAGTGTAACACATCAGATTTTTTTAGGTAGTTTAATTAAGCTCTAAACACTTTTCTTCACTCCTTAACCCCAATTAAACTAGGAAGCAAGCAAGCAAATAAAAACTCAACTCTCATAGTATTAGTGAAGAAAATGTTGATGTTTCACTACATTAATTCCATTGACTTTATTTTACCACTTCTTCAACATATTCCATCTTTTCTTTGTTATAAATGAACCTATCAGTAGTAACTTCACATAAAATATTTTCACTCTGGTAACACTTCACTTTAACCTTCGATAATTAAATCACTGACACTTTCTCTACCACATACATAGTAGGTAAAAAAGGTATTGCATTTCACCCAAACATTAGATATCCAGAATTCACCGGAAATACGTGTTTTGAGGCTCTCTGAATCAAAATAAGTCATTTTGGAAACATGTCAGAGAGAGAGAGAGAGAGAGAGGGGGAGGGAGTGTGTGTGCGTGTGCGTACAGCATAACTCAACGAAAAATGGGAAAAATGCTAAACTTGTTATCTGAGTCCAGTATCTTCCAAGGCTGCGATACAAAGCTATTCAAGAAAATCCCCTACCCCTAAACTACCCTTTACACGGAACACTTTTCGAAAATTTCTATTTTCTAAAATGGCTAACGATTTTGAGTAATATATCACATATTAAAGATGTTTACATAGCAACTAAAATGTTTAGCTATCTTGAATTTTCTGGGAATAGCCTAGGAGGTTCTCTTATTCGGAAGGAATTTTGTATAATCTTGTATAACTGGTAAATGTTAAGCAACACGAAAACGTACAATACAAAAAATTTAGATCTCTTTAAAACAAACAATTTATTTAAAAGAATTTCTTTTTGTAGCATATGCCGTTTCTGAGATATCCGTTATTAAAGGTTCGAATTGTTCAGTATGTGTTCAAAGTCCCATCGATTTTCAGCTGTTCTCGCGATGTCATGGAATTTTAAGGCAGCGTATTGCACCCAATTCTTAAACATTTGACTATCGCTGCTCTCTTCGTATCTATAAGGAAATGTGTGATGTACAATTTTTGCAAAGATTCATTTGAATTAAAATGTAATAGATAGAAAAATAAGCTTTATTGAGAATAGTTTGAATAAACACGATTAAAGATAGAGGGTAGAGAAAGTCATATGAATGTATCACATCAGATGTTTAGGAAAAGGTCCATGTATGTGAGCGTGAACAGCATAACTCAAAAACGAAAAGCCGGATTAACACCAAACTAACTACACTCCACATGGAACATTTTTCGATTTTTGTTTTTATTTTCTAAAAAATGGCTCTAACGATTTTGATTAAAATACCATGTATTAATGATATTTACATGACAAAATGTATATCTTGAATTTTCTGGGAATAGCCTTTGAATTCCTCTTCATTCGGAAGGAATTCTGTGTAATCATGTATAACTGGTAAACGTAAATCTATAGAAGAAAACGTACTACACAAGAAATGTAGATCTGTTTAAAACAGACTTTATTTCAAATAACTATTTGTGGCATCAGCCATTTTCGAGATATCCGTTATTAATGGTTTGAATTGTTCACTGCTTGGTCAATCCTGTCAACATTCAGCTGTTTCTCGCGATGTCATGGAAACAGCATATAGCGTCCAGTTGTTAAACATTTGACTATCGCTGTTCTCTTTGTATCTATAACGTAATGTGCAAGGCTGGCTTCGTAGCTCAGTCGGTAGAGCACCTGCCTATTGTGCGGGAGGTCCCGGGTTCCATTCCCGGCCGGGTGTGGAAATTGTTCTGCCAAGATTATTGTTTAACCTTCCCAGAGCCTGGAAATATGAATGAGAGTAATGAGAGATCTATTGATTAAAAATCAAAAGTGCAAGAAACAAGAGTTACACGAGTTAACATCATTGCCAATGGAAATGCTGCTGATAAGTTAAAGGCGGGGTATATACACGCCGTTTGTGAAAACTGCAACACCAAGAAGGAAACGCATGCCACAGGTTGGGAACATAACAAGTAACAAATGATAAACTTTTCAAATCTATACATGACCTTTGAGCCCTAATATTCAGTATTTGATGTGGCCTCCATGGGCTGCAAAGAGCTGTTATATGCCGTGGCATTGAATCAAAAAGGTTCTGAATAAGTTCCTGAGGGATTTCCCTTCACGCAGCTTGTATTCGAGCCCACAAGCCCGTGACACTGGTGCACCAGGTGCCGACCAACCATATCCCAGACGTGCAGGCCAGGGAACCAATGGTACCCGTCGCTCTTCGAAGAAGGCTTGTACATTCCTCGCAATATGTGGCCGGGCATTGTCCTGTGAAGATGCCTGAAGCAGGAGTACCTCAGGCTCTACAGGCCCATTGCAGTCAGAGGATCTTGTGGTTTCTGGACAATAGAAGCCGACGTAATGGCATGCATGCAACCAGTCCAACCTGCAGCAGACGGCGACGAACCGTTGATGCAGACAGCCAACATTGTGGATGAAACTGTACGGTCCGTTATGGCCATGCGTACAAGATGACGGTCATCCCGTGCTGTGGTCCAGTACTCGCTCTTCATCTATCCACTACTTCCACACACGCATCACTGTCGTAGCAGCATGCCCTGTACGAGCCGAAGTGTCACGGTATGACAAACCCGCTTCCCGGAGACCGATCATGCTGCCCCGTTCGAACTCGCATGCCGATATGGCTCCCTTTGACGTCGACGAGGCATACTGGCACTCTCTTTATTGTTTCTACCTTGTTTGACAGCTCTGCAGTGACTACACTGACCTTGTCGGACCGACACAAGAGGGTTCTGCTCGGTCTACATGTACCCCATCTCTCTGCAAACCCAATCACTTATTGCTTGCACACTCTTCTACACTTCCATCAAGTTTGGAGTTATTCGGGAAAGTCTTTCTTAGTGTTGCAATTTTTACAAACGGCAGTGTATAAATGGAACTAAAAAGAAGAAATGTGTAATGCAGCTATTTCTGCAAACGTGCTATAAGGCTGAGCCTGTCCTAAAATAGAAAAATCCATCTTTTTTGCTTTCATTTTAATATGCTCTAAATATCGCATTTTTCTCCAACTGTAATTTCTGATTCATTGCCGAGTTCTGTGCAATTCACATGAAAGCACTGTTGTCAAGGCAGACGAGTGCTCAAAGTTTTTGTGGGTTAGGGGAGGGGTGAGGGGTTCTCTGCCGTTAGGATTAACAGTATCACCTGTGAAGTATCGTGAGAGTTTATTCTAATACAGGATACAACTTATTTTTCCAGGCTAAGTTACAGATTAAACGTAAAGGACCAACAGGCAATTTAATTATGGAACAAAAAGATGGTAAATATGTGAGGCGATGGTTCACAACAAAACCTTGGTTAACTGGTAGCTCAAAGCGAAATAGACTATTATTTTTACTGTTTATTTTTTGGAAAAGACAACTCAGAATGGTGTGAGTTAGGAATAGAGGAGGAGAGTTTGAAAAATATTGCTGCAAAAACAAATAAACACGTGTCATCCACAAAACATATTACAGCAGCTGGGGAAACTAGAATAGAGTCGCGCGTCTTGATGCCACAAGAACTAGCATTTCGTGGTCATGATCGATCCAAATCATCTATAAACACGGGGAATTATTTACACACTTCAGGATTTTTAGCTGAGGTCGAAAATTACTAAGAAACCACTTGACTTTATTCAAGGTATCACTTCAAGCTGACGAGACGACTGACGTGTTTACCAAGAGCCAAATTAAAACCAGGATTAACATACATATATAGCTGCGAGGATAAACGGTTACCACCCAAGGACCTCTTCAAGTATTTGATAATCAACTGATTACCAGAACTGGTTTTGAGCATTCCACCGACAGCTTGTGTGAAACAAACATGAGCACTTTCAAGTGTGTGAAAACATTTCCAAACACAATGACTAATGCAAGTTTGTTCAATTTGTCAATTTTAGCAACTGACGGGTCCAGGGGGAAAAAACAGGTCACTTTTTAATCTAAATGATATGCCTTTGGATACTCCATGGAAAAAGTCATCTTTTAGGTGTATGAAACGGAAAGAAACTGGTTAGTCATGGATTTGTTTGCCCTTTAAGTTGTTGCGTACAGGAAAAGAAGCAGGCAAGTCAACTGTTCCAACGAAAGAACCAAGTAAATCATCTGCTCGCCAACAGACAGCAGTTTGTTGCTCTTATATTTAGCTGTGTTCTACATTGTGTTTTTAGTTTACATTGTTGTTTCAATATTGAATAGTAAATTGCGCTGTGCTGTTGAGATGTCAACATTGGCATACCACAAAATGTGCGTAAGAAACGAAGAAGAACCAGCCGTATTGCAGATGTCAATAAGAAAGTAAGGTTACGTTCACATGAAATGGGGAATGCTTGCAAATGTTTTGAGGTAACCACTGAGCTGAAATACTATCGGAATTCAACAGCCTGGAAACGCACAATGATCAGAATGAGAGGTTAATAACTGTGTTACCTATTAATCAAAGAAGAAGTTGTATTTGCGTATAGGGTTCGAGTTCTTGCTGGATCTGACCACAAGCGCGATATACCAGTTTGTGCAATACATGGTATCACAAAAAACAAATTATTGGTTGTGCGCCGCGAGATATGAGAGGTAAACTACAAGGTCATTGATACACACTCACATAAACAGCTTTAAATGCAGACAAAGCCATTACAGCATTATCCGAAGATGTTTAAATAACTTCATCCCACTTCTGAAACCTACAGGTGCATTATGAACACGAATTTCAATATTGCGTGTAGTGGCATGTGCACTCCTTGTGATGAATTCTCAGCCAAGCTAAAATCACTGTCCCCAGAAAAGGATAAAGAAGACATTAAAAAGCTAACAACCTTGAATGTTCTTCATAAAAGAAAAGCCAAGACATTCTATCAACGCAAAAACAAAAAAATGCCAGACACACGGCAATGAAAACCAAGACGATGCAAGCAATTTGTATGCATTTTGCTAAAAATGTCCCAATACCGAATATAACTACCAACGATGTGTATCCCGGCGGAGGACGGGCGTAAAAATCCTTAGTATGGTTTCCTTCGGAAGGGAAGTAAAGCCAGTGGTCCCGTGTCGTAGATTTATGGCACGTAAAAGAACTTCAAGCCTGATAAAAAGGCCTCTGAGCAAAACTGCCGATCTTTCACGCCCAATGTAGAATGGGACGCTAACGACTAAAGTAGTTAAGAGCGTCCATAAATAAAACTGGATTTTTTTTAACGTGTACTACAAGCGTCAGCTATCAATGTATTCATTCAACATCCACATTCTCTCTACAGGCCAGTCAGTTTTCTATATGTATCAGGAGAGTATGGGAAAGAAAGGTCCCAACGAGGTAGCCTCGTTTCTCTTTCAATTATGAACTATCTTGATGACGAGGTTGACGAGCTTCAAGTGTTTTGTGACTCTGCTGGAGGGCAAAACAAGAATTTCACTGTTTTTCGCTTCATGCATTAAGTGGTTCATAATATCATCCATGGCTTGATAAACATCAGGATCACATTTCCAGAACTAGGCCATTCATACATGGAATGTGATAACAACGTTGATCTTTGGAATTTGAAACAAAAGGTGGAAACCCCAGAGGAGTTCATAAGTATGATTGCAAATTCAAGAACCAAACCAAGCTTTCATTGTTGTGAATGTCTGTCAGGAAATGGTGTATGATTGGAAACATTTTTAGATCAAAAGTATGTACTGAAATGTCCGTTTAAGATCCAACCCGTGAAGGGGCCACGTCTACTGAACTGGAGGAGATGGTATCCAGTATCATAAAAAAGTCTGACAAAGGTGCTTCAACACAGAGTACAGGAGAATTTGAGCTATTCAGGTAACTTTAGTAGCAATATTATTCTATCCTTCAAATTTTCTGATAAAATTGCTTATACGTAACAAATTTCTGTATTGTACGCGGATCTTCTACATATTTCCAAAGCTATAACGAGTCTCATGAAGTTCTGTGGTCGTGACATTTTTCCAAGGATTGGTACATGATTGACAACCTGTGAATTTCCAACAATAATAATAATAATGAATAGTATTTACATGATGGTAATACAATCCTAATTACAAGCAAAATCTCGGATAGCTAACATGCCTGGTTTTTTCCTGAAAAAAAGTGCTGTTGGAGTGAACTTTTTTGTTTTGTGTGATATTACTGATATAAGAGATATTAAGCACCATTTTATTTGGTTCATTACATTTGAAACTTCAATATTTCACTTTGTTTGAAAGAAGTATTTGTATAGGAAGCACCCATTGCGTTTTATAATTAAAATTCATTTTCTAGGTTTCTTGGAAAAAGTGACTTACTGCTTTTTTTTCCTGGACCCTTCAATTGAGAAAAGCAAATTTAAATCTTCTTCTAGGAGCTATGAATTTGTGGAAAGGTCATTGAAATCTTCGCAGAGAATAATGATCAAAGGATTGAACTCGTGTATAAAAAATTTAAAGCACGTACCTAAGGTTTATAATTTGTATTATTGTATTAAGCTTATGTTATTTCAGTTGTAGTCTTAAGCAAATATAAAATGCCGTCCGTTTAGCGATAACGCATTTCTCCGAAAATACTCGTATTAGAAAGGTTGAGATTTTAAAACATTGGGTGATATAAATAAAAACAAGCAAAAGCTTGTGAGCTACAGCTCGTAGCAAGTTGAAAATCGAGCATCAGGTCTTGGTTTGGTATAAATAAAAATTTCCCCTCTTCGTTGAGCTATTGCTATCACCTACCAAGCTTTTGCTCAGTGACCTTCACCACGACACACCAGCTGAGTAAACAATCACGCCTATTCTTCTGTCAGGAGGCGATTTAAATCTTTACTGCACTTAAACATCCATTTACTCATTCATGGTAATCATACTCTCATTTATGAAACCTAATAGAGGTACAGATTTTAAATAACACAATTGTAATCGAAGATTTCGCAAATTAAATAGACATTGAGATTTACCCAACTTTCAACAGATAACGTTCATCCCCTTTTAAATTCAATCCCCATTTTCTTATTTGAAAGTATTACAAAGGTGTCACCAACTGATGTATTGAAAGTAAATTATTTGTACTTCTGCTTTTGCACCTTTATATTGATATCCTCTGCATCTATATATAATATCACTACGCAATTCCAAGAATTTATAAGACGTTATCATGAATTAAAGTTAAACTGGATGAAAGAGTTTCATTTCGTGGAAAGTTAAATTTAAGTTTGGTTTTATATGAAATTCTCTAGTTATAATCCGGTTTTGATTTGTGTGAACATTCTTTGACTATATTACCAGTCTTTCGGTAATGAGAGCGGATCGCTATGACCTCACTCACGTTCTGTTTAGATGAAAACACGTCAGGATCTTTTCAGCATTGTTAGAAGGTCCACCTCGTATTTCATTTGCCTCTGGAAGAAAATCTTGTGCAACCTTATACATTTTCTGTTTTATATCTGCACACATCGGAGTCCTTGTGTCTTGAAACAATTTCTCTATCAGTTAGTTATAGCAAGTAGAGGAAGTATTGCATTCTACGCAAAAATTCGACACCGAGATTTCATCAGAGATACACGTTTTTTTTTTATTCAAACATTCTCAAAACATATTTGGCAAAAGGTGTGTGAACAGCATAAATAAAAAAATACTTCAAGCTTAGCATCCTCCAAGGATGTGATAAGATTTTCAAGAAAATTCCTCTACACCAAAACTATCTCTTTTCTCAAAAAATGGCTCCAACAATTTTGATTAAACTGCGGTATTTTTTAAGATATTTGCATGACAAATATAATTATGTATATCTCGAATTTTCTGGGAATAGCCTGTGAAGTGCTCTTCATTCTGAATGACTTTTATGTAACTGCTAAACTATAAGAGATCCTACTAAAATAGATCCTACAAAATCGTACTACGCTCCTGTGTCTGAACAGCAAACTCAGAAAGGAAAAGTCGTTAAATAACAAGTTTGGTATTTAAAGTTCAGCACCTTCCAAGAACGTCCTCCCACCCTAAACTACCCTTTACATGGAAACTTTTCCCAAAAGGCTTTATTTCCTCAAAAATGACTTCCAATGACCTTGATTAAATACCACATGTTTAAAATATTCTCATGTCAAATGCATATATTGAATTTCCTGGGAATATGCTCTGAAGTTCTCTTCATTCTGAGTAACTTCTGCACAATTGGTAAACCATAACATACGCAAAATCTCACTATGAAAAAAAAAAAACTGCTCTCGTTTAAAGCACACAATTTATGTCAAAGCATTTCTTTTTTCCGTTCTTTTTTAAGTTAACCATTCCCAAGATATTACTTATTGGTTTGAATTTTCAAATGCCTAATTATCATTTTCTCAAATGGGGATATTCTCTCGTGGTCATGCAAAGAGCAACAAATTTCAGAGCCCTCATATACCCACACGCTCTTTAAAAAGCTGACTCACTTTGCCTACTGTAAATGTAAATTGAAGGTTTATATGGATTAACAGGAGGAAGCTGGAATAATAAGCTTTTGTAAGTATAGTTTGTAGAAGAATGATTAGAGAAAGCCAGTGAATGTACAACATCATAATTCTTTTCTTTCTTTCACGATCATCTGAAAAGAACGGAATTTCAAATGCATCATCAAATAGCGACCCATATTTAAAAGATTTGACTATCGCTTTATCCCTATAATGAAATGTGTAATGAAACTGTCTCGATCAACGTGTTCCCTGCGTGCTGCATTTGCGCTACTTAACACAAGCTATGCACAATATGGCTGCCCTGTTTATTTACATTAAAATGAGCTTTAGTAAGAACAGCTTATATACCCGCTAAGTCATGTGAATGTAACACCTCAGATTTGTTAATAGTGCTTACTGAAATTAAATTAATACGTGTATAGTTTTATTCTTGATGCAAACAATCTTATAGTTTTATGAAGGACAATTTATTTAACACAGCATGCTTGGCTTTGATTTTTTACTTTCTCTACTACGTATAGTAAGTAGGGGAAGTATTGCATTCCACCCAAAAATTCGATACCGAGATTTCACCGGAAATACATGTTTTGAGACCCCCTGAATCCAAATAAAGTAGTTTGGAAACATGTCGGTGTGTGGGTGTCTATCTGTGACAAGCATAACTCAAAAACGAAAAGTCGGATAAATACAAAGTTGGTATTTGGGTTTAGTATCTTCCAAGGATGCGACACGAAGATTTTCAAGAAAATCCCCCCACCCCAGATTATCCTTTACATGGAACATTTTTCGAAAATTTTGGTTTTCTAATAAATAGCTGTAACGATTTTGATTAAAATACATGTTTAAAATATTTCATAGCAAATGAAACCCATATCTTGAATTTCCTGGGAACGTCTCCAAAAGTCCTCTTCATTCTCAATGATTTTCAAGTAACTGGTAAACCGTAAGAGAAAGACGCTTTACTGCACCAAAAATATATATCTCGTTAAAACACAATTTAGTCACATACATTTTTTCTATCGAGTGAACCATTTCTAAGGTGTTCCTTGTTATTTGTTGGAATTTTTCAATATTTACACTTTTTCTCAAACGGGAATTCGTTATTTTTTTTTAACTCCAGGAATGCTTCACATAGCAACCAGCTCTTAAAAGATTTAACTATCGCTTAAAGCCTACCATATTCCCCTTGCACCTACAAGAAAATTTGCAATAAGGTAGTTTCTGCAAATGTTTATCTCGATTAACATGAAGTAGGTGGAGAATAAGCGTTTGTAAAAATAGTTAGTAGGTAAAGTCGCGTAAGTGCAACAGATCGGATTTTTTAGACTTCGATCCATTCTTCTTCCTTTTGAAATACGAAGCGCATCCAGAGACTAAATTTCCCTTATTTTGTTTTAACACAAAGAAAACATAGTTACATGAAAACTTTATTGGCAACAGGTACAGCAATGTTTCAGCTATTTATCGACATAGCCACACAAGAATTGAGACACTTGCCATATAGTGGGATCAACTTGTGTGACAGTCATCTTCAGCTCTTCGTCCTTGTCAAAACGCTGACCGGAATTTCTTGAAGTGCAACAGAAGATGGAAGATCAGGACTGTATGGTGGATGACCAAACAGCTCCCAGACGAACTCCTGCAGAACAGTCGCTGTGCGCCGAACCGTATGTTGAGCATTCCACGCCTCTTGTTTTAAATGCCAGGTCGCAATTCAGCAGTGTTTCACCTCTGGGCAGAAAGCCAATGAGCAAAATGCCCTTCCTGTCCCAGAACATGTGCACATCACTTTTTGCACCGACGCAGTCTGTTTGATCGGAGATGCATCGACTGCTGATTGGTTTCCAGGGTAAAGTGCGAAATCCACGTCTCATCGCCCGCGACGATCCTTCGAGGAACTCATCATGATACCGCTGCAGAAATGCCAGTGTCAGGCCTTTCGGCACACAATTCCCTGAACAGCAGGTGCTTAGTGATAATTTCATGCAACGAGAATCATGATATCTGTGCGGAAGATGGCTCCTGAGCTCCGCAATCGTGAAGCGACGGTTCTCCATGATGGGATGCCGCACCAGCTGAATAAGGTCCTCATGGATTAGGGACGGTCGCCCACTGCGATGACCTTTCGGAAAACTGCCTATATCAGCTTGCTCATGATGTTCGGTCCGTAGACCTGAAGATCGGCACTTTGTTTTGTGCAGTAAGCAACTTTATCAATGGCCGAACCTCGCAGGCGGCAGGGGAACCAATAAGAGCCGCCATTTCGCGCCACTGCTGCGGAGCTACTGGCACCAGGTGGGATCGCTCCGGACGGCATATGATTCATGTCATAGATCTGTTACGCATGCGCAATTTTCCGGGTAAATACGTTTACTTTAAAGGAAACAAAATCGGAAAACTTACTTTCTGGATGCGCCTCGTATTTCCATTTTGTTAATTTCGATGGGCAAATAAATATATTCCATCTTTTTTTTTCTTCCCAAATTAATAATCACTCCAATTTACGCAATTTTTCAACTGCACTGAAAAAACCTTTTAATATACGGCATTTTAATCAAAACTGTTTAAGCCAATGTTTTAAAAATAAATTAAGAAAAATGAGCCAATGAAACATTATTTATGAGTGGGGGATTTTCTTGAGAATCTTTGTGTTGCATTCTTGGAAGATGCTGAACTTAATACCAAGTTTGGTATTTATCAAACTTTTCGTTTTTGAGTTACCTATGTCGTTCTCTCTGTCTTTATTTATTTATTCATGGAGTCTCAAACGTGTATTTACGATGAAATCTCAGTGCTGAATTTTTTAGTGGAACACAATAGTAAACAAAAAGAAAGAGCATCGTCAAGAAAACATTCACAATGATTGAGAGAAACACGACGTTACGGGTGAGCTATTTATAAACTCGCTGCCGAGAGTTGTACTGTTTTGTGTCGCAGTCAGCTTCCATTGCAGGCCATGGTGGTTTGTCAAATACCCATTTACTCTAGGCTTAATGCTGTGTGTTCAGCAATTGTAATCAATAGCGAAAGATAAGTATTATCCTTAAGTTTAATTGAAAAATACCGATTCCCATCACACTTCTACCAGGCTTTGGACTGGCAAAATTATATATTATAATGCTGTTTTAAAGGATTACATCTGCTAGTTATGTTGTGGCTTCTACACTGATATTTCTTGGACCAGATCCAGAGCCGGGATATACCCTTTCTCTCCTGTATTAAGCGAACTTGCGGCTCGTGTTACTTGATGAAATACTCCGTGTGAATGGACTGTCCCTGGTTACAGTTGACAGTAAAATATTGTCGTACTGATGTTTGTGTGGTTTTACATATTATGTTGAGTTATCTTTCCGACAATGCCTAATTTAACTTCAAAATTAAAAAGAAAAACACTAGCTAAATTTGTGTCTGCTAAAGCTTATGAACACATAAAGGAAGAGGCCAGCGTAAAGATCGGTACTCCACTGAGCTTTTCAAAGAAAGTGAAAGCTTCGAGAAAGAATTGCAATTGAACACAATGGGATGGAAGCAGTGCCGAGGATGATGCCACTGATAGTAATACCACGAAAGACGAAGGTATGCTAGGCTTATAAGAATTAAAATGCGATAAAATACTACAATGTTGTTTTACTCGGTACGAAGTGAAATCATTACTGGAACTGTGGTATTTAATTTGGTAGAGACTGTACAAGCTACCAGTAATGAGACATGTAAAATCACGCGCTTAGATGATTCAGCGACATTTCCACTTTTCGCGAAAAGTGAGGTTTTGGCATACGTATGTGCATTCTCCCTGTACAGAGAGTCAAAAAACCACGAACCGCTGCGCGGTGTTTTTCCTGTCTGCTTCCTCGGCAAACGTTGGCGTCTGCCGCTATCATAGAAAAGTGCGGATGAGCCAAAAGTATTTTTAAAACTACTTTTAAGGCTTTACTTACCAACTTTATGAAAGCAGGTGCTGAAACCGGCCGTTGAGAAATGCTGGCAATTCTCTGGTGGATATTTTGTTTTAATTCTACCAGGGTGTGTGGGTTTGTCTTTAACACTTTATGTTTTAAATTACCCCACAGATAGAAATCGCAGGTGGTTAGATCGGGGGACCGAGGGAGCCACAAGTTTCTACTAATAATTCTGCCCTCAAACACATTTTTTATTGTTCTCATCGTAATATTGACCGCATGAGCTGTTGCAGAGTCTTGTTCTAAACCGGGAAAATCACGCTCCCTGCCTGCTAATTCTGTAAAAAAGGGTGCAAAATTTTATTCGCGTATGTACGGCAGTAGGGTGTATACAGCGATTCTGGCGCAGAATATGGTGATACGTGAGAAAAGATAGGGAAAACTAGGTGAAATGCTAGGCTAGGCGAGGCGGGAGGTTGAGAGCCAGAAAATGGTGATACATGGGAGAGATAGGGAATATGAAGGGAGGTGCTAAGGAGGGTAATGTAATCTAGAGGTGCCTCTGGCGGGCAATTTAGGGTGAAATGGGGGGGATAGCAGTGTGTACGCGCATGCACGTTCCTTGTAAGACTTATAACTCAAGAGTTTTCTATGAGTATATCTAACCTAACCCAACTACACTATCGCCTCATCATGTCAGTTCTAACCTTAGCATCTATTCTATCTACTCATTGCCCATTCCAACATTAACTTAACATAGCCCAATCGATCCTAACAAAGCTTGCCACACTTCACACTGATTTATTTCATTTTGGTGGCGTATCTGACATACCTACATCCATATTTGTTATTCTTTAGAATATTGTGATGTTTTATAGTAATTTCGAGAATTTTTCCAGTCCTTTGGAGCGCTTTTAGGGTATTTCAGACACTGAAATAGTCATTCCGGAAGCGTTCTTATGAGAATTTCATGCTCTGGAACAGACCTTTTCCGTTATTTTGCTATATTTCGGAGGCCTTTTGAAGACATTGTACCCACTTTTACAGACTTTCTAGACACACGTTCAGAAATTCTGGAACATTTTAATACATGTGCCACTAATGAGGGATTTCCGGGTATCGTCATAAGCTTTTAGCATATTTAGGAGCAGAATCAGCGCATTTCAAAACATTTCGAAGGGATTTTAGACAATGGAGCAGATATTTCCAGGATATCGGTAGACAGTTTTAGGACGTTAAATCGTTTTGAAAGTATTTTCATAGTTTTCCATGCATTTGAACAATTTCGAGGGTATTTTAGAGTGGAGTGGATATTGTAGGGAATTTTAGAGCATTTCGAGGATATTTTACCACTGATGCAGCCATTTTCGGGTATCAGCATAAGGTTTAGCATATTTTGGAACACTTTACGAACATTTGGGGATACTTTGATAGCATTTTCAGGCCATGGAGCGGTCATTTTCGGGATAGTGTTTCGGGTTTTTAGGACATTTAGGGACATTTTGAGGGTATTTCATGCTGTTGAAGGTATTTTATAGAGTTTTCCAACCATTTCGAAGGTATCTTAGACATAAGAGTGTACATTTTCGGGAGGAGAGGTAGTTTTATAGTATTTTGAGGCAATTTGAAGGTATTTCTTGGCACTTTACGTCCATTGTACACACTTTGAAGACATTTCGAACTAGAAATAGGTATTTAGAATAGTGATAGAGGTATTTGCAGCACAACAAGACTTTGGACTTTACGAATATTTTGACCTCTTTGAAACCTTTCTACTACATTTTAACACGAATTTCACACGTCTTATAGTAGTTTGATTTTAATGCTCACTTACGACGTTTTACAAGAATTTGATGGTATTTTTTGAATTGTCACCCTTTTTACAGTATTTACGGCATTTTCACCAAACTTGTGGATACATTATAAGCATTTCATGTACTGTTACAGTGCTTTTTATATACTTTTAAAGCCCTTTTTCTATATTGCATACAAACATAATGGTGAGCTGCTATCATGTGAGGGGAGGAGGGATGAACTGTGTATGGTTTACAGTCTTACTGAAGCATATTCAACTAATCTAACCTGGCTTAGACAATTTTCTCGACATCTTTTCTATCCCGGCATCGTCTAAACGAATCCGCATCGAACATCCTAACCTAACCTATCCCAGCCTTGCTTGCTCTGGAACACCGTCTCATTATCTATTCTATGCTTCCGTAGTCTAACTTTACCAAAGCGTAACCAGACGCGTGGATAAAACATAACGAAACGTGACCAACCCGTTGATAATTCAACCTAAGAAAACCCATCCTTCATAACTTAGTCGCTCAGTATCCGAGTCTAACCCAACCTATCCCAGGCTATCCTATCATCTATTCTATCCCACCATCGTCTAACTTAACGTCCCACCGAACATCCTAACCTAACCTATCCCAGCCTTACCTGCTCTGGATCATCCTCCGATTATTCTATTCTAGCATCGTCTAACCTAACCAAAAGGTAACAAAACATCACCTAACCACAAAACGTAGCAAAATTAACCAAACGTAACAAAAAACGTAACCACAAAACACAGCGAGGCGTCACGTCACAACACGACGTAGTCAAACCTAACAAAACCAAACCAAACGTAACAAGAGGCATGCACAAAACGTAACGAAACGTGACCAACTCGTTGATAAAATAAACTATCCTTCATAATTTGGTCAATCAGTCTAACCCAAGCTATACCAGACGATCCTCTCATCATGTATTCTATCCAGTCATCGTCTAACCTATTCTGATACCATCCTAACCCAATACCCAGTATTCTAACCCAAACTACAAATTCCTTACCTATCCTACAATCGTCTACTCTCCTATCGCCGAACACCCTAACATCAACCAATCCTAAACAAAGCTGACCTTGAAATTATTTTAATGAAATCGCATCGTTTTATTCAGGTCTTATTATTTGAGGGTCTCAATTACAATGTTTATGTTAACGTAGGTTTATTTAGAGATTTGCTGTAGTTCTTCGATTGGCGTCTCTTTTATCTGGGCTTGAGAGCAGCATTCGAAGTTACTCCTAGTGGCAGAGTTACCGCCTTCTACTTCCATTCTACTTATTCTTCTTTCTCCACGTTTATGCAGAGTATATGTGAGTGATAGTTGAGTAAACAGTCATTTTGTGTAAGCAGGTTCACGGAGAAAATCAACATATTAGTGTATGCATCACATTTTCTTATGCATGGCTCACAATGCTGTAATCACCATAAGCGTATGTAGATATTCGTTCATGTGCAATCAATCTTTTACCGTCATGAGATGATAGAGCGATTTTGATAGCTTCAACTGTTGAAACAATATGACAGACTGAATCAAAATCATCGGAGTTCTGCTAATCCTGAAACCTCCTATACTGCACCATATCAGAAACATCCTCCGATGAGCTTTTGCGTTTACCTAATGCCGTCGTCCAGCGTTGAACGTCTAGAAACTGATCTCCCTACCTAACCCTATGTATATCGTGGTTGTGATGCTGCTGAGAAGTTTATGGAATATCTAACATTTCTTACGATAGGATATACAAATCTGCTAAGCTTCTGAAACTTACAGATGAACAGCAAAAGCATTTCAGTCTTCTATAGCGCTACTTATGTGCTAAGGAATTTACAGAAGACAACTACAAACTGTGCGACCACGATCATATCAGCGGTGAATACCGAGGAAGTCTGCACAATAAGTGGAATTTGCCCTGCAAAACGCCGAAATATATACCTGTCTTCCTTCATAACCTAAGCGGCTATGATTCACATTTCATCGTTACGGAGCTGGGATGTGCAAGCGAGAGATGGTGATTCATAACTCTGAAGAAAGCTATATCTCATTCTCTAAGTATGTTGGGGATATAAAGCTCTGGTTTGTGGATACTTATTTCCTGAGTACAAGGCTGGAGAAGTTAGTAAAAAAACTTAACAGCATATCCCGAAACAGATAAGTACTATGGCCGTGAGAAGTCCAGTTTGATGACCCGTAAAGGCGTATTTCCGCATGATTACGTCACTTCATGGGATGTCTTGAATTGGAAACAAATGCTTACAAGGGAAGCATTCCACAGCAAATTAAATGAAGAAGAAATTAACGACGATGGCTACGGTCATGCTAAAACCGTGTGGGACAAGTTTAGCATAAAAAATTTAGGCCAGTACCGCGACCTCTACTTAAACTCCGATGTTCTTCTCTTAGCTGATGTCTGAAACATTTAGGAATTGGGCCATCAAAACATAAAGTTGATCCTGCATAGAGAAGTTTGATCCTCTGAAGCCCGCTCAATTTATCACATACCAGGACGCTAATAACCAATGTGGCTGGGCAATGTGCCACGCCTCCTTATGGAGGATTTGAGTGGGTTTCCCCTGAAGATATAAATCAAAACAGTTTGAAAGATGACTCTCACGGATATATTTTACAAGTGGATATCGAATATTCTGCTGAGCTCCTTGACCTACATAACGATTTACCATTCCTGCCCGTGTGTTTGAAACCTAAGGATTCTACTACAAAGAATTCCTCACCTTGGACCTCGACGAAAGTATGCTGTTCACTATAGGATCTTGAAAGAGGCGCGCTCTCTCTCTCTCACTCACTACAGCTGACGAAAATTCATCGCGCACTACGATTTCTACAATCACGATGGTTAAAACCTTACGTCGAAATTAAACACAGGCTTCGGCAAGGTGCTAGAAACGATTTTTAGAAGGATCTTCACAAGCTGTTCAACAATGCTATGTTCGGGAAAACAATGGAGAACATCCGGAAGCGGATGGATATATGACTTGTGACAGATCGTAGAAGGTTCGAAAAACTTATAGCAAAACATACATTTATTGATAAAACTATATATGGAGATACCATGGCTGCTGTACATATGGATTCACGATAGATTGTGTTTAACAAACCAATATACATAGGCACGAGTGTGCTACACATTTCAAAAACCCTCATGCACTCGTATCAATACGATGTGTTACTCTCGTATTATGGAGCTGAACACCTACAACTCTTGTATATGGATACTAACTCCTTCATCCATCGGGCGACTACAGCAGACGAATACCGGGATAAACTACACATGCTCAAGCGCCTAGATACCTCTGATTAACCGACGTACCATATATGCTCTTCAGCACAAAACAGAAGGTGTTGGGGAGATTTAAAGATGAAGCCAGCGGAAAAATATCCAAAGCTTTGTAGGTCTTAAACCTAAAATGTATGCGGTCGATATCAAAGGAAGTGTAATTTAAAAGATTAAAGGTATTAAACGGAGAGCTACTAACCACTATATTACATTCAACAGTTATGTGGACCGCCTAAAACAATGAAATCATAAGAACTCCGATGATTTTTAATTCAGTCTCATCATCATATTGTTTCAACAGTTGAAGCTATCAAAATCGCTCTATCATCTAATGACGATAAAAGATTGATTGCACATGAACGAATATCTACATACCCGTATGGTGATTACAGTATTGTGAGCCATGCATAAGAAAAGGTGATGCATACACTAATATGTTGATTTTCTCCGTGAACCTGCTTACACAAAATGAATGTTTACTCAACTATCACTCACATATACTCTGCATAAACATGAAGAAAGAATAAGTAGAATGGAAGTAGAAGGCGGTAACTCTGCCACTAGGAGTAACTTCGAATGCTGCTCTCAAGCCCAGGTAAAAGAGACGCCAATCGAATAAGTACAACAAATCTCGAAATAAACCTACGTTATCATAAAACATTCTAATTAAGACCCTCAAATAATAAGACGTGAATAAAACGCTGCGATATCATTGAAATAAATTCAATGTCAGCTTTGTTTAGTATTGGTTGGTGTTAGGGTGTTCGGCGATAGGAGAGTAGACGATTGTAGGATAGATAAGGAATTTGTAGTTTGGGTTAGAATACTGAGTATTGGGTTAGGGTGGTATCAGAATAGGTTAGACGATGACTGGATAGAATACCTGATGAGAGGATAGTCTGGGTTACACTCGCATTCTGATTGACCAAATTATGAAGGATAGGTTATCTTAGGTTGTCTTATCAACAGTTGGTCATGTTTGTTACGTTTTGTGCATGCCTCTCGTTACGTTTGGTTTAGTTTTGTTAGGTTTGGCTATGTCGTGTTGCGACGTGACGCCTCGCTGTGTTTTATGGTTACGTCTTTGTTACGTTTGGTTAATTTTGTTACGTTTTGTGGTTAGGTGATGTTTTGTTACCTTTTGGTTAGGTTAGACGATGCTAGAATAGAATAATAGAAGGATGATCCAGAGCAGGTAAGCTGGGATAGGTTAGGTTAGGATGTTCGGTGTGAGGTTAAGTTAGACGACGGAAGCATAGAATAGATAATGAGACGGTGTTCCAGAGCAGGAAAGGCCGGGATATGTTAGGTTAGGATGTTCGGTGGGAGGTTAAGTTAGACGATGGTGGGATAGAATAGATGATAGGATAGCCTGGGATAGGTTGGGTTAGACTCGGATACGAGCGACTAAGTTATGAAGGATGGGTTTTCTTAGGTTGAATTATCAACGGGTTGGTCACGTTTCGTTGTTTTGTCCACGCGTCTGGTTACGCTTTGGTAAGGTTAGACGACGGAAGCATAGAATAGATAATGAGACGGTGTTCCAGAGCAGGCAAGCCTGGGATAGGTTAGGTTAGGTTAGGATGTTCGATGCGGATTCGTTTAGACGATGCCGGGATAGAAAAGATATCGAGAAGATTCTCTAGGCCAGGTTAGGTTAGTTGAATATGCTTCAGTAAGACTGTAAACCACACACAGTTCATCCCTCCTTCCCTCACATGATAGCAGCTCGCCATTCTTATGTTTGAAAGCAATATAGAAAAATCTGATGTGTTACACTCACATGACTTTCTCTACTCTTGTACAAACGCTTATTCTCCATATCTTCATGTTAATCGAGATATTAGTCTTATTGCTAATTTTCTTGTAGATGCAAGGGGAATTGGTAAGCTTTAAGCGATAGTCAAATCTTTTAAGAGCTGGTTGCTGTGACGCATTCCATTCTTTTTGCATGCTCGGCACATAAAAATGAATAACGAATTCCCATTTGAGAAAAAGTATAAGTATTGGAAAATTTAAGGGAATAACAAGCAGTATCTCGAAAATGGTTCACTCAATAAAAAAATGTATGACATAAATTGTGTATTTTAACGCGATCTACATTTTTGTGTAGTAAAGTTTTGTCTATCTCTTATGGTTTACCAGTTATGCAAAAGTCGTTTACAATGAAGAATACTTTTGGAGACATTCCCAGAAAATTCAAGATATACATTTTATTTGTCATGAAAGTATCTTAAATATGATATTTTAATCAAAATCGTTAGCGCCACTTCTGAGAAAATTAAAATTTTCGAAAAATGTTCCATGTAAAGGGTAATATGGAGTGGGGAATTTTCTTGAAAACGTTCGTGTCGCATCTCTGGAAGATACTGAACCTAAATGCCAAGTTTGGTGTTTATCCGACTGTTCGTTTCTGAGTTATGCTGTTCACAGACAGACACACGGACATGTTTCCAAAAATGCTTTTTTGGATTCAGGGTGCCTCAAAACATATATTTCCGGTGAAATCTTGGTATCGAATTTTTGGGTGGAATACAACACTTCCCTTACTTACTTTACGTAGTAGAGAAAGTAAAGAGCGCTTTAAAAGTATATAAAAAGTACTATAACAAAACATGAAATGCTTATACTGTATCCAAAAGTTAGTGAAAATGCCGTAAATACTGTAAAAAGGGTGAAAATTCCATAAATAACACCAAATTCTTGCAAAACATGGTAAATGAGTATTAAAATCAAAGTATTATACGACGTGTTAAAATGTAGTAGATAAGTTTCAAAGAGGTCAAAATATTCGTAAAGGAGTCCAAAGCCTTGTTGCAGTGCTGCAAATACCTCTACCACTATTCTAAATACCTATTCCTACGTTCGAAATGTCTTTATGTGTGTAAAACGGACGTAAAGTGCATTGAAATACCTTCGAAATGTTTTGAAATGCGCTGATTCTGCTCCTAAATATGCTAAAAGCTTATGACGATACCCGGAAATCCCTCATTAGTGGCACATGTATTAAAATGTTCCAGAATTTCTGAACGTGTGTCTAGAAAGTCTGTAAAAGTGGGTACAATGTCTTCAAAAGGCCTCCGAAATATAGCAAAATAACGGAAAAGGTCTGTTCCAGAGCATGAAATTCTCATGAGAACGCTTCCGGAATGACTATTTCAGTGTCTGAAATACCCTAAAAGCGCTCCAAAGGACTGGAAAAATTCTCGAAATTACTATAAAACATCACAATATTCTAAAGAATAACAAATATGGATGTAGGTATGTCAGATACGCCACCAAAATGAAATAAATCAGTGTGAAGTGTGGCAAGCTTTGTTAGGATCGATTGGGCTATGTTAAGTTAATGTTGGAATGGGCAATGAGTAGATAGAATAGATGCTAAGGTTAGAACTGACATGATGAGGCGATAGTGTGGTTGGGTTAGGTTAGGTTAGATATACTCATAGAAAACTCTTGAGTTATAAGTCTTACAAGGAACGTGCATGCGCGTACACACTGCTACCCCCCCCCCCCCCATTTCACCCTAAATTGCCCGCCAGAGGCACCTCTAGATTACATTACCCTCCTTAGCACCTCCCTTCATATTCCCTATCTCTCCCATGTATCACCATTTTCTGGCTCTCAACCTCCCGCCTCGCCTAGCCTAGCATTTCACCAGTTTTCCCTATCTTTTCCCACGTATCACCATTTTCTGCACCAGAATCGCTCTATACATCCTACTACGAGAGTCAACTGTGGACTCGAAAAAACTGCTCCTATAACTCTTTCTCCGCAATTTGGTAGCTCCTCGCGCAGTCATAAGAAATGCCTGCAGTTGTGAAAGACGGCTAAGTGATTTGGGGGGGGGGGATTCTCCAAACGATGAGCGATGCCGTCTAATGTTGCTTCGGAAAGAACTGTACGCCATCTTTTAGTTTTCTTAGCCTGAAATTTATTGTAAAGTTCATCGATTTTTGTACGACCTGCAACATTTACACCTAGAAATCTGTCTGCAAATCGTGCTTTCATTTGGCGAGCTCAGAATTAACACATACGAATCATTAATATATACACGGCATGCAGTAGAAAACATATACTGAGCCATAATATACTTTGTGACAAAGTACAGGACAAAATAATAAATAAATTGTAATAACTGAACTACATCACATCACCGTCAACTCAATACTGCACTTCACACTGCAGAGCTAAACCACGTCAACAGCGTGACCTTGTTTATAGCAGCAGTGCGTTATCATGTTTGCATACGCCCAGTGGAAAAACAGCGCGCAGCGGGTTCGTAGTTTCTTGTTTCTCCCGTTATAACGCTGTTGGTAATTTGCTCAGCGAGATGCACACATCGACATCTCCGCCTGTTATAAAAACGCGCTGAGATGCATTTCAGGACATTTTCTTGCGGTCAACCAACGATGATGCATTCATTAAGTATGCAAGCAATTAACTTGCGGAAGACAAATGCTTCATTGTAACTTATTGTTCGCATGTGCTACCACGTTGTGTTATATATTAGGAAAACTAATAATCACAAATGGAAACTGCTATCTAATCCACAAGGGAGGAAGAAAGAAACCCAGAAAATTCGTTAGATTTAGAGAAAAATTCATAAGACGAGATGTGATTTCATCACTATATGATAAACAGTAAGGGTATTATTGTATTTCAGTGATATTAAGATTTTCCAACATTATAATATTCGCACTTAAAATTACTACAGACACTCGGCCAAGTCATTGAGCTCAGCAGAGGATTCATATTGCTCATACTCCGAAGACATTGTCGTGGTTGGAATGCAGTACCCGTGATTGTATCTTGCAAAAAATATATCGCCGTAACGCAGTGTTCAGCGAGTAGTATATTTCACTAGTGGAATAAAGTTCAACTCATACAACCTGACTCAAATTTCAATAAGGGAAGCTTGATTAGATTTATACGGAGGCTGAAAATGAGGGGAAGTTACGGGACCCAAATAGTTGTACATTTCGCTGTTTTGATTTGTAGGTGAAACCTGCGACCTCCGTTACCGTGGATAAATGAGAGTATTTTGTATTATATTTAAAACAGCAGTACTGTAAAGGTAATCCTTAATGTGAAATCAAAATAATTATTTTTGTTGTATTTATTATGAAGTAGTCAATCCTACATACCCTCTAGTAATTGTAATACAAGAGAAAAATCCCATTCAGAATACTGTTACTAACATAAATGAATACATTTCATAAAGCATGAAAATATACAGCTAAATGTGAAATATTACTGAATACAATTATTAAATGTTACAATTATCTACTAGGAATTAACACACGTGCAAAAAAATTAATTATATATTTCACAGCAATTATTTCAGTAGATGCTAAATATAACTTAATATTCCATTGCTGATAAACTTCAAATGCAGACATTTTCAAATCTAAAGTGCATTTTTTCTACAAAAATGATCTTGTAATTTAACTAATGCACTGTACAACTATAGTGTGTGGTGTGGACGTTAGTTTTGTCTTCTAAACAGTACGCATTAAATACAGTGTTTGTTTTTTTTTGTCATTTCCTGAAAATTTACTGAAAGTGGAAATGTCCCGGTTTGCATGCTTGTAAATTACTTCCATCACAACTATTACTAGAGCTGCAGTGTGCGGCATTTTCACATTCTTGGATTGCTTAAAACCAAACCAGTCATACAATTTAACGGAAGTGCTGCCACCAACAACTACTAGGAATACAGGAACGCTTTATGCAATTTTCTCGAGATAGACAGCTGTAGAACAGTAGACCACATACACGCACAATATCACAAATTACTACAGCTCTTTCATAATACTATTTGTTATTTTAAAGATATTTTATGTATCCAACATTTTAAATTGTAACACTTTACTTTGTATTCCTTAATGATTTGTCATGCTACTGAGCAGTTAATTATCTATGTATTCTAGCAATAGTCTTTGTTGTTCCATTATTGATTTGTATGTCTAATGTATTTTATGTAATATTGTGGTAGCAAAAAAAAAAAAAAAAAAGTTGTGCACAAGAAAGAAGAAAAAAAACAACAGCTGAGTGCTTCTCCACGAGGTTACTTTCGTTTAAGTTACTAATATAAAGGCATATTACAAGAAATAAAAAAAATCCACTATTTCAGGAAAGGATAAAACAATAAGGTATGCTGACAGAATGTAATTTCTCAGTTCTCATTACGCATAAAATATCAAGGTAAAAATTTCTAGAAACCATTAACGAGGTTCTATGTTATTCAATTTCGCGTATTCAAACCATTTCCTATCGTATACGGTCCCACAGGCAAACTCTTTTATTTGCTGTACTCGGAAATTTATTTCACTAGCTGCTGGAACCAAAACATTATTTCAAAACAGATTCTGAGTAATAAAAGCAAATAAATTAATTAATTAGTTAAAAATTCCAAAATAAAGGGAAATGAAGTCCAATTATTTATAGGTTCCTTTCTTCTTTCAGTCCATTTCACTTCACTGTTCTCCAGCAATCCGTTCCTAGACGAGTTTGAAGCAACGTTTTTAGGTGAATCAGAAACTACATTTATGGTTAATAGTTACGTTTATTAAACATTGGTCGCTGTCTTTATTTTTCAAATAGTTTCTCAATAATCGCACACGTCTGATTTCACCTTTTCTAAGCTTTGACAAGACTCTCTGGGTCAAAAGCAATTTTTCCCGAAATTGTTTTCTTGGTGGCTCTTGATATTCGTGTTTTGGGCGCAAAACAATTGTGTTAAAAATAGAGTTTATTCGGCATCTGAATGATCATACTGACTTGAATGCGTATAATTATTGTTGTTTTCAATAAGATGTACTTACCTTAACGAAAATAACTCTCGATTCGTAGTTGCTTTTATTACTTCACGCGATTGGTTCTACTTAACAGTGACGTAACGAGTTGATCGTAATTTCGGCATACATTTATGCTAACATAATTATTGTGCGAAATCCCGGGGAGTATGGGTAGCATTCCCCCACTAAAATATCCCGGGGTCGCTTAATTATAACAGCAAAACACACACTACAGTAAAATATTTCCATTTCAAGAATATTTTTTCATCAGATAACTAATATTAATACCCTGAACTTCACGAATGTCAATTAATTTTTAAAATATCAGCAACGATCGATTGGAAATATTGATTTCGCTCGGCATTGTAATATGAAGTGGCGGTAGAGATTATACGCTCGGCACTCCACATTGAACATTGTAATGATTGTCAGCCTATCTATTGAAACCTGACCAATGAAATGTACAAAAAGTGGATTAATAATTGTCCAGTTCTTTAAGCGCGATAATGTTAATGCTAATACACCATTAGCAGAACGTAAGTAACATACGAAGCGATCTCCGAGGTGCGGTATATACAGACACCTACAGCATCAAACCTCCTGGCAGAAAAATCACCATGGTTAATGTTTGCTACCATTAATGAATAACATGTGCAGTTAAACATTCTCAGCGGACGTGTAAAACATCTAGTGATTGTGTGCAGCAGGAAGAATTAGATGCAACTGTTAAGGTGTTTTCGTGACCATCCAAACTTGTACCGCTATAAATTGCGAGTGGCGTAGGTATGGGGCGCATCTTCATACAGATAAGACCGCAGCAACAACGACTAATTTTATTGTGGAACTACTTTTAAAATTATTTAATTTTTTTTTTAAATTGAGTGGCTTTTTTTCTTTTCTTTTTTCATTTCTGTGGATGAGTCAACCGATAGGTTTTCTGAAAAACCTTGATTTTATGTAACGGAAAAATGCTGACACAAAGCTTGTCACATGGAGCGGCAGTGTTTACCGGTAAGAAAGGTGTTGCATTCACATCTGATTAGTGTACATTGCATGCCTCATGGGATGAACCGTGTTTCTCAACAAGTTGTTAGTGACGTAAATGCTGTCGATAACTTTGAATGCTTTTAGATGGACTCTTATAAAGTTTTCAGTAAACCAAATGCAGCTGCAAAACTTAAAAATATTGCGGAAGCCTCACGGGTTAAAAGCTGTTTCATATTCGTGTGATTTCTAGTGAGAAAGATGCTTTGTTGGCAATATTTCAACACTTTTGTTGTAACATGCAGTTCCTAAACTTAGAATGTGAAAGCCGTGAATTATTACGTAGAGATCGTTGTAAATTGGCAGGGCTTTATAATAAGCTTTCACTGAGATAAAAAAAATGTTCTATTGCTGGGTTTCTTATTAGATGTATCATGTGTTTGTCTCTAATAGTGCTTTTCTTACACTGAAATAGAAAATAAAATTAATTCCACAACACAAACTCGTAAAGAAATGCGTGTTAAGGATTATCTTTATTTGAGTCTTTGCAAAGAATATTACTTAACATGCTGTAAACTTCAACCTGAAGAGGAAGACGAAAACAGTGAGTTTGACAAAATAGGACAAATAATTCAAGGTTTAATAAATGAACTTGAAGTGAAGTTTTTGAAGAAAATAAAATTAGAGGGTAATTGTGACGTAGTGATACTGCTGTGTGCAAGTCAGGCTCTCTGACCTCTGTCAACGAGGTTTCAGCGTTGCTCATAGCATCGAAACTGGTGACCACCATTGCCTTTACCGTCGCAGATGGATGGGTAGGAAAGGAGGAGCACTACCACCTCAAACTTTTTCTCTAAGGAAGGCTTACAATGCTTTCACATATTTTAACATCTACCTTTCTTTTAAAATGGCAGTGTTTTCAGTGCATGCATTTAAAAACAAACGTTATAATGTAAAGGTAAAAATTCTTCCCCTCCACCAACAACTTTTAACGATATGGTTAACTCTAAAGGCTTGGATCCTTAAAATGATTGGCGTATTAAGGTAATAGAAATCACGTGTGTCACAGCATCGTTTCCATTTTGTTAAATCAGCTGATGTGCGTAGTCCAGACCGCTGCGCTAGATGGTGACACTTTGAAACAACACTTCCCAGCGCTGGGTATCTTCTAGGAACAGTTGCTAGTATTAAAGTCACCAAATACAATCAGAGAGTAAACGCTTTTGTTGAGTTCTGTGTCCCAAACATTTTCCATGGACAGTTTATTCTAAAACCCCTCCCGGGAGATAATGGGCTCGTCCAGCTATGCAGGGCCAAAAGGAAAAAATCGTACTAATTTATGTACCATCACGTCAATGGTAACAGCATTTAAAAATGACAACGCATTGAAAATTTCGAAACAATAACCACAAATATCTCGGAAATGTGCCACAATAAAAGTTATTTGAAATAAATTGTGAGTCTTGTTTAAGTTTTGTCTATCTCTTATGGTTCACTTATACAAAATGACACATAAGTGATTCAGAATCCACAGAAACCAAGGCCTGAATGTAGAACTTAACACGAGCTATGGGCTGCGTTAATCTTCATTGTTTCAAGTCCAATCACATGGCAATTGCCCTTTGTATTTGCAAGTGTTGGATTGAGTAGGTTTCACTTTTTAAATGACTAATTCCTCATGGTGGTCGCATTATCTGTTCACAATACAAATCGTCATACTTCAATTTATCGCAATTCGTTGTAGAGTTATATTGGCAGCTTTCTTTCTTTAATATACAACTACATTCTTTTATCTACGATAACCTACATAAACATTAAATGGCGGAAATTATGAATTCAGAAGAAACTGACTGCCTGTTGTAAGACAAAACATGTGATATCTCGCTTTTTTTAACGTCCTTCTTCTTGTTCCAAACTGATTTCTCTTAGTTTCGGGAATCAATATATTATACAAAGCGCTGTGTAAAAATAGTATATGCCACACAAAAAGTGTTTTTATCCCTTGTATCATCATAATCCACTATTATTACTCAAAACAAAATCGTTACATTGGAGAAAACAAAAACTACCGAAACATTTACCATGTAAAGGGTACCTAGTTTGGGGTGGGGGATTTTCTTGAAAACCTTCGTGTTATATCCTTGCAACATGAACTTATACAGCAAGCATAGTTTGGTATTTATCACGCTTTGTTTTTAGTTATGCTGTTTTGAAAATATACCTTTTTCTAAAAAGTTTAGGGGATCTCAAAACACGTATTTGCGGTATTTCCTTAAGCTACTGCAAGTAGTAAAACATTATTTGACGGCAGCTGTAACATCCGTGCTCTTATCAAAGCGGAAGTCCATTTCCCTCATTTAGTTTCTGCAACTTTGATAACAACATTATTTTTCTACCTGACTACATAACGTTTACTTTCTCCACTACGTGCTTACGCCAAGTAGAGCAAGCATTGTATTCCACCCAAAAATTCGAAACCGCGTGTTTTGAGGCGCCCTCAACCCCCCCAAAGATGTTTGTATTAAACGAAAAGTCAGCTAAATACTAAACTTGGCATTTAACTTCAGGGCCTTCCAAGTATGCGACACCAAGTTTCTCAACAAAATCCCCACCCCAAACTACCCTTTACATAAAACATTTTTGAAAGTTTTGTTTTTCTCAATGGTTTTAACGAGTTTAATTCAAATACCGCATGTTTAAGCTATTGCCATGACAAAATGTGAATCTTGAATTTTCTAGGAATAGCTTCTGAAGTCTTTATTCTTAATGACCTTTGTATAATTAGTAAACCGTAGCAGACATAAAAAAAATCTTTCTACACAAAAATGTACATCTTGCTATAGAACGCAATTATTTATGTCATTAAATATTTGGTAGCATTAACCACTTACGAAATATTCTTTGTTAGTAGTTTGAATTTTCAAATGCAAATGGCTTTCATGTTGATGCAAAGAGAAGATAAAGAGCTGCTCATCACGTAACTCACTGCAAATAAACACGGTGTCGTTACAAGTGGAGTAGCATTTATATACTCAGTATCTTTTGATCGCGTGCGCCACAAGCGATTTACATATTTTATTAAACCTTTAATAGGTTAAACGTATTTTGATTATATGCAACTTTGCTAGGGGCCATAACTGCAATTATTACCTTCAACTACGCCCTCAAGATATCTGCACAATTAAAACAAAACACACTGAACAGTAAAACCCCGCTCCTGTAGGAAGGCTTGCAAACTGATGTAATGAGTGGACCCCGCAAAGTGTACCAATAAATTAAAATTAGTTAAATATCTATTTTAAGGTTTCCGAGCCTTACAGTGCCTATTTTACCATTTGTGCTGTTTCGTTAATGCAGCAATGACAGATAAAAGGGTTTGTTTGATTAATAGGAAAGTTGTTGGGAAAAGATTTAAGTAGGTAGATTAACTTGTTTTGTACAAAGAGAAGCAGAATAGTTGCCACCTCTAGATCTAGTGACTTCCAAAGTAACGTATTTGTGACACATACCTCATATCTTCAAGTTAATACGCGCATGTTCACAAGATTTTCAAATGTATTTCAAACAATTCTTTAGCAATGCTGTCTTCAACGACATATTTATTGGGTTAAATGAATAAAAATGAGTATATAGTATATGCTTCACTTTTTCAAGTAAATACTCAGTTTGGTAAGAACAAAACCTTCCGAGTATCTACTTCATTTTGAGAACATACTCAAGTAATGGAAGCAGAGTAGAATGTACTCAGGCATCCATCTTACAAGAGCATGTACTCTTATTTTGTATGAATAAAAACCAGTATATTCTCAGTTTTATGAGTTCATTCTCCTCTCATGCTGAGCATGGTTAGATGCATACTCACTTCTGAGTATATATTGATTTTTTTTTACTTAAAACTAAATATAAAGAGAATGGCACAATTTATGAGCTGTATAGTACTCACGGAAAACTTACAAACATGGCCATGGGCATTAAAGAAGTTTCAAAACCCTACATTGTTTCAGAAAAACATAACCTAGAAATAACATTGGAAGTTAACTTTATAAATTAATCTTACTATGTGAAGTGTTAACTTCAAAACCCAGATACCTACTCATAACTCTATAAGAAAACTTTTTCATAGTATATCTAAATAATGTACAGTCGAATAAGGTCATCCAGCACCTCATGAGTTATGACTTCGCAATCCATAATTATTCCTTTCTTTTTGCTTATAACCACTTTATTTGTTGGTTTTCTAACTTTGCCATGAACATTCAAGGAGTTTCAAAATCCTGTATTGCTTCATGAAAACATAAAGCAGAAGTATCATTGAAAGTCAGATTTATTAATTAAGCTATGTAAAATCTTAACCCCAAAATTCAGTTGCTTAAGAACTTAGGTTACTTATAAAAAACTGTTTCATAGAAAAAAAATCTGATGTGTTACACTCGCATGACTTTCTCTACTCTTGTACAAAGGCTTATTCTCCATATCTTCATGTTAATCGAGATGTTAATCTTATTGCTAATGTTCTTGTAGATGCAAGGGGAATTGGTAGGCTTTAAGCCGTAGTCAAATATTTTAAGAGCTGGTTGCTATGTGGAGTATTCCATTCTCTTTGCATATCCAGGACATAAAAAAATGAATAACGAATTTGAGAAAAAGTAAAAGTATTAGAAAATTTAAGGGAATAACAAGCAATATCTCGAAAATCGTTCACTCAACAAAAAAAATGTATATGACAAATTGTGTATTTTAACGCGATCTACATTTTTTGTGTAGTAACATTTTGTCTATGTCTTATGGTTTACCAGTTATGCAAAAGTCGTTCACAATGAAGAATACTTTTGGAGACATTCCCAGAAAATTCAAGATATACATTTTATTTGTCATGCAAATATCTTAAACATATGATATTTTAATCAAAATCGTTAGAGCCATTTTTGAGAAAATTAAAATTTTCGAAAAATGTTCCATGTAAAGGGTAATCTGGGGGTGGGGGGATTTTCTTGAAAACCTTCGTGTCGCATCTCTGGAAGATACTGAACCTAAATACCAAGTTTGGTGTTTATCCGACTGTCCGTTTCTGAGTTATGCTGTTCACACACACACACACACACGGACATGTATCCAAAAATGTTTTTTTTTTGGATTCAGGGGTCCTCAAAACATATTTTTCCGGTGAAATCTCGGTATCGAATTTTTGGGTGGAATACAATACTTCCCCTACTTACTATATGTAGTAGAGAAAGTAATAGTGTAAACATCGCAGGATTCTAGAAACAGTCTCATTTGAATCTGCATCCGGCACCTTATAATTATGACTTTAGAATCCGTGAATATTTTCTTTCATTTTATTTATTGTTTTGCTAATTTAATTTACAGCGATGCTTTTGGGTGTGTTGCTTCAATTAATTTTTCATTTCTTGAAGGACTTACTATTTCTGCTGAAACTTGTTATAAAACACAGGATAATTCCTGAGCAGTTTTTTTTGGGACAGCACCAATTACAACAAAATCTACTCCTCAATTCAGAATGCCAAACAACACAACACCATAGACTCAATGAAGCTAGTATATGTGAACAAGATGAGTGTGAGGTAGTAGACTTATTCTTATGAAAACGAGTATGTTCTCATTGAGCTGAGTAAGTGTTCATATTCATGAGTATGAATTTTGCAAACATTATTTGGGGGGGGGTATATCAGCTCTAGAAGGTTTATGTCACAATTACCGATGGTGTACGGTGCATTTCCCCCTGTCATCTATTTAGTAAGTTTTATAAGTGTCCTTTTCAACTATATAGGCAAGCTCATATTACATATTAACAGCCCTAAATTAAAGACATAATAAATGTTTCTAACTATTATAAATTGACTGTTTGTGTAGCTTTTGATGCTCGCTAATTAATTACATGTTTAAGCATTGTGATTTTAGAACGTGGAGGAACACTTTAGACACACAAAACTAAAAGTTTATCTTGCATAAATTATATTTTTAGGTGCCCAAAATTGGTTTTTACGGTCCGAGGTCTAGTAATGAGACATCGGTTACGTTGGTATTATTTCAATGACAAGAGAACACATTAGAAATAATGTTAACAAATACCAAGTGAACATTCATGAATGAAATTTGTTTGAAGAGTAGTTCATAGCGCGAGTCCACCAAAAAGACTAGCATTGCTTTGGTCATTATCTTGTCAGTTTTATTGATATTAAACGCACTAGAGATGTAACATTCTCTGCTGAATATCTTGTGCCACTTTCTCTTTCCTGTGAAAACATGTTTTAATACCCATATTTGTCGCCAACAAGTGAAGATCTCGACAACATTAGCGCATGAGATAAGATAGCACTTGATGAATCGATAACAGATGACGACCTAGTAGCATCTTCTGACAAACAAAGCTTGTTGTCGTTGACCTCTTGACGTAACGTAAAAACTGGTTAGGTTAGGGAATAATTTTCCAGTCAAATTCGATGTACTATGTAGGTATATTATCCGCTCGGAGTCTCGAGTAACATTATTCTTGATACCGCGTTTATTTGTAAAAGTACGTGTCTCCCATTTAAAAAGCAATTCTAATAGCCAAATTAGTAGAGAGAGAGAATTCTCGTCTAATATTATAAAGACAGAAAATGTGCGTGTGCGTGTGTGTGTTTGTTTGGTAACCTCAAAAACCACTCAACCAATTTTGACCAATCTTTCATCAATGAAAAGCTCTATTCTTCCAGATGGTCAGACTAATGTTCCCAAGATTTTTAAAATTGGAGTTAGGGGCAGTGGCAGTTTTTGTGGTGAAGAGAGTGAAGGGACCCTTCACCTTCTTTGCGCTTAAAAATTAAAGAATCGCGCAATCAATGTTTATTTGAAAATTCTCAGCCTAGCTGCTTTCAGAGGCTCTGCTTCCCAAGACTGTACTGATTCTCAGGCGACATTCGACACTCTGTAACCGCTTGCTTGCTAGTGAAGTCTTTCCCTCTAATTTACATGTGACGCCAAACCTGCAAGTGCTAGGATGGTTTCAGCAGACAAGAATCCTTTCACCTCCTTCCCAACTAACTGCGAGTGATGCTTGCTTAAGGTCAGGACAGGGATATACAAACTCACACTCAGTCATGCTTTCCTATTGTGAGTGAGGTGTTTGTGTTTAATGACACATCCTTCTCTAGGTAGAAAGACGTGTTAACAGTTGGAACACCCACCACGCCATTAAATTTTTGTGTAAAAAAAGTAAAAGAACGGTAAATTCTGTCATGTTAATTTGAAAACATATTGGTGTGTATGCACTAGTTCCAGCTTAGAAAAACTGTTTTGTTGGACCTGTTTACTTTTTAATACTAATCATAATTCTGGAATAAGGAAGGATTTTAAGAACATAAAAATTCCGCCCAACACCTGAAATGCAAACTACAATTGAACACTTGTTTAAAGAATAGAAATACAATTTCTGACACCTACAGGAAAATGCAAGGCTATTTATGGTCCAATTCAATGAAAATGTTTGTATGAATAGATTTACTTTTTCCAGCTGGTTGTAGATGATGTACTATATTTAGAAAAGCGGGGCCACGATGAAAGTGTAAGTTCAATCAATCGTGGAAATTTTAAGGAACTGCCTGCTTTATTAAAATCGAGGAATCCGTTGGAAATTCAAAATCACTATTTGAAAATCAATAGGGTATTCGATGGAGACTCCAAGATGATTCATAATGAAGTCATAAACTGCATATCTCAATACATACAAGATCACGTAAGAAATGAAATTCGTAACAGTAACGTTTTTACTATTGAAATTGATGATAGAACAGAATCACAATGTTCTATCATAGTAAGAGCGCTTTCTAGAGTTCTATGGTGCTAGTGCTGATAGAACATTTGAGGTTTTGTTTAATCCTCTGGATGGAATTTTATCCGAGAACAAATTAGTGGCTCAATGCTATGATGGGGCAAATGTAATGGCAGGCCACTTAAATGGCCTTCGCAAGAAAATTAAAGACAGAGCACCTCAATCCGTTTTCGTGCATTGCTTAGCTCATCGACTAAACTTGGTGCTTCAACATTTCTATATGTCGGATATTTCTTGCAACTATCAGTGGGATTCCTTCATTTTCAGCTGGACTGTTCCAACATTAGCAGAAACTCATGTTTCTAACTCAAAACTACTCACTGTAATTGTAGAAGATTGGGAAAAACTGAAACACATGTTTGAGAATATCATGAATGGCAAGCAATCTGATCAATTCAGCTTAGTAAGGGATGAACTTTCGAATTTACTCTTCCGGATTTAGTGTTCAATGACATTTTTTTAATTTACAGAAATTCTTTTTGAAGTTTTGCAAAAGAGATCTCTGGACATTACTTACTGAATTTCAAAGATCAGGGTGGCATGTGATTTAATAAGCAATAAACGAAATGGACAATTTTTTTTAATTACTCCAGAAAGCCAAAAAAACTGACCAATTTAACTAAAAGAAAAGACCATGTAAACTTGACAGAGGGTACAGTTTTAAACATTTCAAGATTTTATTTTTAAATTTTGAATTCCCTTTGCAGTGGTTTCAGGATTGTGACAATTTACAATTTCTTGCCTTGTGGATACCACAAAATTTGAAAATTACACTAAAGAGTTTCCTTCTTCAGCTGTTGAAAATTTGCAACGATGTTGTATGCTAATGAGGTCTGCTACTACAGAGTGTTTTAAATTGTGGCAAGAAAATATGGATGTATTTGAGGAATCATGCAAGTGCATCAGTAATTAAATCTGTCACTAGAAACACTATATCACAAGATATCTATCCAGAAAGAATGACCCATTTTATTAAGGCATCAAGGATAAGTTTGCTGCAATATACAAGAAATAAAATAGCTCAGTAATTATCATTTAGCTAAATTATGTTTCAATTTGACTCTCACTGTTTATTAAAGTTTGCAGCCCTTCACCTGCCACTGGTTAGGAGTTTCTTTTTCATATTTATGTCACCAACTTTCAATTCCGTTCAACTCAGAGGTTATTTTCGGCACTTTATTGCAAATGTGGCAGATTTTTAATGACTTGAGCGCAAAAGGATGAATTGGGAGGCTTAAAATATTCTTAAATTTGTTAATTTGTAGGGAGGTGTATCACCACATTTCCGTTATACTTAACTGAAGTGTATGTTTTCGCAAAAACGGGAACATTTGGATCGTTATAAAAGCTGACAAAAGTGACGAGCTACCGTTACATGTACCTACTCCCTTAACATACAAATCAACATGCTTTAGGCTATCTAAATAAAACGTTGTAAGCTTATACTATAGGACCCAACAAAAATTATAAACTATCTTTAGCCTGTAAAAAACTAGCCCTATCGCATTTTCAACCCCTTATAGATAAAACTATACTGTTTAGTCAACCAGGGCACCTCGACTATAGGATACGATACAACATTCATTATTTCACCAACATGCACAAAACTTTGGACGCTTACGTTTTAGGTACAAGTACAAATGACAGACGAGTTTCACCGCCGTACTTATAACAACGCAATGCCGACTAATTATTGTATAACGAGAGAAACTAGTGTCAACCGATATTTTACAACTAAGAACTCAGAATATGGTCGCAGACTATGTGCCTTTTCCAGAGAGGTTAGCTTGGGCAATCTTCATATTCACCAGCTTCACCTCTATTTCCTTGTAGATGTTAAGGACGTGAGAACTGTGTAGTTTTCGGTTATTAAATAAGTTGTTAGTAAGTTATTCCACCACCAAAAGAAACTCATAGGACTGTCGGGGAAGGAGGTTAAGGAAGGAATAGCCGGGGCTGTACTAATTACAATCTTCTACATCATTGTACAACAATTCCGGAAACAAGGAAGGGACGTAAACGAGATTTTTAAAAAAATAACGTTGCAACGTCGGGCCAGTTTAATATTTCTATAGAAAGAACAAATGATACTACAGTCTTTTAACCTTCCTTTCTCTAGCATCTACTTAAAATACGTAAAGAAACTATTGCATTCCACCCAACAATTCCATGTCGAGATTACATGTTTTGAGATCCCTGAATTCGAGCGCGCGTATATCTGTGAACAGCATAACTCATAAAACGACAAAATGTTCGATTTTTTAATTATATCATATAAATATTGTATGGAAACCTGTGCATCATTTTTAAAAGCCCAGCGACATGTTTAAATCACCCTGCGCACCTTCTAACTCCATTGAACACTTTCTATGCGTGTTTTTTCTCACTTTTACATTTTTGCGCGTGAAACGTATTCCTTACATTTCTTCACCACATCGGGTGCATTTTATGATTGCTTTGTTCCTCGAGTCAAAACAAATTAATATATACTGAAAAACCAACATTTACTTCTTTACAACTAATAACTTCAATCCAATCCTTATACCGATTTTAAAACTGTCACTATCATACATCTCAGACAAATTTAAATGCGTAAGGCAGTTTTGGAAAAATTTGCATTTTTTTTTTTTTTGCTAATTAAAAATCTATTAATTATTCTATTTGCGAAAGTATTTCAGCTACAGCTTTGAGCCTTTGCACAGTCACTTCTTCATTTACTCATATTAAGTGAGCTAATTAAATACATTTAAAATTAAAAAAGTTGGATAGCTCAGTTCCAGTGTCCAAGTTGAAGGATACGAAACAAAGATTTAAGTACAGTCTTCCACCCCAAACTACCCTCTGCTTGTTACTGTTCATTTCCCCAAAAATGGCTATAAGGGTTTTGATTGAAATACCATATGTATGTGGGAATAGATCACAAACCAAACATTTGTTTCAAGAAGAAAAGAAAGCAATGGTTTAGGGAAATTACAACTTGTGATATTCTGTGTTGTTTATACCTCGCGCAATTCTTTAGAAATGAAGTTTTGGTCATATGTTCACCTACCACCAGCATATATGTGCATTTTTAGTACGCAAGTGAACACCATCTCACAAACCAAATGTTGGATAAGCATAAGGTCAACGCCCCCCCTCCCCAAACTAAGGTTTATTTTCAATATGTTTCGTTATTTTCCACAAAGTGGCCCTCGCAATTTTCATCACGGGAAACAGTTTGAAAATTCGGAAAAATACTAAATTTGTTTATTGCATTTATTACTTTCTCTACTACGTAACTACACAGTAGATAAAGGGAATATTGCATTTCACCCAAAAATTTAGATCTGTGTGCACGTGCGTGTGTCTCGGAAACGAAAAGTCGGCTAGTGGCAAGTTATTTACCGCAACTTATTAAACGCTGGTCATGTTTAATTTTGAGAAATCTGCGTTAACACCCTAGATTGCTGCTTCTCTGGCGCTTTAATTGACAAGTGTGTCTATACCTTGAATCCACTGTACTTCAAAATGTAAATCTTCCCATACTGCTTGAAGTTGTCCTTAGGCACGCACTTCTGTTGCACCATCGCAGGAAAAGCAAAGTTTAAATGATATACGAGGTACGTCCAGAAAGTAAGTTCCGTTTCAATTTCTCTCCGCTGCAGCGCTGCGATCGCAATTCCGCACATGCGCGGTAGACGCTCTGTATCAAGGAGAAGAAACGTGCGCCATTTTGAGATCGCTGTCAGCCACGTACGCTTTGTTGTGCTTGTTTACAATGTCGGTGTTGATTGAAAATCCCGCCGCTTGTGAAATCAGATCCGTGATTCGTTTTCTGAATGCTAGGAAAGTGAAACCAATTGAAATTTATCGGAAAATTTGCGAAGTTTACGGACAAAATGCGATGAGTGTTTCAATGGTGAGAAGATGGGTCCGACAGTTCAATGAAGGACGTAGTGAAGTGCACGATGAAGAACGAAGTGGGCATCCATCTTTGGTTACAGAAGAACTGGTTCACGCGATTGATGACAAGATCCAGGAAAACAGCAAGTTTACAATTAGTGCTCTCGCTATGGAATTTCCCCAAATCTCACGAGCACTAATTCATGAAATTGTTACCGAAAAACTGAAATTTCGTAAACGTTGCTCTCGTTGGGTTCCAAAGATTCTTACTGAGCAACACAAAACAAACCGGATGGGTAGTGCACTTCAGTTTTTGACCCGTTATGATGAAGGCGGCGAAGAATTTCTGACACAGATAGTCACAGGAGATGAAACTTGGATTTCTTACGACACCCCTGTAAGTAAGCGGCAATCAATGGAATGGAGGCACACTTCATCTCCAGCAAAGGTTAAGCCGAAACAAATCTTGACACCTCGAAAAATGATGTGCACAGTGTTTTGGGACTGGAAAGGCATCTTACTCATTGATTTCTTACCGCGTGGTCAAACAATCAAAGCAGATGTTTATTGCGAGACACTTAGGAAATTGCGCCGCGCAATACAGAATAAGCGCCGAGGATTGCTGTCAAAAGGTGTTGTTTTTCTTCACGACAACGCACGACCACACACTGCAAATGTGACGCAAAACCTCCTACAGGGATTTGGCTGGGACGTGTTTGACCATCCTCCGTACAGCCCTGACCTCGCTCCTAGCGACTTTCATCTGTTCTTACATCTCAAGTCTTTCCTTGGCGATCAACACTTCAACAATGACGAAGAGCTGAAAGAAAATGTTTCCAACTGGTTGAAGACACAGGCGGCAAACTTTATGAAGAAGGTATACAAAAACTTGTGCCACGCTATGACAAATGCCTGCAAAATTTCGGCAGTTATGTGGAAAAGTAGTTTAACAGTTGTAGAATTTTGTGCAATAAATAATTTTCCTGTATCTGTACACAATTTAATTTTATTACCAAACGGAACTTGCTTTCTGGACGTACCTCGTAAGAGCATATGCAAGGCAAGGTTTCGTACATTCTCAAATAAATGACTAATGTTTCATTTTGGAGCGGACTTTCACCACGTCTGCGTAGGGTCGTTGCTGTTTTACAATTTTATGCGCACTTCTACAAATTCTTATTTTGGTTTCAATTTCGTTTCTTTGCAATTTAATTAATCATTTCTCCATTACTACGTTCTATCTTACATTGTGTATATTCTCTTGTTTCTTAGGGCTCTTAGTTGCTGACTATTTGGAACATGAAATTCTAGCAAGAGAACCAACCATTCTCGACTTTTGCCTTAATTTCAGAACGGCATGAACTTTAGTTGTTCTTCCTTGCAGCAATTTGGTAAATCGACCAACGGTTTTCTTCTACACCTCTCCTCCGACAGTTACCTATATCTAGATGCAAGTCTTCACACAAGCGGACGGGACTCAACTAAATCTCATTAGTTAATCACTTAGCTCAGTACCACATCTTTATCATGAAGCCAATGGGAGCAACTATCAGGAACTCTATCCAATTACCTTGACTGGAGCACCAAAAAGAGGCTCGCCGACAGCTGCAGCTGCCTCCCGCTGCTCCACTTGCGACGACATCTGTGCTCGAGCTTGTCTCTCCCGCTCCCGCAACCTGTCCCGCTCGATACTGTAACATCACATCAAGCACACAAACAGATCACAAATCATGCGGTATCAATAAATGCTACACACAGTAAACCTTAATACCTAGGCGTTTTTCAAAGCGCTTAACGACGGCACACTCGTCATATATGAAATCTGATAATTGGGAAGGAAACGTCCCTCCCTGGCATTTGCCAGTTATGAGGTCTTGGCGGGATTTGAAGCGCGGACCTTCCCTTCAAGTTGAGAGGGAGAACTGCTACACCAATTTGGATAATCCTTTCGCTACTGAAAATCCCTGTAGACATGAGTTAAAACACAGCTTGCTATAGGATTCATAAAACAGTATACCTGCAAAGCTAGCTGTAAGTTTTCGTCGAGAATGTCACACGTAGAAAATACTAATTATTCCACAGAAAACGTGTGATAAGACAAACAATACTTGTAGATGATCACGATTTAGCAACTGAGAAAACAGAAGACACTGCAGAGTAAACCAAACTGTGATCTAATTACAATGACAAACTAGGTATGCGATACTTATTCCAGAACAACCTTATAGTGTATTACATATGAAGGTTTAGTTGTCACCGGCATATGCTAAATAACTGATAAAGTTGGTCTAGCGTAACATTACAAATTGCTCAACAGCAGCTGAGAAAGCTAGTTTTGCTATGTTATCATAACAAAGAAAATATCCCCGACCCTTCAATGACCAAATTATTAAAAATAACATTTCCTTCGGATCGGTTATCTCTCATATTCTCACAAAATTATTTTACTGCTTTGAATGTATCCCTGTTTACAAACTAAATCTCTATTTAGTGCATAGCTTATAAACATGAAAACGATTACTATTTAACGTAAAAATCACAGTTAAACTGATTCACAATGGAAACGGTTACGGCGTAAAACTTAAGCACCAACGACAGCCAATCTTGAGAGCGTGAAACAACCGAGCTAATATGGCGCTCTGCAACAGTTCACACACAAAAGAGGTTATATACATGTATCAAAATGAACAAGAGCTACCTACCCAATTAAAGAACGTTAAACTCTCAAAAAATCTTACGTTACATTTACACGACTTTCTCTACCCTCTATCGCTTTTAGTGGGTATACAAACTATTCTTACGAGAGCTTATTTTTCTATCTACTTCACTTTAATCGAGATAAACCTTTACAGAAACAGCTACATTACACATTTCGTTATAGAGAACAGCGATAGTCAAATGTTTAACAACTGAACGCTATATGCTGGCCTTAAAATTCCTTACTGTGTCCATGCAATCGCGAGAAACAACTAAGTATCGACAGGACTTTAAAATATTGAACAATTCGAACCATTATTAACGGTTGTCTCAGAAATGCCTTATCACACAAAAAACTATTGAAATAAATTGTTTTAAAGAAATGTACATTTTTTATGCAGTATGTTTTCGTCTATCCCTTAATGTTTACCAGTTATGTAAGATAATTCAAAATTTGTCAAAAATGAAGAGGACTTCACAAGTTATTGCCAGAAAATTCAAGATATACATTTCATTTGTTATATGAATAATAAAACTTGTTTAAACCATTTGTGAAAAATGCTGCATGTACGGCATCTTTGGAAGACGTTAGTGCGAACTTTGTTTACACACGGCCCTTAAACATGGTATTCCTTGACGTTATACAATTACATTTGTACGATCTCTTAATCTTTGTAGTAGAGCATTAAACAGCTAAATAACTACCTACTTAATGTACTCTATTTCGTATCGAGTAGTTATGCACATGTACAACTGTTTAAATCCCTTTTTAATATATCACATACATCGATGGGAAAATCAAAATACCTAAGTCAATAAAAATGGCTTACAGTGAACTCCGCAAATTAAACTAAAAGTCTTCTCTTGCATATCAAAAATCTTAGCTGCCAAAGCATTATTACCCCCAAAAATAACATAACTAAGATGAGCATAACAGACCTTCATTACTAACACATGGCTTAAAATTCTTAACATAAACAGTCTTATGTGATTAATATGAGTTCACCATCCTAGATCTGAATCAATGTGAATACCTAAACTTTTTGCAGAAACATCCAGAACCAGTATTAAATTTATATTGCATATCAGTACTTTTCCCACTGTTAGTATTTAAATTGTTGGACTTAAACCAATCTTAAATAATAGATGTCATTTAGTATATTTTCTTTTTATCGTATAAAATAATAACTACATTAAGATCACCTGCATAAAGGTAAGAAGTCAAATCTCATCACAAACTGAAGAGGGAAGGTCATTAATATAAACACTAATAATAATAAAATAGGGTCCCAAAATGGAACCCTAAATTCTAAAAGTTTGAATTCAGAGAATATACCTTTAAAATAAGTAGCCTGATGTCTACTGCAAAAATAAGACCTAAAAATGTGCACTTTTATCTTGGAAGTCATATAATTTTAGTTTCTATAAGAGGAATACTGTGTGAAACAGTACAAAAAGCTATGCAGAGTTCCAAACATTTGCTTTATTTATGTTTACGTTGAGTAACAAATGTAATAGCTATTTACACACACTCAAACTGAATTTAAAATAATTAACATATAACTTTGAATTGTTAAAAACTAATGTACGTAACAACTTATCCCATACGGAAACTGTTATTCGTAAGTTAAGTAAGGCCTTATTTTGCGTACTCGATACATAAATACATACTTGGCAATTTTAACCGTGAATGTTACTAAGGAAGACACAAAACATGAGTTTAAACAAAATGTGTTGACAAATTTCAAATTTGACTGAAATTCGTAGAATATTAACGGTATTTAAGATAAAGAGCGTCTATTGAAGGGTGCAGCTGAATATTTCCGAAGTCATTTACAAAACATCCTATCACACAACGTACGAGTAAAACCTTCACTTGCAAACTGATATGTGTAATGAAACACCGGTTATCTTGGTATTTATTATTTAAATGAAGAGAGCTTCAATAATGTGAAACAACTAACAGTAGTTTATACGACGAGTCTGCTACCCACTAAACATCAGAACGCTCCTGGAATGTAACATTTATCTTGTATTTCTTCCTTTGCGGACTACAGAATAATATGTTCAGGTTTCGAAGAGTAAACTACACCATTTGACACATGTTGGCGACGGTCTACCCCACCAACCGAATGGTACTCCTCTACGCAAGGAGTACCACCCCCGACAACGATCTGGCACGCTTTCCAAGCTAGTACCGGAGAACGTTAGGTGTCTTACAAACCCGCCTGAGATCGTCGCCCAGATTTATTCAATGTTAATAGGTTTCAGGAATGAACTCGCTGTCGAGTCCAACCCAATCCGAACAACTCCCTTTCCAGAGAGGCTCAGATGCTCGGCCCGACGTACTTAGGTACTTGTGATAACTTCAGAAGTACCGCGGGTGTTAGGGGTACCCAGCGCTCCCCCACGGCAGCTGCTCGGGTACCACTTGAGACAGAAAAAATTAGTTTATCACTTTCACAATTACACTTTAACCACACCGTCCTAACAACGTATGCTCCATTACGCAACGTAATACTACATACTACCTAGTTTTACATTACATCACTTAAGAGCTAAAACAATGCAGCTTTCTTTAAAATAGTTGCTCTATACATGAAATATGCCTATTTACATTTTTACATTGGGAGTTCACTTAAGAGCATCAACGTCTATTGTTTTGACAAATGTAGGTATTTGTTTATTAGAAGCCATTTGGTTTTCTGGGATTCTATAGCGTGTTTCTCTTCTCTTTTGTAGTTTTGGGCATCAGTAGATGAGGTGTTGTATTCTTCTAGTGGGCAGGAACCTTGGATTTCTCATGTCCACTAATAGTTGCTGTTAATGGTTACGATGTTTGGATAACAGACGGAATAAACGTTCTGCATATTTATTCCATGTTATCCAAAAAATAAAACAAACGTGGGGTTAAAATAAAATTACTCCATGCCACCTGCGGAGGGAGAGGTTCCGGCACTCGGTCTCTTAAAGCCGTAGGTGCTGACCTCATGGAACTTCCAATGGCTAACATTTGGGGAAGCCACTTATTGTATTTCATCAAAATATTCAATATACAGATTTCAGTGGAAATACATTTTTGAGACTCCATGAATGTACGGAAAAACAAAAGCATTTTAGAAAACGCTTCAGGTGTATGTGTGAACAGCATAACTCAAAAATGCAATGTTTGTTACATACGAAACTTGGCAATCAAGTTCTGCCTTTTAATGATACGACACGAAAATTTTCAAGAGAATACCTCTACTCCAAATTACCCTTTACATTTTTTCTTTGTTTCTTATTTCTGATTTCGTAAAAATGGCACACGATTTGATTACAATCCCTCACTTAATAAATTATACATGTCATGTAAAACGTGTATGTTGAATTTTTTGTGAATAGTCCAGAAGTAGTTCTCATTCTGAAGGAATTTTGTATACCTGGTAAACCATAAGAGATGGACAAAAAATTACTGGATAAAAAATTTAGATCTCTTTAAAATACACAATTTATTTCATATTTATGTGCTTTTTTGGCATCGGCCATTTTCGAGATATCCGTTATTGCTGGTGTGAATGTTTTTTAAAATGCTCTCGCAATTCACTTGTTTCTCCGCTGTCGAGGCTGGCATATAGCGACTCCCTTCCAAACATCCGACATCGACTTCACCTGCTCTATTCCTCTTGTACCTACAACGAAACTATTTTTACAAAGATGTATCTCGATTAACATGGAGTAGAAATACCAACTTACGTAACAATAATAATGCAGAAGATGAACAAAAACATAGATAGTGGGCAGAGAAAATTCGAAAAGAACTTGGAGATGGGTATTTCAAATATACAGCACAGGTTCTGATAAACTTAATTTGGTGTCATTAGAAACCAAGTTCATTATCATTTTTTGATACTTAGGCACAAATTACTGCATTAAAACTGTAAATTTTGGATTATGGATGACATTGCAACTGCTTCCTGACGTGGAAGACCAACTCGAAATTAACCGGATATCCAGATCCAATATTTGGACAAATATCAACAGCGATCAAGCCTATTACATTAGTGCGAGTAAAAAAGATAACATAATTACAGTTAAAATTGTCATACATCGAATTATACAGTTCCAAAAGCGACAGTCTGATCGTAGAGAGTATGTTACAAACAGTTAAAAGTTACAATAAACTAGGTTGTGTTACAATACAACAGTTACAAATATGTATATGTTGTGGCACCTTGGAATTATCCCTGCTTCCAAGTTACAGTACAGAGAACATTGTGTTACAATACAACAGTCACAAGTATGTATATGATGTGTGCCCTTGGAACTGTCCCTGCTTCCAAGTTACAGTAGAGAGTACGTTGTGTTACAATACAACAGTTACAAGTATGTATATGATGTGAGACCTTGGAACTGTCCCTGCTTCCAAGTTACAGTAGAGAGTACATTGTGTTACAACACAACAGTTGCAAGTATGTATATGATGTGAGACCTTGGAACTGCCCCTGCTTCCAAGTTACAGTAGAGAGTACATTGTGTTACAACACAACAGTTACAAGTATGTATATGATGTGTGCCCTTGGAACTGCCCCTGCTTCCAAGTTACAGTAGAGAGTACATTGTGTTACAACACAACAGTTACAAGTATGTATATGATGTGTGCCCCTGGAACTGTCCCTGCTTCCAAGTTACAGTAGAGAGTACATTGTGTTACAACACAACAGTTACAAGTATGTATATGATGTGAGACCTTGGAACTGTCCCTGCTTCCAAGTTACAATAGAGAGTACATTGTGTTACAACACAACAGTTACAAGTGTGTATATGATTTGAGACCTTGGAACTGTCCCTGCTTCCAAGTTACAGTAGAGAGTACATTGTGTTACAACACAGCAGTTACAAGTATGTATATGATGTGTGCCCTTGGAACTGCCCCTGCTTCCAAGTTACAGTAGAGAGTACATTGTGTTACAACACAACAGTTACAAGTGTGTATATGATTTGAGACCTTGGAACTGTCCCTGCTTCCAAGTTACAGTAGAGAGCACATTGTGTTACAACACAACAGTTACAAGTGTGTATATGATGTGTGCCCTTGGAACTGCCCCTGCTTCCAAGTTACAGTAGAGAGTACATTGTGTTACAACACAACAGTTACAAGTATGTATATGATTTGAGACCTTGGAACTGTCCCTGCCTACAAGTTACAGTAGAGAGTACATTGTGTTACAACACAACAGTTACAAGTATGTATATGATGTGAGACCTTGGAACTGCCCCTGCTTCCAAGTTACAATAGAGAGTACATTGTGTTACAACACAACAGTTACAAGTATGTATATGATGTGAGACCTTGGAACTGCCCCTACCTACAAGTGGCAGTAGAGAGTACATTGTGTTACAACACAACAGTTACAAGTATGTATATGATGTGAGACCTTGGAACTGCCCCTACCTACAAGTGGCAGTAGAGAGTACATTGTGTTACAACATAAGTTACAAGTATGTATATGATGTGAGACCTTGGAACTGCCCCTACCTACAAGTGGCAGTAGAGAGTACATTGTGTTACAACACAACAGTTACAAGTATGTATATGATGTGAGACCTTGGAACTGCCCCTGCTTCCAAGTTACAGTAGAGAGTACATTGTGTTACAACACAACAGTTACAAGTATGTATATGATGTGAGACCTTGGAACTGCCCCTGCTTCCAAGTTACAATAGAGAGTACATTGTGTTACAACACAACAGTTACAAGTATGTATATGATGTGAGACCTTGGAACTGCCCCTACCTACAAGTGGCAGTAGAGAGTACATTGTGTTACAACACAACAGTTACAAGTATGTATATGATGTGAGACCTTGGAACTGCCCCTACCTACAAGTGGCAGTAGAGAGTACATTGTGTTACAACACAACAGCTACAAGTATGTATATGATGTGAGACCTTGGAACTGTCCCTGCCTACAAGTTACAGTAGAGTACATTGTGTTACAACACAACAGTTACAAGTATGTATATGATGTGAGACCTTGGAACTGTCCCTGCCTACAAGTGGCAGAGTACATTGTGTTACAACATAACAGTTACAAGTATGTATATGATGTGAGACCTTGGAACTGCCCCTATCTACAAGTGGCAGTAGAGAGTACATTGTGTTACAACATAACAGTTACAAGTATGTATATGATGTTAGACCTTGGAACTGCCCTGCCTACAAGTGGCAGTAGAGAGAACATTGTGTTACAACACAACACTTACGAATATGTATATGATGTGAGACCTTGAACTCTCCCTGCTTCCAAGTTACAGTAGAGAGTACATTGTGTTACAACACAACACTTACGAATATGTATATGATGTGAGACCTTGAACTCTCCCTGCTTCCAAGTTACAGTAGAGAGTACATTGTGTTACAACACAACACTTACGAATATGTATATGATGTGAGACCTTGAACTCTCCCTGCTTCCAAGTTACAGTAGAGAGTACATTGTGTTACAACACAACAGTTACAAGTATGTATATGATGTGAGACCTTGGAACTGTCCCTGCCTACAAGTTACAGTAGAGAGTACATTGTGTTACAACACAACACTTACGAATATGTATATGATGTGAGACCTTGAACTCTCCCTGCTTCCAAGTTACAGTAGAGAGTACATTGTGTTACAACACAACAGTTACAAGTATGTATATGATGTGAGACCTTGAACTGTCCCTACTTCCAAGTTACAGTAGAGAGTACATTGTGTTACAATACAACAGTTACAAGTATGTATATGATGTGAGACCTTGAACTGTCCCTACTTCCAAGTTACAGTAGAGAGTACATTGTGTTACAACACAACAGTTACAAGTATGTATATGATGTGAGACCTTGAACTCTCCCTACTTCCAAGTTACAGTAGAGAGTACATTGTGTTACAACACAACAGTTACAAGTATGTATATGATGTGAGACCTTGAACTGTCCCTACTTCCAAGTTACAGTAGAGAGTACATTGTGTTACAACACAATAGTTACAAGTATGTATATGATGTGAGACCTTGAACTGTCCCTACTTCCAAGTTACAGTAGAGAGTACATTGTGTTACAACACAACGCTTACGAATATGTATATGATGTGAGATCTTGAACTCTCCCTGCTTCCAAGTTACAGTAGAGAGTACATTGTGTTACAACACAACAGTTACAAGTATGTATATGATGTGAGACCTTGAACTGTCCCTAATTCCAAGTTACAGTAGAGAGTACATTGTGTTACAACACAACAGTTACAAGTATGTATATGATGTGAGACCTTGGAACTCTCCCTGCACACAAGTGGCAGTAGAGAGAACACTGTGTTACAACACAACAGTTACAAGTATGTATATAATGTGAGACCTTGGAACTGGCCCTGCTTTCAAGATACAATATGAGAGAGCGTCCACTAGAAATCTTCCAGCCCATGAGATTTAATTATACTATTGAGATACACATGCGAGAGATAAAATCATTAGAATCCGATACAAGATGGTTGCTACATGGTAGACGTAAATTCCTTTGAGGTGAGTTAAGTGAACAGTTAATGAGTGTATAGATGTATTGTTAACAGCACCTTTCAAATTAGCATGTTTGTGGTGGAAGGGACAGATGTGCTGCGGAAACGGAACGAAGAATCACGATCTGATACGAAATAATTCGAGTTAGTCAAGTAACACCGGACCATGGGTATCTTGCTGTTACGATTATATGTAAACACTGATGGACGTGCTTGGCTGTTATTTGGTCCAGGTACTATCAGAACTGTTAACGATTCCTGTTATGTTAGGGGTTAGGTTATACGAATGATATTTATATTTTAACACCATAAATATTCATAATATGTATTTGCATTCCTGCCAACTTCCTGAAACTCAAACCCGTAAAAGTTTTCCTTGCCCAACAAAGCGTAATATTTTTGCAATGGGATGGAATTTGGAATTTGCATGCAGCAAATGTACAAGAATTCCATGTAATCAAAATGGAAATTCTGTTTTGTAAGAATACTTAAAGACATGAAGTAGTGCTTGTTTCTGTCAAATATGATGAAATTCTTCCTTGCATCACAACAAACACGCATTAAGTATACAACACCACCTTCAAGACTACACACACATTTCTAGTGCATAACATAATTATATACAAAAACTGTCAAAAAGGGGAACCAACCTGCAACCATAGAAAGCGAATAGATAAATAATTTACGTGAGACAGTTGACTTTACAGTTCACGCCATCCATTACCGTATGTTCGCGCCCATTTACTAGAGGTCACTAGTGGTGCAAATGCGGCCGCTATGCATTTTGTTGCAGCCCAGTGATGGAGGGTCATGATCGTGATGAAGGATAGACACATAAGCTCTGGCCCATCTTAGTACTGCACACCATTTACTAAAAGTCACTAATGATGTTATACATTTTGTTGCAGCCCAGTGAAGGGGGACCAGGATCATAATGAAGGATAAACACACAGATAAGCTCTGGTATATCACAGCACTGTATACCACTTACTAGAGGTCACTAGTGGTGCAAATGCGGCCGCTATGCATTTTGTTGCAGCCCAGTGAAGGTGGGCCATGATCATGATGGACAGACACACAGATAAGCTCTGGTCTACCACAGCACTGTATACCATTTACTAGAGGTGCTATACATTTTGTTGCTGCCCAGTGAAGGTGGACCATGATCATGCTGAAGGACAGACACACAGATAAGCTCTGGTCTATCATAGCACTGTATACCATTTATTAGAGGTCACTAGTGGTGCTATACATTTTGTTGCAGCCCAGTGAAGGTGGGCCATGATCATGATGGACAGACACACAGATAAGCTCTGGTCTATCATAGCACTGTATACCATTTATTAAAGGTCACTAGTGGTGCTATACATTTTGTTGCAGCCCAGTGAAGGTGGGCCATGATCATGATGGACAGACACACAGATAAGCTCTGGTCTACCACAGCACTGTATACCATTTACTAGAGGTGCTATACATTTTGTTGCTGCCCAGTGAAGGTGCACCATGATCATGCTGAAGGACAGACACACAGATAAGCTCTGGTCTATCATAGCACTGTATACCATTTATTAGAGGTCACTAGTGGTGCTATACATTTTGTTGCAGCCCAGTGAAGGTGGGCCATGATCATGATGGACAGACACACAGATAAGCTCTGGTCTATCATAGCACTGTATACCATTTATTAGAGGTCACTAGTGGTGCTATACATTTTGTTGCAGCCCAGTGAAGGTGGGCCATGATCATGATGGACAGACACACAGATAAGCTCTGGTCTATCATAGCACTGTATACCATTTATTAGAGGTCACTAGTGGTGCTATACATTTTGTTGCAGCCCAGTGAAGGTGGACCATAATCATGATGAACGATAGACACACAGATAAGCTCTGGTCTATCATAGCACTGTATACCATTTACTAGAGGTCACCAGTGATGCTATACATTTTGTTGCAGCCCAGTGAAGGTGGACCATGGTCATGCTGAAGGACAGACATACAGATAAGCTCTGGTCTATCATAATACTGTATACCATTTACTAGAGGTCAACAGTGGTGCTATACATTTTGTTGCAGCCCAGAGAAGGTGGACCATGATCATGATGAAGGACAGACACACAGATTAGCTCTGGTCTGTCATGGCGCTGTATACCACTTATTAAAGGTCACCAGTGGTGCTATACATTTTGTTGCAGCCCAGAGAAGGTGGACCATGATCATAGGACAGACACACAGATAAGCTCTGGTCTGTCATGGCGCTGTATACCACTTATTAGAGGTCACTAGTGGTGCTATGCATTTTGTTGCAGCCCAGTGAAGGAGGGCTGTGATTGTGTTGCATGATAAAGCTGTGACCTATAATAGCACTCTATATCGTTTAATCTGTAATCTTAAATTACAATATACAGCAATAGAATTTAATGCTTTGTCATGTGCATGGTGAAAATCTTGAATTTGAATCTGCCCAAGTCCTCTGTTCCCGAACATTTTACAGGCAAACCTTAGTAATCGGCAAGTATGTGCGTGTAAACTGAATTTATATAATCCAGCAGTTAACCATGGCATATTTACCGAGTTAAGGTTAAGAATATGCAAAATTCATAGCGATTGTGACTTAAATGAAAGAAAAACATTCGCAGACTGTCCAAGCACTGATTGGTGAATGGAAATTGCGGTGTTACAAGAGGCAATGCCGTCCTTCACGGCGCACGAATGGAAACAACTCATACTGCGCGTCACAGAACATAGCCTTGCTGATCACCGACATTAACCGAACATTTCCGACCTGATGTCGCAGTTGGCTACACGCAAATCGTTCAACAGCTCTTTCCTCCAAATCGCGTTTGTTTTCATTTGCTCGAACCGCGCCATACGGTTATTGCGAACATTTCACTGAATTTGGCAGGAATTAATCATTCAAAAGATAAAGCAGGGAGTTTGTCTCCACTTTAAAAAACAATTGTGTTACATTCACGTGACCATCTGTCCATTATTTAACATAATATTATTACGAAAGCGCATTAGTAGAACAAAAATATTAAACATATATAAATATGTATATTTAAATTTCTTAAAGAAAACTTTACCTTACCGCTTTTACCTACCTCGTGTTAATCGAGTTAAGCATTAGCAGAAATGGTTTTATTACATATTTGACAATGGAATACAGTAGGCCTAAGCGATAGCCAAATCTTTGGAAGCTGGTCACTACATTATAACTTCGAAATTCCTTTATCTTTGCATGACCATGCAGTTGAAAAAGTATTAACCTTTTGACAGATAATAAAGGAAAGCTCCGAAATGGTTAACGCCACAAAAAAGTTACTTAACAGAGACTGGGTGATTTAAGAGTTGTACATTTTTGTGCAGTAAGTTAAAATTAAATTGAGTTTTATTTATGGACGCTCTTTAACTACTATGGTTCTTAGCATCCCATTCTATATTGGGCGTGAAACACCGGTAATTTTGCTCAGAAGCCTCTTTATCAGGCTTGAGGTTCTTTTACGTGTCGTAAATCTACGACACGAGACCACCGGCTTTACTTCCCTTCCGAAGGAAGCCGTGCTAACGATTTTTACGCCCGAAAACATCCGTCGCCCTCCGCCGGGTTTGAACCCGCGACCTTGGGAACTAGGTGCAGTAAGTGTTTGTCTATCTCTTACAGTTTACAAGTTATATAAAGTAATTGAGAATGAAGTGGATTTTACCGGGTATTCGCAGAAAATTCAAGACATACCGTTGGTATGCAATGCAATTGAATCATTCCACGTCAAGTCCAACACCCATGAAACACCAAGTCCTCAAATCGCTTCGAAAGTTTTTGTCTGCATTTGATGCTTTGAAATAGAAAATAAGTTGTTTTTTTTTTGGCTCTTAAATTAAATGTTTTGAATACCAGGTAAAATCAAAATTTTCAAAAAAGTCGGTGCGTTCCCCATACATATCCCTTTTATCTCCCGTTCAAACTCTCGCATAAACTCCATATTGGACTTAAAGTTTATGAAATCTGCTTTAAACACATTGCAATAAATATGATTCAGAAGAATATCATCACAGAAATTTGGACTTTTAAAATTCGAGTTCGTGTTATATATCTCCGTTTAGTAGTGTATACGTTAGTTATCCAAGTAATTCTTCAATAGGCATCACAAATCCTTATCACGACAAACCACATTAAGGACCAGTCTCCACAATATTTCGAGAGAGATCACAGTGTACGCAAACACATACATGTTCAAGAGAAAAAGTCTCATGTGATACATTCAATCGTTTCAAATTGCAGATACGAGTGGGATTTGTGACCCAATAGTATGATATCCGGGCAGGTCAACTAAACAAAGTGGCTCGCTTTCACATCAGAAAGTAAGTAAGGAAAGTATACATTTTGCAAATCTTAATATTAATTTAGTATCAATCTTACGGCAATCAGCCATAAAGAAAACAAAATATTCATCCCATAAATGGCCAAAAGTAACACAAAAACTAAGGGGGAAGGTATTTCATACTGAAGGTTAATCGGTCCCAGACACCTGATAGATTTCATACTGCAGATGACTGGAACCGCTCCTCAGCGTGGGGCTCCGCTCCGGAGTACCCTGGAGGTTGATGGCTTGTGGGCAGGGACCGTGCGGCGTAAGATGCGTTCTATCTAGAAACGTTAGGGTCTCTCCCATCATCCTTCCTCCCAAGGGGCCGACTGGCTTACTTGCGGTGCTCCTCCGTGATACCTATCGTTTACAGATGACTGCAACTTAAAAACTCAGATTTTGACTAATTTCAAAGCTGGTCCTACAACCAAATTAAGCAATATTTTGGCAATAATGTTTCGAACCACATGATAAAGGTAACAAAAACAGAGTCTTGTCGACTCCTGATACTAAATCTGAAAAACCATTAGAATATTAAATGGCGGAAAAAGTATTAGTTTTACATTTCAGCGTTATGATGCCAAAAAACAAGCATGTTTACATTAAAGGAAGACATAACATTAAAAAACAGAAGAGAGTGATTTTGTGCAATCTAAAAGAAACCGTCCGCAGTTTTAAAAATAAATGACCAATGAGAGCTAAACAGTGTAGGAATACTTCTAGGCATCCAAGGTACGCATTCTGCTCGTGTTTGTACTCATCATGGACTCAACATTTCCCAAATAATGTGCAACTATCACCAGATTGCTATTAATTGCCCAGGGACCGAAAACTTCGAAGGAAAGACCAGGTGGCTGGGTAACCGTAGATCGCACAAATTTAGAATACCTGTAGAAGACTTTGCGAAAAAAATGCCCACAAATTGTCACATCCTCTTACCTTTATAAGATGTCTGAGCGGAAAGAAAATTTCAAACCTAAGGAATGTATTGTAATTTTTCGGAAAACTTATGCCCTTGTCACACAAGATTCCGTTCAGGGGATACACTGGAAGAATAACCAGATTACAAGCCAACCATTTATAATTTATTTAAAGAAAACACCTTACAACATAAAAAATTGTATTGCCATATCTGAACAGTTTAAAACATGATACAAATGTTGTTCATCTGTTCCAACACCAGATAACAAACATCCTAAAGTAGGAAATACAAGATCTGGATAAAATAATGCACTTTGGCTAGCAAAACAGAACGAAATTGTTTTCATGAGAAAGATTCCTGGCCACTTCACGTGATGGAACTGAGGCAATGCGATAGGAACCTCCTGTGTAGCATCCACCTCCCGAAAGGTAGGTACATTTTGAGCGCTGCATATGCCCATTGCTTCCAAATGCAGACGCTAGATGATACTGTTCAGCCTGTACGTTTGACAACCAAGTATTCTAAGCTGTTGTGTTGAATACTAAATGGTTTTAAAAATAAATAAATATATATAGTTCAGAATTGCATTACATATACATTTATTTTCATGACTAGCATTACACTTAGTAAGTCAGCTGTTGTTTGAATCTCGTCAACTTATGCACCATAACACTAATAGTAATGGGTCATTTGATGAATGAAATACTAGTGAAAAATAAAAAGTCTATTTGGTATCCTAGTTGGGCTTTACAGTTGTTAGAAAGGCTTTTTCTTCCCATTTAAATATTAAATTGCATTCTTTGAATTTGTTATATATGCGCTACGGCACATAGCTTGTGGTATCCTCACACACAAAATATTTCTTTGTTAAACCATTCACTTTTCAGGTTAAGTAAAAAATCATTTTTAATAAAAAAGTAAGTTTTTATATTAAACAAGTGAAAATACAGTGCCATATTTACAAAATTAACGAATTTTTTGCTGTGTGTGCTGAATAATGAACAAAATAGTTGCTGCGAATGAACAGAGGGTATATATTATAAACAACAATATATTTTATGGATCAAACTCTTTTGATTAATGTAGCAATTGGTGATGAAATGTCAGTCGTGGATGTTGTATTTTATTAACCTTATTACTTAATTATTGAGGCATTAACTTTCTTTTGTTTAGTGCAGCTGGCAGATATCCAAAGCATAGAGTGAAGGGAATTTGGGTAGGAACATTATACGAAGCTTTCTCTCTCACCTATACAGCAATTTATTGCCTCAAAACATTCCTTATATTTGCAGTTGAAAAATCAACTACTGGAAACATGTTCTGAATATTCACAAAAAGTCAAGTTGGTGTTAGGCAGTTATTTCTGTGTTAATACTAACTACAGACATGCTTTTTCTGAAAGCTTTGTTATCCAATAAATAAACAATTGGCTTTGAGATTCTTTAATAGCAAGCTCATGTGAATATCAAGTGTCACCATTTATTGAGCTTAAAGACAACAGCTACCCTGTCATCTGCATTCACTGTCATGTTGTTTGTTAGGTATTCCTAATTTAACGTTACTGGCAGCCCGATTACAATTTGTGTTTCAAATATTTAACTTAATTTATTAATAACGATATTACATAAATTGGTTAATAGTTCGGGTTGTACCATGTCCTTGGCTATGAAGTCACGCAAATAGTTCTCTTAACTGCCATGAAAAGCGATGTTGGTAAGGCAAGTATGGTGCACTTCAAATGGTTGTGAAAAAAATATTATTTATTTAATTGTTGTTAATATTATTAAGTCCTAATTTATGTCAATGTGATCTTTTTTTTAAAAAAAAAACATAATTAATGCCAAATCCATGGGAGCGACAAAAAGTTATGAAACATTCCAGTTTCCTGAGGAGACAAAAGTCATATGTATTGCAGTTTAGTTCCCCCCCCCCTCATGGTTTAGTAACGCATTTGCTGTACAATATTTTAATCTGCTGCTGTTGAAAGAAATGACAGTTATGTAAATTTAAGAATTTAACAGTACAAAGAAAACAAGGAGAAATTGTGTCTAATATGGTGCTCATAAGATTGTTTTTACGTTCACAACTACTAAAGCTGTTTGGTTCGAACCTGTATTAAGCACGATTCCATAATAATTTTTACTTCCTTTACCTCTGTTTTTCCAACTCTACTTTTACCTAAGTGCTATCACGGTCACATGTTTGACTAAATGAGCACTTCTCGGTGCAGCGGCTTCATGGCCTGGTATTACAAGTTTCTATATTTAAACTCGACTAATAGAAAATAGCTGTAAAACATTTTTAACCTTCTTTCACTTAAAAAAAGGAGATAGAATCCATGGTGTTACTGTTTATTTTAAGTGCCTTGGAAATAGATACAGGATTAGACTGCAACAGATATTCCAAATAAAAACCCAACAAAGAGCAATAACTAATCGCAAGTTAATTGCTAAGAAATTTATGATTTGGGCAATGTACAAGCAGTTATCGAAAATGTATCATAGCTTAAATCTGAACCACGGGATGTTAGTGTAAGAAATTTTGCTTAAGTATGTGTTACATAAGATGCTGCTTTATTAAAATATTTTTTTACTTTCTCTACTACGTATAGTAAGTAGGGGAAGTATTGCATTCCACCCAAAAATTCGATACCGAGATTTCACCGGAAATACATGTTTTGAGACCTCCTGAATCCAAAAAAAGCATTTTTGGAAACATGTCCGTGTGTGTGTCTGTGTGTGTGTGTGTGTGTGTCTGTGTGTGTGTGTGTGTGTGTCTGTGTGTGTGTGTGTGTGTGTCTGTGAACAGCATAACTCAAAAACGAACAGTCGGATAAACACCAAACTTGGTATTTAGGTTCAGTATCTTCCAGAGATGCGACACGAAGGTTTTCAAGAAAATCCCCCCACCCCAGACTACCCTTTACATGGAAGATTTTTCGAAAATTTTAATTTTCTCAAAAATGGCTCTAACGATTTTGATTAAAATATCATATGTTTAAGATAATGTCATGAGAAATGAAATGTATATCTCGAATTTTCTGGGAATGTCTCCAAAAGTATTCTTCATTGTGAACGACTTTTGCATAACTGGTAAACCATAAGAGATAGACAAAATTTTACTACACAAAAACTGTAGATCTCGTTAAAATACACAACTTATGTCATATACATTTCTTTTGTTGAGTGTACCGTTTTCGAGATATTGCTTGTTATTCCCTTAAATTTTCCAATACTTAAACTTTTTCTCAAATTCGTTATTCATTTTTTTATGTCCTGGACTTGCAAAGAGAATGGAATGCGCCGCATAGCAACCAGCGTTAAAATATTTGACCATCGCTTAAAAGCTACCATATTCTCCTTGCATCTACAAGAAAATTAGCAATAAGATTGACATCTCGATATCTCGATTAACATAAAGCATATGGAGAATAGGCGTTTGTAAAAATAGATTGTACAAGAGTAGAGAAAGTCATGTGAGTGTAACACATCAGATTTTTTTTGTATCTGAATAGCTGCTTTTTGTTTTTGCTGATGTATTTCATTTATTTTTCAATACACGTGTTAATGTACTCCTATTATGTGGTGTTTTATGTATAACTAAATGCTGACATTCTTTGTACATGGTTATAATTTGTATATTATTGTTGATATTTCTGTCATATGGGTTAACAGGTTTTAAAATGATGAATGGTAAACTGCTATATACAAAGAATAACGTTACATAATACCACACTATGGCTTTCCTATTTTCCCACTTTATTGAAAATGAGTATAAAAGCACTGTCAATTTCAGACAATTAAAGATGTTCTCAATTTTCTAACCGATGAGTAAGGCAAACTGAAAGGAGTGCAAGTTTTAAATAAAGTCACCTGTGCGCTTAATGGCCTTCTCTCTAGCTTGAGAAAACCATCAAAAACGCAGATGATTTTATTTGAAACTTGAACTCCTTTCAGTGGCTTCCGTCGGTTCCAAAACCGGTGGGCGGGGCTAGCAGCGGCGTGATCGGTATGGTGCATTGCCGAAAGCAGCGTTAGTTCCGCTAAGGGCCACCCGAGAGGTCATAAAAAAGCGCCCTATGTGACACCTTACCCCCACCATTGAGTTGAGAATCTGTATTATCTGTGGGCAGTACTAAACTTCTATTATGCGATCCAAATCTCTTGACGTTTGAGGCGTGTCCACTAATACGGCACTAGCGAATAGCAGCATACGGACAATATACTTCGCCGCTGATAAAACTCTAATTGCAATACCATGTGCGCAAATGTGTATTTCGGGAAAGCATCAAGTAGATAAAAGGCGACGTTTTCTTGAATAAGCACAAAAAATAATCATATTTTTACACCCAATGGTTCGCCATTAATTTACAGTTATCTTTCGTGATGTTTAAACGGAGACGTTTAGTTATGCTTGTAATAGTAATAAATCCATTGCTGTCGCAGTTATTTCATATATTGTAATGCCACAGACGTAATTATCACTTAATAATGTATAATTCTCCATGTCCTAAATAAATTTAGAAGTAGTTATCCCACGAGGTTTTCTAATAAAGTTTCAAAGCTCCCTGACGCAGCTCTACAAAACCATACATGAAGTTGTTTTTTAACAAATTACGTCATGTATGGTTTTGTTTCAGACTAGCGGAGTCGTAGTATCCGTTACGTGAGAAGAGCGTGTTGTGCTGTTTACAACATTCAACTCCTCGTTACTGGGAAAGTGGTGCCGCCGCTACTTCTACTATAAGAGAGTAAGCCAACTGCGAACTTTAAGCAAAGAATCATCGTCATCACATCCTCGAGGAAGCATCAACAATGGCATTCACTGCACAGGGTTAGAACATTGACAAAGCAAAAATACTGCTGGAGTACTTTTGCAGCGCGCTTAAGCGACTCAGTTGTGAATTCAACTGCGGTGTAGCTAGTCAATTCTTACAGTGATAGGTTTTGTCCTAATGAAAATGTTGCTTAGTAAGCCCAGTAGGGCTAGGGCTATTTCTTTAAAAAGAAAACCGCAAAACTCTCAACTTCACGAAATGTCAAGAACTTAAGGCTGACGTGTGCGCATTAAGTCCACCAACTGTAAAGGATATGCCGTTAGCTGTGCTACTGAATAATAAAGGCAGCATAGAATAGTATGGTTTTCATTTCTCTAATTTGTGTACTGTATTTCCATTATTGTCTGACCTCTTGCGATGGCGTAACGTTCTGGCGAAGAAGAAGTGAAGTTTGGGAACCGCACAGTAGTAGAGAAAGCCGGTCTCCAGTAGGGACAAGATCCCATTACAATACCTCGTAAATTATTTACTTGGACACAGAACAGTGGTTTACTGTTAATCAGCACAAACAAAAGAGTGATATTTTGGAGGCAAGATATGAAAACTGAAAACCAATAACAGGCACGTTAAACGTACATTACTTCGTACCATGATCAATATCTGAAGCTGTAGTGAAACCACGAACCGGCTGCGCGGCGTTTTTCCTGTCCGCGTCCTCGGCGCTCGTTGCCGCCAGCCGCTATCGTAGAAAGGCGCGGATGAAAACATACATTTTTAAAACTACTTTTAAAGGCTCTTTTGCATTTTGCGCTCTAGTTCCAGATGAAACAGCTATTCACGCCATCCTTTTTACTTTCCCTCCATTTGCATCCACATCTTTGATAAGATTAGCTCCACTCAATTTGGGTTCCAAATATGCTGAAAATGTGTGTTACATTGCTTGAAGTGGCCTGCAACTTCATCACATGACTTCAAGGTAGGGCAGAATCTCCAGTACGGCATGTTTATCATGTGCAAGGTAATCGCACACCAGAGCAAAACACTTCTGAATCTTTCCACCGTATTCTTTTCACAATCAAGCGGGAGCAGTTTGTTGCTTGCATGTGCAGTTTCCAAGGAGTCTATCTGCTTCATTAATTGGGAGCACGCTTGAAGACATCTTTTCCGTGGAAGAGTTTCCACAACAAGCTTTTCTGTACTTTCCAAAATGCTGCCTAATTTTAAATGCGCCTGCAGGTGTCACAATAATGGCAACATCTCTTGCTTCCTGCTTTCTCTGCATCTTGTCTCCGATTTGCTGAATCTGTTTGTATATTCTGTTATTTGCCTTAATCAGTTCTTACGAGTTTAGACTTTGTTTCTGTCTTAGCAGCATTTTGTTTATTTTTACGTTCTCCTTAGCGACCTCGTTGTCTATATTGTGACTTCGTCCAGTTTTTCAGCTGTCACATTTCTCAATTCTCACTGCCACTATGTAGCTCAACTGCACTTCATTAAGGTGAACTAGTTCCCTTCCTTCCTCTTCAGACCTCCACAACTATTCGCTGCACATAACAGTCGTCACCGACTCCCACAGACCCCACTGCCTGCGAGAACGTTCTCCAACGTTCTAGAACTATTTCGACACACCTTCTGGAGGAGAAACAGCTTCCAGAAGGTTCTAGTTACAGTAGGGACGATGGTTCTGTGCAGGCGAAGCCTGGATGCGCAGTGAGTGCAATCAGTTCAGTCTAGCGGCAGCAGTAGTTCGAGCAACATCTCTCTTGCCAGCCGTCTGTTTACGACTTCACACTACCTTAAACTTTGTGTTTATAAGTTAGTTACTATACGTTTCTGTAGGAGCGTCATTTCAGCTTCTGCATGGGGGGGGGGCAAGATTGCTTGGAGCAGTTTCAAAAATTTTCATGTGGATTTTAACGATATATTTGGCCTAAAAGAAAATAATATTTTATTTCTTAAATGTGAAGTATTTGTATTAAAAGTACAGATGTAATTTTTCTTTTGGTAGAGCAATAACGTAACCTAATTATTTCTTGTAACTTAGGAGGGGGCCAATTGACCCCCTGTCCCCCTAAATGACACCTGTGTTTCAGTAATTAAACTCGGATTGCATATATTGTGTATTGGAGGTTCTTGCCTTCTGCGAATTTTTATGTAAAAATAAAAAAATTTAATATACCACAAAATGATGGGGAAAAATACAAAAAAATGGCTAATGGAAAAACTAATTCCTAATTTGACTACCAGATCTGTTTTAGTAACTGAAAACGCACCGTACCATGGTGTGCAAATGGAAAAGGCCCCAACGTCTCATACTAAAATAAGATGCAGAATTTGCCCCATTCCATGAAAGGATGCTAAGTTTGGAGCTTTATAACCTAAGTAAGGGTCAAAGCCTATTCCGAAAATTTACGTTGATAGTTTGTAGGCCATGCACACAATGTTCTCCGATTACCGCCCTATTCATCGGGCCTTAATCGAGAACTCATCTGGGCTGATATAAAGCAATGGATAGCTTGGTAGAACACCCTTTTAAACTAGATGTTATTTATTAAGCTTAGCTAACATGTTTAGGACATTAGCGTGGAAAAGTGGGAAAATGCCTGCCAACACGTTATTAAGTAGGAAGACAAATAATTGAAGAACAACAAAGCCTGTTTGAAAATGTCACAGAAGGTTTTGTAACCCAAGTTAGGGAATAAATGACAGCGAAGGAGAAGAAGACTGAAGACGATGAAAGGGAAATACCTGAAGAAGATGAATGGGAAAGTCTTGCAGAAGAAAACGACACTGGTGATATTTCTGGAGTAGTGTGTTTATCACACTAATAAAGTCCCTGCTAGTTTAAGACATTGCATTTGCGTGACAAGGTTTGTGTATGTGTATATATAAAATGATAGAGCAATCTGAACATAGTGACAATAAGCCAGCCATGCAGTGGAGTGGTGGTGTGTGTATGTCGTATCAGCGAAATCCCACGTCTTCCAGCAGGCAGACAGCTGCCTGGCGTTAGGCATAGACTCTCTTCAGTGCGCTAGCAAAGTAGGTCACCGGCACAGAACTATTGTCCCTATTATATCTACCGATAGCGAGCCCCATGTTTACAGTGGCGAGCGGAATTATCGTTTACTCCGACCGCCCGGCGCCGACTTTCCGATAACCTTGGACGATAGCCGCGGCTTCACAATATTCATGTTGTTTCCGCTGATGTTTTAGCCGTCTTCTCAAGATGCTTCAGCACTACCTACGTTGAAAATAGAAACTTTTGTACGTTTTTTTTTTTGTTTTTTTTTAACTTTCCCTACTACGTACAGTAAGTAGGGGAAGTATTGTATTCCACCCAAAAATTCGATACCGAGATTTCACCGGAAATACATGTTTTGAGACACCCTGAATCCAAAAAAAGCATTTTTGGAAACATGTCCGTGTCTGTGTCTGAGTGTCTGTCTGTGAACAGCATAACTCAGAAACAAACAGTCGGATAAACACCAAACTTAGTATTTAGGTTCAGTATCTTCCAGAGATGCGACACGAAGGTTTTCAAGAAAATCTCCCCACCCCAGATTACCATTTACATGGAACATGTTTCGAAAATTTTATTTTCTCAAAAATGGCTCTAACGATTTTGATTAAAATATCATATGTTTAAGATCTTTTCATGACAAATAAAATGTATATCTTGAATTTTCTGGGAATGTCTCCAAAAGTATTCTTCATTGTGAACGACTTTTGCATAACTGGTAAACCATAAGAGATAGACACAATTTTACTACACAAAAAATGTACATCGCGTTAAAATACACAATTTATGTCATACATTTTTTTTGTTGAGTGAACCATTTTCGAGATATTGCTTGTTATTCCCTTAAATTTATCAATGTTTTCTCAAATGGGAATTCGTTATTCATTTTTTTGTCTTGGATATGCAAAGAGTATTAATCTGTGGGAAAGGGAATAGTGCTGCACCTAGCAACCAGCTATTAAGAGATATGTATGTGCTTAAAGGTTACTGTATTTGTATATTGCCCTTATATATATATATATATATATATATTCCCCTTACATCTACAAGAAAATTAGCAATAAGATAGAGTCTGCAAATGTTTATCTCGATTAACATGAAGTAGATGGAGAGTAAGCGTTTGTATAAATAGTTTGTACAAGAGTAGAGAAAGTCATGTGAGTGTAACACATCAGATTTTTTTGGTGTGTTTCGCGTTCACCAAGATCTTCAGCATTAAATTGCCTTATTCTTTGCGATTTGTGAAACTTGCCAGAGATCAGATCAGTGGTACAACTAAGGAGGCAGTGGTACCTTTCCCCCACCCCAACGCTAGTACTCACCTCCCGAACCGCGTCTTTGCAAGATATTTTAAGAGTGGAAGGGGATGTTTTTCGCTGTAATGGCTACTTTAAGAGGCATTTCCGACCAAGTACTGGCTTCCCGATGGGAGAGGGAGGTTTCTTAGCGTCACTTTCATGTCACGTGACGGGCTCTTAGTGTATGAAATTACCTAAACGCTATGGGCATTCACGGCCAGACCACTATGAAACGTGTCGCCACCCCACTGACAACCAATGATACCAAGGATCCCGCAAAGACGTCGTAAGCACAAGGCAATTCGCTTATAAGGCTAGTGTGAAGGATTCCAAGCTCATGGCAGCAAGGGGTAAAACAATTTCCTCATCACATATCACCAAACACTACCTCAATTAGCCTACGATACTACCTGTTACCTGGGAACTATACAGCACCCAAACCATGCAATCTGCCCTCCTGTCATACTAGCTGAAATATCCTAAATACCTACGATATAACCTGTTACCTGGGAACTATACAGCACCCAAACCATGCAATCTGCCCTCCTGTCATACTAGCTGAAATATCCTAAATACCTACGATATAACCTGTTACCTGGGAACTATACAGCACCCAAACCATGCAATCTGCCCTCCTGTCATACTAGCTGAAATATCCTAAATACCTACGATATAACCTGTTACCTGGGAACTATACAGCACCCAAACCATGCAATCTGCCCTCCTGTCATACTAGCTGAAATATCCTAAATACCTACGATATAACCTGTTACCTGGGAACTATACAGCACCCAAACCATGCAATCTGCCCTCCTGTCATACTAGCTGAAATATCCTAAATACCTACGATATAACCTGTTACCTGAAAAATCATACGGAACTATACAGCACACAAACCATTCAATCTGCCCTCCTGTGATACTACCTGAATTAGCCTAGATACTACCTGTTACCTGGAAAATCATACGGAACTATACAGCACACAAACCATTCAATCTGCCCTCCTGTGATACTACCTGAATTAGCCTAGATACTACCTGTTACCTGGAAAATCATACGGAACTATACAGCACACAAACCATTCAATCTGCCCTCCTGTGATACTACCTGAATTAGCCTAGATACTACCTGTTACCTGGAAAATCATACGCAACTATACAGCACCCAAACCATGCAATCTGCCCTCATGTAATACTAGCTGAAATATTCTAAATACCTACGATACTACCTGTTACCTGGGAAATCATACGGAACTATACAGCATCCAAACCATGCAATCTGCCCTCCTGTCATACTAGCTGAAATATCCTAAATACCTACGATACTACCTGTTACCTGGATAATCATACGGAACTATACAGCACCCAAACCATGGAATCTGCCCTCCTGTCATACTAGCTGAAATATCCTAAATACCTACGATACTTCCTGTTACCTGGGAAATCATGCGGAACTATACAGCACCCAACTACTGGAATCTGTCTGCCTGTGATACTACCGGAATTGCCCCTACATATCCTCGATATTCCTGAACTAGCTCAGAAATCATACGGACTATGTTACACCCAACTCCTGGAATCTGTCTGCCTGTGATACTACCTGAATTACCCCTAAATATCCACGATATTCCTGAACTAGCTCAGAAATCATACGCACTATGTTACACCCAACTCCTGGAATCTGTCTGCCTGTGATACTACCTGAATTACCCCTAAATACCCACCATATTACCTGAACTAGCTCTGAAATCATACAGACTATGTTACACCCAACTCCTGGAATCTGTCTGTCTGCCTGTGATACTACCTGAATTACCCCTAAATACGTACCATATTACATGAACTAGCTCTGAAATCATACAGACTATGCTACACCCAGCTCCTGGAATCGGTCTGCCTGTGATACTACCTGAATTACCCCTAAATACCTACCATATTACCTGAACTAGCTCTGAAAGCATGCAGACTATGCTACACCCAACTCCTGGAATCTGTCTGCCTGTGATACTACCTGAATTACCCCTAAATACCTACCATATTACCTGAACTAGCTCTGAAAGCATGCAGACTATGCTACACCCAACTCCTGGAATCTCTCTGCCTGTGATACTACCTGAATTACCCCTAAATACGTACCATATTACCTGAACTAGCTCTGAAATCATACAGACTATGCTACACCCAATTCCTGGAATCTGTCTGCCTGTGATACTACTTGAACTGCCCCTAAATACCTACGATATTACCTGAACTAGCTCTGAAATCATACGGATTATCCTACACCCAACTCCTAGAATCTGTCTGCCTGTGATACTGCCTGAATTACCCCTAAATACCTACCATATTACCTGAACTACCTCTGAAATCATATGGACTATGCTACACCCAACTCCTGGAATCTGTCTGCCTGTGATACTACCTGAATTACCCCTAAATACCTACGATATTATCTGTGAAATCATACGGAGGTATGCTACATCCAAACCATGGAATCTATTCACCTGCTGAATGCTAGATGGTGCTATCCTGGAGAAGACGTTGACACTGTACATGCAGCAACCCTAGCCTCCATAGAACCTATCCTCGTTTTCCTATACCTCTCATAAAAACGTATATTCTACCTTTCAAGCCCTGTCCAGCCTAGCACCTCCCCATGTATTCCCTACCTATCACATATAAAGCGTATCCCCCTCCTTCAGCATCTGTCTAGCCTATCATCTCTCCACATTTTCCTTATCTTTCCCATATAAACGCATACTCTGTTCCTCAACCTCTGTCTAGCCTAGCACTTCTCCTTGTATTCCCTACCTCTCTCATATAATGCGCATTTCCCCCTCCTCCTACCCCTGTCTAGCATAGCATCTCTCCTTGGTTTCCTATCTCCCCCATATAAAACAGATTCTACTTTTAACATTTGTCTATCCTAGTATCTGCCCCTTCTTACTATCCCTCCCATATATAAAACGTAATTCTGACCTTTCATCCCCTGTCTAGTCTAGCATCTGCCCTCGTATTCCCTATCTCCCCCATATAAACGCATTGTCTTCCTTGAACGCTCTCCCAACCTAGTATCTACCCTCGTTTTCCCTATTTCCCCCATATAAACGCAAAACTGCGCTAGCTCTCTCCTATGTAAGCTACTGACTGGTTTCATCGAATAAAAATGTATTGAAGTTAAAGGAGAATATTCTGAAAAACAATAAAATCATATAAGTTCCTTAAAAAATATTTGATTTTCTAAAAATTTTAGTGTCGTCCTCGTAAAAATGAGTGTATAGGAAGACTGTATATTAATTTTATTGTTAGATGCTAACTTTTATCCTGAAATATAAATATAAACATATGTACTCAAACAATTTCCATTTACACTCATTTACTTGAACACAAAAAAAAAATGATGTGAATTCAAATCCATTATTGATAAAAACGTTTTCTACGAAAGTTGCTTGTTTTAAAGAGATTTGCGCGCGATCCATTCCTCCCGAACCGTTAAGGGTTCGTAATTATATAGGATTCTTTTCTGCCGTCAAAGCATATAGCAGTCCTAGATTTCTAGCAATCATCCTTGCGAACGAAGCATGTAGTAATTCAGCTCATTAATGCTGTATTATTAGCAGAGTCGTGTTTTATTACAAATAATCTACATAAAATTTCAAGTTTGATTTTCAAATTTTTGCGTTTGCGTGTTTATCATATAACAAATTTTCGCTAAAATTTTGCGCAAACAAATCACGAGCGTTTTAATAACATAACCAACATTGAAATCATCTTGAATCAAAAAAATGGGCGTGGTACACTCATATCACTTTCTCTACCCTTTCTATTTCTAGAAGCCCTTGCATATTGTATTATTCATATAAAACATTTTGTCTGGAAATTATTTTAAGTTTGCGGGATTTAATTATCCTACATGCTAACATATAAGGCAGCTGTTAGAACTCCATTGTTTCGTCATATCATGGCGATTAAAACAGAAGAAATAGACACATGTTCAGACCATTTGTCATGAACTTAAAGTTGACAAAATGTAAATAGGCATATAGCATGAAATACTTCGAAAACAGGAAAAAGTTATTTTGGGCAAGTTTCGCATTTTAATGAGCTCTAGGATTTCCCAGTTAAATAAAGTTTTCCAATATTCATCAAAAGTAAAGGGGACTTCGCAGACTACCAACAGGAACTTCAAGATATGCATTTTATTTGTCATATTAACGTTACAGACATATGGTATTTCAATAAAAATCGTTAGAGCAGTGTTTTGAAAAGATACAAAAAAAAATGAAACGTTTTCCACGTCAAGTGTAATTAAGAGTGGAAAACATTTCATGAAAGTCTTCATGTCTGATCTTGAAAAATACAGAGCTTATAAAGTTTGATATTCATCCGACCTTTCGTTTTGGAGTTTTGAAATCTGCTAGGATTCAGGGGATCTCAAAACATGTAGGTATTTTCGGTGAAAACTCGATAAAACATTTTTGAGGCGGAATACACTGCTTCCTCTAACATATCTATCATCGCTAGACTGTAGAGAAAGTTAAAATTAACTTATGCTACGAAATTCCATAGAATGATCTCAATATTAATATGGCAAATTGAATTACCAGTTTATGTTCTGCGAAAATATAACTGAGATGTAACTTATTTTGGAAAGGATACATGTTGATAGTAGCAATCATTACATGAAATATTATTTATTCCTGGAGACTGTTGCATGTCACCAAATTGCATCAAACAAGTTTCGGCAGAGACTGCTAGCATGCTAGGTGCCGGGTTCGATTCCCGGCTGGAGGATGGGAATTTTTCTTTAGCCAGGATTACTTCCCAACCTCCCCAGAGTCTGAAGATATGAGTGGGAGTGTAAATGTGTGTGTGTGTGTGTGTGTGTGTGTGTGTGTGTGTGTGTGTTATAAAGAAACCTCAAACATCTATTAACACAATATAAAACGAGTGAACATCCAACTATGTCTAGCGACTGGAGAGGAACCAATCTGCTTCAACAAGGATGTCCAGACATACACTATTCTTAAACCAAGTATTAAATGGACGTTTAGAGGCGTTGTAATTAGTCTTTAAAACATGCAATTCTCGTGTTTATCGCGAGAAAACGGGAGCTGGTCCCACGGGAGGAATGGATCCTGCGCCCAAAGAGATCTATCTAATGGGGGCCCTTTTTAGCCACTGAATATCCACTGAAAGTTCACTACTTTAGTTATAAATATGTTTGTCTTAAAGATTTTAATGCTCTATTTTTCGAAATAAATGAACATTACAGGTGTTTGGTTCAGGCTATATATTTACATGTTTACATTCTCTACACTAAAAAAAGGAAGTAGGTATTGTATTACACCCAAAAATTCGATACTGAGATTTCACCGACATACATGTTTTGAGACTCCCCGAATAAACATAAAATCATTTTTAGAAAAAGTTCTGTGTGTGTGAGCGCGCGCGCGAATAGCATAACTTAAAACATCTGATGTGTTACATTCACATAACTTTCTCTACACCCTATCGTTTATTAGTGAGTACACAAATTATTCTTACGAAAGTTAATTTTTTATCTAGTTCATTTTAATCGAGATAAACCTTTGCGAAAACAGGTACATTACATATTACGTTATAGATACAAAGGGAACAGCGATAGTCAAATGTTTAACAACTGGACGCTATATGCTGGCCTTCCATACTGTTTCCATGACATCGCGAGAAACAAAAAGTCGACAGGACTTGGAAAAAATGACAAGGTAATGAACAAATCGAACCATTAATAACAGATATCTCGGAAATGGCTGATGCCACAAAAAAAAGTTATTTGAAATAAATTGTGTACTTTAAAGAGATCTACATTTTTGTGTAGCACGTTTTCGTCTATCAGCGTTTACCAGTTATGCAAGATTATACGAAAGTCCTTCCGAATTTTGTCCGAATGAAGAGGACTGCACAGACTATTCCCAGAAAATTCCAGATACACGTTTTGTCATGTAAATATCTTCAATATATGGTATTTTAATCACAATTATTAGAGCAATTCTTAGAAAATTAAAGAAAACATGTATAAATGTTGCATGTAAAGGATAGTTTAGGATTTCCTTGAAAACCTTCGTGACGCACCTTAGGAAGGTGCTCACCCTAGATACCAAGTTCACAAAATACCTATCCTACTTTTCGTTTTTGAGTTATGCTACTCACAGACAAGAACCTTTTTTTTTAAAAAAAATGTTGTTTTTGGATTCAGGGGGCCACAAACGTATTTCCAGTGAAATCCCGATATGGAATTTTTGGGTGGAATGCAAATACCTTCTGTATCTCCTATGTAGGTAGAGAAAGTAAAAAGAATCCATTAACACCAAGAATGCGACACGAAGATTTTCAAGAAAATCCCTCCACACCAAACTACCCATTATTTTTAAACATTTTCGTTATTTTTGATTTTCTGAAAAATGGATGTAACGATTGTGATTCCAATTTGCGTAAGAGATAGGCGTTACAGCGCTTACGACGCTCCTTTTGGTCTAGTCTCGTTAAAGGGGAACACTGTTTCCTTCCTCATCGCTGCGCAAGCGAAATAACAGAGCCAGTCACTTTAATATTATACAAACAACGTAATATTGTGCAATGTAAGGACAGATGTGGGTACAATTTTGCAAAAGAAAAAGAAATTTGCCTGGTCCCGGTGCTCGTTTATGTTCCTTCCCTTTTAAGGACACAGTTATTAAAACCTGGAACTATTCCTGCTATAAGGAACAATGAAGATATCAGTTCTACATCCAAGAGCAAACGACAAAGAACAGAACGAAATTGTAAAAGTATCGTTTCTGAGCTATGCAATAAAACTGACAACGAAGGTGATAATGATAAAAGTAGTGAAAGAGAATTGAGATGCGATGAAAACACAACAACAACTGAGAAGTAGTGTGAACTAGGTACTGAAAATATCTAATACAACGAGCAATGAGGAGGAAGATCGGCAAGTGATAATTCTGATACAAGTGGTAACGAGGAGGAGGAAGAAGAAGAAGAATTTCACCATACATGGAAATGAAGCTGTAGTGGAATATTTCATTGTTGCTTGGAATCTCTACTTTTATGTTTCAAGACATGTGTTTTATGTAGAAATGAAGTGAAAGCAATTTCTAATTACATTAAAGGTTATTGTGGTAATACTTTCACTTGGAACTCACTAAATGTATCAGGAAAGAAACCGGAAGGAAATGCTTTAATAGCAAGTGCTTTATTGTTATCTACGAGATCTCGTATATTGCTTCAGCAAGTTAAGTCTTTCTGCAAATCACTGGGTTTGGCAATATTTTCAAGGCAAACATTCGATAAAACCATTCGAAACATGGCAGCACCAGTTGTTAGAGCATTTTGGGCTATAAAAAAATTAAAATAAAACAAACTCATTAAAAGGTTGTGGTATACCTATATGGTTGGCAAGGGATGGGCAATATGACTCTCCAAACTTTTCAGCAAAATAGGTTAGTCCATTCCATCATGGATTTAAATTCCCGCAAAATTATTGATTTTGAACTTGGCGAAAAAGCGATTTGGAAAAGGCTGCTTGTGACAACATAATGACTAGCCTTGCAAAACAGGAAATGTGTAGAGTTGAATAGACATAAAGGTGTAAGATACCTGTTAAAAGCTCAGTATGCGGAAGTTAAACATGAATTTGACGTATGGCATTTGCCTAAAAATCTAATGAAAAAAATTCAATTGGTAGAAAAGGAATACCCAGAGCTCATGGTATGGAGAGCCAGTATAAATAAACATTAAAGGCGGACTGCGCAAAACTGTAATTAGAACGGTAACGTATTAATTGAAAAAATCACATCAAATCTTTATCATATGAAAAATGAAACACAAGTGGATAGAAAACGGTAGCAGAATAGATAGGAGAGATCAAGCGCACAAATGCGTTTATATGGGAGAGGTAAGGAAAACGAGGGTAGATGCTAGGTTGGGAGACATAGGGGAAACGAGGAGAGATCCTAGGTAGAGCAGGACCTCAAGGAGGGGGAATGCACTTTATAAGGTAGGGAATACGCGGAGAGGTGCTAGGCTAGACAGAGGTTGAGGAGTAGAGTATGGTATGGTTTATTTGGGAAAGATAGAGAAAACGGGAGATAGGCTAGACAGGGGCTGAAGGAAGGGAAATGTACTTGATACGATAGAGATAAGTAATACTCGCAAAGGTCTTAGCCTAGACAGAGGTTGAGGAGTAGAGTATGGTTTATTTGGGAAACATAGAGAAAACGGGAGATAGGCTAGACAGGGGCTGAAGGAAGGGAAATGTACTTGATACGACAGAGCTTAAGTAATACGCGGAGAGGTGCAAGCCTAGACAGAGGTTGAGGAGTAGAGTATGGTTTATTTGGGAAAGATAGAGAAAGCGGGAGATAGGCTAGACAGGGGCTGAAGGAAGGGAAATGTACTTTATATGACAGAGCTTAAGTAATACGCGGAGAGGTGCAAGCCTAGACAGAGGTTGAGGAGTAGAGTATGGTTTATTTGGGAAACATAGAGAAAACGGGAGAGATGCAAGGCTAGATAGAGTTGAAGGGTAGAATATCTTTTTATACGGGATAGATAGGGAAAACTGCTAGAGATACTATGATAGAAGAGGGCTGAAGGAGAGGAAATGCGTTTATATGGAAGAACTTGGGAAAACGAGGATAGGTTCTAGGAAGGCTAGGGTTGTTGCATGTACAATATCGTCTTCCCCAGGGTACCACCATCTAGCATTCAGCAGGTAAACAGATTCCATGGTTTGGATGTAGCATACTTCTACATATTTTCACAGCTAGTTCAGGTAGTACAGTAGGCATTTAGGGTAATTCAGCTAGTATCACAGGACAGATTTCATGGCTGGGTGTAGCCCAGTTCCGTATGATTTCACAGCCAGTTCAGGTAATATCGTGAGTATTTAGGGTAATTCAGCTTGTATCACAGGACAGATTCCATGGCTGTGTGTGTATAGTTCCGTATGATTTCACAGCTAGTTCAGGTAATATCGCAGGTATTTAGAGTAATTCAGCTTGTATCACAGGAGGACAGATTCCATGGCTGGGTGTAGCACAGTTCCGTATGATTTCACAGCTAGTTCAGGTAATATCGTGGGTATTTAGGGTAATTCAGCTTGTATCACAGGACAGATTCCATGGCTGGGTGTAGCACAGTTCCGTATGATTTCACAGCCAGTTCAGGTAATATCGTGGGTGTTTAGGGTAATTCAGCTAGTATCACATGAGGGCAGATTCCATGGTTTGGGCGTGTGTATAGTTCCGTATGATTTCACACCTAGTTCAGGTAATATCGTGGGTATTTAGGGTAATTCAGCTTGTATCACAGGAGGACAGATTCCATGGCTGGGTGTAGCACAGTTCCGTATGATTTCACAGCCAGTTCAGGTAATATCGCAGGTATTTAGGGTAATTCAGCTTGTATCACAGGAGGACAGATTCCATGGCTGGGTGTAGCACAGTTCCGTATGCTTTCACAGCTAGTTCAGGTAATACCGCAGGTATTTAGGGTAATTCAGCTTGTATCACAGGAGGGCAAATTCCATGGCTGGGTGTAGCACAGTTCCGTATGCTTTTACAGCTAGTTCAGGTAATATCGTGGGTATTTAGGGTAATTCAGCTTGTATCACAGGAGGGCAGATTCCATGGCTGGGTGTAGCACAGTTCCGTATGATTTCACAGCTAGTTCAGGTAATATCGTAGGTATTTAGGGTAATTCAGCTTGTATCACAGGAGGACAGATTGCATGGCTGGGTGTAGCACAGTTCCGTATGATTTCATCGCTAATTCAGGTAATATCGCAGGTATTTAGGGTAATTCAGCTAGTATCACATGAGGACAGATTGCATGGCTGGGTGTGTGTATAGTTCCGTATGATTTCACAGCCAGTTCAGGTAATATCGCAGGTATTTAGGGTAATTCAGCTTGTATCACATGAGGACAGATTCCATGGCTGGGTGTGTGTATAGTTCCGTATGATTTCACAGCTAGTTCAGGTAATATCGCAGGTATTTAGGGTAATTCAGCTTGTATCACAGGAGGGCAGATTCCATGGCTGGGTGTAGCACAGTTCCGTATGATTTCACAGCTAGTTCAGGTAATATCGTAGGTATTTAGGGTAATTCAGCTTGTATCACAGGAGGACAGATTGCATGGCTGGGTGTAGCACAGTTCCGTATGATTTCATCGCTAATTCAGGTAATATCGCAGGTATTTAGGGTAATTCAGCTAGTATCACATGAGGACAGATTGCATGGCTGGGTGTAGCACAGTTCCGTATGATTTCACAGCCAGTTCAGGTAATATCGTAGGTATTTAGGGTAATTCAGCTTGTATCACAGGAGGACAGATTCCATGGTTTGGGCGTGTATAGTTCGGGTGATTTCACAGCTAGTTCAGGTAATATCGTGGGTATTTAGGGTAATTCAGCTTGTATCACAGGAGGACAGATTCCATGGTTTGGGCGTGTGTATAGTTCCGTATGATTTCACAGCTAAGTCAGGTAATATCGTGGGTATTTAGGGTAATTCAGCTTGTATCACAGGAGGGCAGATTCCATGGTTTGGGCGTGTGTATAGTTCCGTATGATTTCACAGCTAAGTCAGGTAATATCGTGGGTATTTAGGGTAATTCAGCTTGTATCACAGGAGGACAGATTCCATGGCTGTGTGTGTGTGTGTATAGTTCCGTATGATTTCACAGCTAAGTCAGGTAATATCGTGGGTATTTAGGGTAATTCAGCTTGTATCACAGGAGGACAGATTCCATGGCTGTGTGTGTGTGTATAGTTCCGTATGATTTCACAGCTAAGTCAGGTAATATCGTGGGTATTTAGGGTAATTCAGCTTGTATCACAGGACAGATTCCATGGCTGGGTGTAGCACAGTTCCGTATGATTTCACAGCCAGTTCAGGTAATATCGCAGGTATTTAGGGTAATTCAGCTTGTATCACAGGAGGGCAGATTCCATGGCTGTGTGTGTGTATAGTTCCGTATGATTTCACAGCCAGTTCAGGTAATATCGCAGGTATTTAGGGTAATTCAGCTTGTATCACAGGAGGACAGATTCCATGGCTGTGTGTGTGTGTGTATAGTTCGGTATGATTTCACAGCTAAGTCAGGTAATATCGTGGGTATTTAGGGTAATTCAGCTTGTATCACAGGAGGACAGATTCCATGGCTGTGTGTGTGTGTATAGTTCCGTATGATTTCACAGCTAAGTCAGGTAATATCGTGGGTATTTAGGGTAATTCAGCTTGTATCACAGGACAGATTCCATGGCTGGGTGTAGCACAGTTCCGTATGATTTCACAGCCAGTTCAGGTAATATCGCAGGTATTTAGGGTAATTCAGCTTGTATCACAGGAGGGCAGATTCCATGGCTGTGTGTGTGTATAGTTCCGTATGATTTCACAGCCAGTTCAGGTAATATCGCAGGTATTTAGGGTAATTCAACTTGTATCACAGGAGGGCAGATTCCGTGGCTGTGTGTGTGTATAGTTCCGTATGATTTCACAGCCAGTTCAGGTAATATCGCAGGTATTTAGGGTAATTCAACTTGTATCACAGGAGGGCAGATTCCGTGGCTGTGTGTGTGTATAGTTCCGTATGATTTCACAGCTAGTTCAGGTAATATCGCAGGTATTTAGGGTAATTCAGCTTGTATCACAGGAGGACAGATTCCATGGCTGGGTGTAGCACAGTACCTTATGATTTCACAGCTTGTTCAGGTAATATCGTGGGTATTTAGGGTAATTCAGGTTGTATCAAAGGAGGACAGATTCCATGGCTGGGTGTGCCACAGTTCCGTATGATTTCACAGCTAGTTCAGGTAATATCGCAGGTATTTAGGGTAATTCAGCTTGTATCACAGGACAGATTCCATGGCTGGGTGTGGCACACTACCTTATGATTTCACAGCTAGTTCAGGTAATATCGTGGGTATTTAGGGTAATTCAGGTTGTATCAAAGGAGGACAGATTCCATGGCTGGGTGTGCCAAAGTTCCGTATGATTTCACAGCTAGTTCAGGTAATATCGCAGGTATTTAGGGTAATTCAGCTTGTATCACAGGAGGACAGATTCCATGGCTGGGTGTATCACAGGAGGACAGATTCCATGGCTGGGTGTAGCACAGTTCCGTATGATTTCACAGCTAGTTCAGGTAATATCGCAGGTATTTAGGGTAATTCAGCTTGTATCACAGGAGGACAGATTCCATGGCTGGGTGTAGCACAGTTCCGTATGATTTCACAGCTAGTTCAGGTAATATCGCAGGTATTTAGGGTAATTCAGCTTGTATCACAGGAGGACAGATTCCATGGCTGGGTGTAGCACAGTACCTTATGATTTCACAGCTTGTTCAGGTAATATCGTGGGTATTTAGGGTAATTCAGGTTGTATCAAAGGAGGACAGATTCCATGGCTGGGTGTGCCACAGTTCCGTATGATTTCACAGCTAGTTCAGGTAATATCGCAGGTATTTAGGGTAATTCAGCTTGTATCACAGGACAGATTCCATGGCTGGGTGTGGCACACTACCTTATGATTTCACAGCTAGTTCAGGTAATATCGTGGGTATTTAGGGTAATTCAGGTTGTATCAAAGGAGGACAGATTCCATGGCTGGGTGTGCCAAAGTTCCGTATGATTTCACAGCTAGTTCAGGTAATATCGCAGGTATTTAGGGTAATTCAGCTTGTATCACAGGAGGACAGATTCCATGGCTGGGTGTATCACAGGAGGACAGATTCCATGGCTGGGTGTAGCACAGTTCCGTATGATTTCACAGCTAGTTCAGGTAATATCGCAGGTATTTAGGGTAATTCAGCTTGTATCACAGGAGGACAGATTCCATGGCTGGGTGTAGCACAGTTCCGTATGATTTCACAGCTAGTTCAGGTAATATCGCAGGTATTTAGGGTAATTCAGCTTGTATCACAGGAGGACAGATTCCATGGCTGGGTGTGTATAGTTCCGTATGATTTCACAGCTAGTTCAGGTAATATCGCAGGTATTTAGGGTAATTCAGCTTGTATCACAGGAGGACAGATTCCATGGCTGGGTGTAGCACACTACCTTATGATTTCACAGCTAGTTCAGGTAATATCGCAGGTATTTAGGGTAATTCAGCTTGTATCACAGGAGGACAGATTCCATGGCTGGGTGTAGCACACTACCTTATGATTTCACAGCTAGTTCAGGTAATATCGCAGGTATTTAGGGTAATTCAACTTGTATCACAGGACAGATTCCATGGCTGGGTGTAGCACACTACCTTATGATTTCACAGCTAGTTCAGGTAAAATCGCAGGTATTTAGGGTAATTCAGCTTGTATCACAGGAGGACAGATTCCATGGCTGGGTGTAGCACACTACCTTATGATTTCACAGCTAGTTCAGGTAATATCGCAGGTATTTAGGGTAATTCAGCTGGTATCACAGGACAGATTCCATGGCTGGGTGTAGCACACTACCTTATGATTTCACAGCTAGTTCAGGTAATATCGCAGGTATTTAGAGTAATTCAGCTTGTATCACAGGAGGACAGATTCCATGGCTGGGTGTAGCACAGTACCTTATGGTTTCACAGCTAGTTCAGGTAATATCGCAGGTATTTAGAGTAATTCAGCTTGTATCACAGGACAGATTCCATGGCTGGGTGTAGCACACTACCTTATGATTTCACAGCTAGTTCAGGTAATATCGTGGGTATTTAGGGTAATTCAGCTTGTATCACAGGAGGACAGATTCCATGGCTGGGTGTAGCACAGTTCCGTATGATTTCACAGCTAGTTCAGGTAATATCGCAGGTATTTAGAGTAATTCAGCTTGTATCACAGGAGGGCAGATTCCATGGCTGGGTGTGTATAGTTCCGTATGATTTCACAGCTAGTTCAGGTAATATCGTGGGTATTTAGGGTAATTCAGCTTGTATCACAGGAGGACAGATTCCATGGCTGGGTGTAGCACAGTTCCGTATGATTTCACAGCTAGTTCAGGTAATATCGCAGGTATTTAGAGTAATTCAGCTTGTATCACAGGAGGGCAGATTCCATGGCTGTGTGTGTGTGTGTATAGTTCCGTATGATTTCACAGCCAGTTCAGGTAATATCGCAGGTATTTAGGGTAATTCAACTTGTATCACAGGCGGGCAAATTCCATGGCTGTGTGTGTGTATAGTTCCGTATGATTTCACAGCTAGTTCAGGTAATATCGTGGGTATTTAGGGTAATTCAGCTTGTATCACAGGACAGATTCCATGGCTGGGTGTAGCACACTACCTTATGATTTCACAGCTAGTTCAGGTAATATCGCAGGTATTTAGAGTAATTCAGCTTGTGTCACAGGAGGACAGATTCCATGGCTGGGTGTAGCACACTACCTTATGGTTTCACAGCTAGTTCAGGTAATATCGCAGGTATTTAGAGTAATTCAGCTTGTATCACAGGACAGATTCCATGGCTGGGTGTAGCACACTACCTTATGATTTCACAGCTAGTTCAGGTAATATCGCAGGTATTTAGAGTAATTCAGCTTGTATCACAGGAGGACAGATTCCATGGCTGGGTGTAGCACAGTACCTTATGGTTTCACAGCTAGTTCAGGTAATATCGCAGGTATTTAGAGTAATTCAGCTTGTATCACAGGAGGACAGATTCCATGGCTGGGTGTAGCACACTACCTTATGATTTCACAGCTAGTTCAGGTAATATCGCAGGTATTTAGAGTAATTCAGCTTGTATCACAGGAGGACAGATTCCATGGCTGGGTGTAGCACAGTACCTTATGGTTTCACAGCTAGTTCAGGTAATATCGCAGGTATTTAGAGTAATTCAGCTTGTATCACAGGAGGACAGATTCCATGGCTGGGTGTAGCACAGTACCTTATGGTTTCACAGCTAGTTCAGGTAATACCGTAGGTATTTAGAGTAATCAGGGTAGTGTCACAGGTGTTCATGATAATTTCGATCATCGATTCGTATCAACTATTTCAGGTAATTTCAGTTGATTCAAGAAGTGTCAAATGTATTCGAGTCATTTAACATGTAATTCAGTTAATAACGTTTATGTTTAGCGTAATCCGGGTGGTATCACAGGCGTTCAAGATAATTTCCAGCGGCGATTCGTACCAGAGCTATTTAAGGTAATTTCGCATGATGTGGATAGTATCACAGGTATTTATGGTAATATAGAATAATTAAATTCTTTATAAACATTTCTTATCCAATGTTACAACACTTTTATTTAATTTTTTCTAAATCTTATAAATTTATATACGTTAACCAGTTAACGTATGAGGCGGAGAGGGCTAAACTGTGTATGCAGTTACAGTGAGGATATAAAAAGTAGTGTAAACTAACCCTACCGCATGGTTGAGGAGATACAACGTTTTAATTAGCTGCATTGTTTTATATGGTTAAATGTTTTGTCTAAGTGTACCAGCTTTATCAATTAATCATTATTTCATTACATAAGGATTGAAGTCTCTCCCCTTTAGTAAGGCTTGCAATTAGCACTTAATGGCAGGGTTAAGGCCTCCCCTTAGATCTTATTCGTCTTCTTTTTTCGCCAGGTGCCTGCTAGGTAAAGTTCCAGTTTGTTTTCAAATTGTAGACTACGAGAAATGCATCATCTTAGGGAGTCTCTTAGGCGCTGTTTGTAATACTGTGATGTCCATATTCATATGTAGTTATTCCATCCTCAGCAATAATGAGTCAATGTGATTTTATTCACTTACACTAAGGTGACAGCATGCTTATCATGACAGTGCGCTTAGAGAAAGTGTTAGAATGTGTTGAGTATGTATATGTGTGTTTAGAGATGTTCGTAGGTCTTCTGCAGGTTCGTGAGCTTGGAGGAAGTGCTAGAATGTGTTGTATGTGTTCGGAGGTGTTCGTGCATGTTCACGTGTTTAGAGAGGTGTTCGGAGGTTTTTTTTGTGTGATTGTGTGTGTGCGTGTAAAGTGAGCGGGTGTATGTGTGCGCGTGCCTGTGTGTAAGTGAACGGGTGTATGTGTGTGCGTGCGTGTGTGCTGTGTGTGTGAGCGTGTCTGCTTTGTCTGTCTGTAACTGCTATGTGTATGCGTGTGAAGGAACTTCCAATTATAGAGAAGGTACGTACCTCTCAGATATCATTAAATTTTAGATCCGACTGAAAATAACTACAAAGTACGTGAGCATGATCACATCAGTAGTGAATATCGTGGAAGTCTTCATAATGAATGTAACTTGTCCTGTAAGACACCTAAATATATTCCCGTCTTCATGCTTAACCTCTGTGGGTGTGACTCACATTTCATTGTTAAGGAACTGGGATGTACACTTGAACGTGTAGAGGTAATTCCTAACTCTGAAGAAAGCTATACATCATTTTTCAAGTATAAAGGAGATATAAATCCCCAGTTTGTGGATAGCTTTCGGTTCCTCAGTACAAGCTTGGATAAGGTGGTGAAAAATCTAACGTTATATCCTGAAACACTGAAGCACTTCGAAGAAAATTTGAAGTTGATGACTCGTAAGGGAGTATTTCCCTATGATTACGCACGTCATGGGATGTTTTGAACGAAACCTGCCTACCTCCTAAGGGCTCTTTCTAAAAGAGATTAAATGAAGAAATTAGTGATGCTGACTACAATCAGGCTATAAATGTATGGGAACTGTTTAATCTGAGAAATCTGGGCGAGTACAGCGACCTGTACTTAACTTCAGATGTTGTTCCTCTAGCTGATGTCTTCGAGAAGTTCGAGATCAGGCCCTCAAAACACACAAAGTCGAACCCGCTCATATCACCTCCCCAGGACTTACATGGGATGCCATGTTGCTGCATACTGGAATTCAGCTGGAATTGCTACAGGATTATGATCAGCTACTGATGATAGAATCCGGTATATGAGGAGGTTTATGCCAAGTTTCCCACCGGTATGCCGAAGCAAACACCTACATGGATAAGCATGATCCGCCGAGACCACTCCAATTTATCATCTATGATGATGCTAATAACCAACATGGTTGGGCAATATGCCACGCCCTCCCTTATGGTGGATTTGAGTGGGTTTCTCCTAATGAAATCATCTTAGAAACACTACAAGATGATGATCCTCATGGATACATATTAGAAGTCGACATCGAGCATTATGCAGAACTACACAATGATCCACCTTTCCTGCCCGAGGTATAAATACTAAGGAATCATCTGCAAAGAAACTGATACCCCGTCTTGGACTTCGAAATAAGTACGCAGTACATTACGTTACTTTGAAGCAAGCTCTTAATCATGGGTTACGTTTGAGTGAAGTCCATCGTGTACTATAATTCCGACAGTATTAGTGGTTAAAACCTTATGCGGAATTTAACAACAGACTTAAGACAACACGTTGCAAACGATTTCGAGAAGGACCTCTACAAACTCTTTAACAACGCCATGTTTGGAAAAACTATGGAGAAGCTGCGTAATCGTATGGATATACTGCTGATTACAAACGAGAAAACTTTGGAAAAGTTGATCGCCAAGCCTACGTTTAATCGATAGGAGAATATATGGTTTCAATGTAGCTGCTGTGCATATGGCCTCTCGACAGATTATATTCAACAAGCCTATACAGGATGTGTCTTTATTGGTGTCATATATTTGAGGAACGTGTTCCTAACATCAAAACAGTGAAAATAGTTCAAATGTACATTGGTCTGAAAAATCAACCGTTTCCTGTTATAGGTCAAAGAAGATGTATCCCATGAGTGAACAGACGGATATGCACTACATGTATGGCCGTACAGACGGAAATACAGCACGAGCACGTGAAATTTATGCAGAAAGGCACAGGCAGTTACCCTGGCTGTAAGGGAAAGAGTTAGTCATAAGACTATCTGGAGAATTCTGCATGAAAATCTTCTGTACTCGTATCACCTTCGACGTGTGCAAGGATTAAATGAGGCGGACTCTGACCTAAGAAGACGTTTCTGTCAACGCATATTACAGCAGTACGCAGTGTTCATCAATTTCCTACCTGTATCTTATTCACGGATGAGGTTGGTTTTACCTGCGACGGCACCTACAATTTTCATAACACTCATAACTGGGCAATTGAAAATCCTAATGAAGTACGACAGGACAACCATCAACAGAGGTTCTCTCAACGTGTGGGGTGCAATCATTTATGATCACCCTGTTGGACCCTACCTCTTCCCTCCGCGTTTGAATGGATAAATCTATCTCCAGTTTCTCAGAAATGAGTTGCATCACTTAACTGATAATGTGCCTCTGGACATCACCCAACGAAAGTGTTTTTTACAGATGGTGCTCCAGCTCATTTCAGCATGATAGTTCGTAAGTTTTTGAATCATCGATTTCCGCAAAGATGGATTGGTCGAGGGGGACCCATTGCATGGCCGGCTGGATCACCTGATTTGAGTCCAATGGATTTCTTCGCCTGGAAACATTTGAAGTCCTTGGTTTATACGACTCCTGTACCTGATGTTGACATTTTGATAAGACGTACCCAACTGGATTTGACCAAATACGAAACACGGGCTTTCTGCATGCATCGAAGCAAGAGGAAGCCACTTCGAGCAATGTTTGTAACTTTCGATTTTGTGTTGTAACTGAAATAAATGCTTTTCAGACCAATGTTCATATGAACTTTTCTTTTACTGTTTTGATGTCAGGAACACGTCCCCAAAAATATGACATCAATAAAGATTCATCCTGTATACGTTGCAATGAGTGTGTCGGACATCTCCAAGATCTTAATGTACCACTATCATTACGATGTGTTGTTGCAATATTATGGAGCTGAAAATCTGAAGCTTATGTTTATGGACACTGATTCATTCATTCATCGGGTGACAACTGAAGACGTGTACCAGGACAAGCTACGTTTTATTGAGCATCCGGATACAGAAGATTACTCTGTCAACCATATATGCCATTCCACTCAGAACAAAAAGGTGTTGGGAAAATTTAAAGATGAGGCTAATGGCAAAATCATCCAACGATATGTCGGACTACGACCTAAGATATATGCACTAGATATCCAAGGTTCAATTATAAAAAAGCTTAAATGCATAGCGTGGTGCTATTAAGCAGTACATTACGTTTGACAGCTATACAGACTGTCTTAAAACCAGAGAAATAATAAGAATGCCCATGAAACTGATCCTGTCCCGAGAGCATGCTGTCACCTTAGTGTAAGTGAATAAAATCACATTGACTCCTTTTGATGATAAAAGAGTTATTCCTGAGAATGGAATCACTACATATGATATGGACATCACAGTATTACAAACAGCGCCTAAGAGACTGCCTAAGATTATGAATTTCTCGCAGTCTACAATTTGAAAACAAAATGGGAGTTTACCTATGTGCTGTGTTTACCTAGCAGACACCTGGCGAAGAAAGAATAAGATGTAAGGGGACGCCTTAAACCTGCCATTAAGTGCTAGTCTCAAGCAAAGATAAAGGGGAGAGACGTCAACCCTTACAATCTTTAACTAATAAAACAATGATTAACTGACAAAGCTGGTACACTTGGCAAAAAATTTAACCATATAAAATAATAAAGCTGACTAAAAGTATATCTCCTCAACCATGCGGGTGGGTTAGTTTATACTACTTCTATATACCCTCACTGTAACCCTATACACAGTTTAGTCCTCTCCGTCTCACGCGCTAACTGTTTAACATATAAACGTTTATAAGATTTAGAAAAGGTATATAAAAGAATTGCAACATTGGATAAGAAATATTTATAAGGAATTGAATTAATCTCTATATTACCATAAATACCTGTGAAACTATCTGAATTACTTGATAACATGACTTAAATACCTGTGATACTACCCGAATCATGCGAAATTGCCTTAAATAGCTCTGGTACGAATCGTTGCTCGAAATTATCATAAATGCTTGTGACGCTACCCGATTACCCTAAATATCAACGATACTAGCTGAATTACCTGTGAAACCATTCGGAACTATGCTGCACACAAGTCCTGAAATCTATCTGCCTATGATACTACCTGAATTACCCTAAATACCCCGATATTACCAGAACTAGCTATAAAATCATATGGAACTACACACACTCAAACCATGGAATCTGACCTCCTGTGAAGTAGCTGAATTAGCCTAAATAACTACGATATTACCTAAACTAGCTGTGAAATCATACGGAACTATGCTACACCCAACTCCTGGAATGTCTGGCTGTGATAATAGCCGAATTATGGCAAATATCTAGGATACTACCTGAACTAGCTGTGAAAACATATAAAACTATGCTACATCCAAACCGTGGAATCTATTCACCTGCTGAATGCTATCCTGGAGAAGACATTGATATTGTACATGCAGCAACCTAGCCTCCCTAGAGCCTGTCCTCGTTTTCACTATCTCTCACATATGAACCATTTCCCTCCTTCAGCCCCTGCTCCACCTAGCCTCTCTCGTTTTCCTATATACCCCATATAAATGCATACTCTACTCTTCAACCTCCGTCTAGCCTAGCACCTCTCCTCGTAATCCCTACCTATCTCATATAAAGCACATTCCCCCTCCTTCAGCCTCTGGCTAGCCTAGCATCTCTCCCCGTTATCACTATCTTTCTCATATAAACTATACTCTACTCCTGAACCTCTGTCTAGCCTAAGAACTCCGCCCGTATTCCCTAACTCTCTCGTATAAAGTACATTCCCCTCCTTCGTTCCTGTCTAGCCTAGCATCTCTCCTGTTTTCCCCATCTTTCCCAAATAAACCATACTCTACTCCTCAACCGCTATCTAGCCTTGCACCTCTCCGCGTATTCCCTTCCTCTCTCATATAAAGTGCATTCCCCCTCCTTGAGGCCCTGCCCTACCTAGGATCTCTCTTCGTTTTCCTTATCTCTCCCATATAAACGCATTTCTACGCTCGATCTCTCCTATCTATTCTACTAACGGTGAATGGAAATCTTGCGAATATGAATTGCTGGAAGAAGACCAAATAAATAAATTATGGATTAAAGGCAAATAAAACGCCTCGTGCTCCGAAGAAAATTATTTTGGACAGCATCTTTCTAAACGATTTGACTCATATTTGATACTACACACAAATTGACAGTTTAGAAAGTTATCACAATCTTCGTCTAAGATATGCTCCGGAAAGAGTACCTTTTTATATAAATGCCTGCAATTTAGATCCATGATAGCAGCACTGGATCACAATTTCAATGTAAAAAAACTGGTGTCAAAACTCAGTATTCCAAATAATCTGGGTGTTGGATCATATAAATAATAATAACAATAATAATAATAATAATAATAATAATAATAATAATAATAATAATAATAATAATAATAATAATAATAGTTGAATTTAAAACTTACTATTTTTAATTCGTGTGTTTATTAGTGAAGTTTGAAGCCTACATATACTTCGCTGGGTTCTGTGTTCAACAACAGTCCATGAATTATAATCCACACTGTAATTTGTTTGTTACAGGATTGTTGGCGGTGAGTGAACATCACGATCTATGTGAACGTTTACATAGCCCGAGCAACATAGATTATTCACAGGTTTTCCGTGTTTACACTACCTGTCTCGGAATCGCTCTTTCTTGGTTCAACTGATCAGGCCGGATACCATGTTCACTCATTTTCAAAGCAGATGTTGACTACTGTTTATCACCTGGCAGGCATTAACTGGATTATGAAAAGTGATTGGCTAGCTTTAGCAGAGAAGTAATGAACTTTTAGTGAAATTAACACGTAAACTTGTCAGCTGCGTACGTCTTGTCTGTCATGACGTCATGCGTCGTCAGCTCGACAACAGGCCGTAACCCGATAACCATTCACCTTGGGATGGTGAAATTGCGTGCGTTGTTATTTATTCCTGACGACAAATTCACTAATGTGGTGTATGAAATATTCATTTTCGTGTTGTGGTGTTAAGACTTTCCTCAACTAAAAGGCCCGTATTCGTTTTTTCTCCTGGTCATGCAAAGAAAGAAAGAATTATCACATTGTGATTCATTTTTTTTTAAAAAAATCCGACTGTCGTTTTAGCGGAATATATTCTTACTATCGTACAGCGATATGTTTACATCGATTAACAAGAACTAGTAGATAAAACAAACAATAAGCTTTTGTAAGAAAGAATGTGCATGCAACACATAACCCGCACAAAGTTATTACAATACCGAATGTAAATGAGTCATCTCCGTAATAATGGACGTCCTTGACCTACTTGGTAGCTAGAACAATAATTGCACGTGCAGCCTGATACTCGGTTTCTGCAATCAGATCAACCTAACCTATATTAACAACGTGCATGCCAAGGAGCCAAACTAAAATAGTACCCGGGCTGCCGTGACGTCACAAGAAGCGCACACCGCACTATTTGTGCCTTCAGGACCATGGCGGAGGTCACTGGACATTCCCACGCCAGGTGGAACCAACTTCCAAATAAATAACATATTCCGTTCCTTTTCTACCTTCTCCCTATAGTAAGTAGAGTATATTACATTTCACACACAAATTTGATACCGAGATTTTGCCGGGAATACACGTCTTCAGACTCCCTGAAGAAAGAAAGGAATAAACACACACACACACACACACACACACACACACACACACACACACACACACACACACACACACATGGATAGCGAAAGTTGGAATCCAAAAATATCCTCCACAAATGCGTACATTCCTTACAGTGTAATATTACAAAGAGTAGAAACGCTTCTTTCACCACTGTAAACATATAGATTGCTTTTAACTTCAACTTCTTAAACACTAAAAGGCGTTTGCAATACATCGATATTAAAATACGATCATGTTGGAGTGGCTTTAATGAAAACATTCATGCAGGTGGTGAGCATGATAACCTCCAAATCCAGAGGTCCTGTTTTTCATTCCCGGCTGGATGGTGGTAATTTTTCTTTACCACGATTATTCCCCATCCTCCCGAGCGCAAGTATGAATGCCAGTGTCGTGTGTGTGTGTGTGTGTGTGTGTGTGTGTGTGTGTGTGTGTGTGTGTGTGTGTGTGAATTTAATGTAATAACCGAAAGCAGTACCAAACCAAAAATTAACACCACTGTGAGTGAGCTATTGTTCCAAAGGTAAAAATCTGATTATTAAATTCACATTACATTTTCTATCCTGTATCTTTTACAAGTGGGTACACAAAATATACTTACGAAAATTTGTTTTTCTATCTATTTCATTTTAATCGAGATAAACCTTTCAGGATATGGCTGCATTTTATCGCGAGAAACAGCATGGAATTTTAAGGCCAGCATATAGCGTCCAGTTGTTAAACATTTGACTATCGTTGTTCCCTTTGTATCTATAACGAGATGTGTAATGTAGCTATTTCTGCAAACGTTTATCTGGTTTAAAATGAAGTAGACAGAAAAATAAGCTTTAGTAAGAATAGATTTCTGCCCACTAATGAACGATTGAGAGTATAGAACATCACGTGAATGTATCACATGAGAATTTTTTTCTCTCGATGGATACAGTTATGTGCCATTTAAAATTACTGACCTGGGAGTCTTTCAGCCCTATTCGGTTGTAACATGTTAGCGGTTTCTGTATTATGTGCAGCATATTACATATGTACGGTATCAGCGATAAGGTAGAAAATCCTTTATCTAACATTACTCGACCATTCCCTTCACCAGCAAAACAACATTTGTCGGGGGAGGTTAAGGAAACAGAAATAACATCCGCAGATACATATGAGTGAATATCAGGGGATTTCTTATACGTTACAACGAATAAGGAGAGGACTTTATGATATTGTTATAAGGGGTAGAGCAATGATGCCATTAAGATTACACAGGTAAATGAACTAAATCACAATCGAGGTTTAAAACACCAGCTCGTGGACATAATTATATACGAGGAAACAATTCAGAAGTTCTGTACACTGAAGTAAAGAAAATAATTTATTTTATAAAATACCCTTTACTGTTACAGGCCTTCAATATAATCTCCATGCTTGCTTATGACAGCTTCCCAACGTTTCGGCAAATTCTGTATTCTGGTTAGGGCACCTCGGGTCACCTCACTGGAGTATACAAACAAATCAAAGTCTGGTGAGCTGATATCGGGACTGTATGGTGAGTGGGGAAGCATTTCCCATCCATATTTATCGAGCGCTTCTCTCACTGGTAGGGCAATAAGCGGTCTCGCATTATCGTGCAAAATAAGGACACGAGCTGCAAGCATGTCAGGCCTTCTTTGACGTTTTGCAGAAACAGTTCGTAGTACGCGCCTGGGGGGCACTATTTGTAGCTGACTCCATCCATGTCATATGCAAAGATGATCCATCATCAGTTTCACCTTTGATTGTTGGTGGCGTGGAGAGTCGAAACTTTTCCATTGCGACGACTGACTCAAGACTTCAGTTCTGGCTCAAAAACTCATATCCGGGTTGCATCAAGTGCAGCAACCTTTTCAGAAACTGTTCTTGTGTTTAATAACGTTGGAGCAATTCTTCTGCTCTTCACTCAGATCTGGCAGCACCTTTAACAATGATTCTGTAAACTGACATTCTAGCCTCATATGCTAGACCGACCTTCGCGGAAACGAGCAGACCACCATGATCCACTACACACCTCTCTCAAAGCGTTGTAAATTTCAATTGGTTCTTTCCACGTACGGATTCGATTTTGAAGTAGGAAGTAATCCGACCTGACTCAGCTTCCATTTTAAAACCGAATTACTATGACACAGCCACGCGAACCCGCAAACACATATACAGCCCTCAAGCCTAAAGCTCACAACTGACAAATTGATCATGCCACCGTAACGGTGGCGCATGCGCCGTGTGCAGGACATATAACCAATAGATGTCTTTCATTTAACACAAATTTATTTCCTTCCTGTTGTGTGTGTGTGGGGGGGGGGGGGGGACAGTCTAAGCCTAAAACAATATAGTCGTCCTCCGTGGACTAGTGGTACCGTGCTAGCCTCTAGTTCCCAAGGTCGCGGGTTCAAATCCGGCGGAGGGCGATGCAATTTTTCGGGCGTAAAAATCCTTAGCATGGCTTCCTTCGGAAGGGAAGTAAAGCCGGTGATCCCGTTTCGTAGATTTACGGCACGTAAAAGAACCTCAAGCCTGATAGAGGCCTCTGAGCAAAATTACCGGTGTTTCACGCCCAATATAGAATGGGACGCTAAGGACCATAGTAGTTATAGAGCGTCCATAAATAAACTCAATTTAAATTTCTAAAACAATATGTTCGACAAACACACACCAAACTTGGTATTTAAGCTGAACATCTTCCAAAGCGCGACACGAAGATTTTCAAGAAAATTCCGTCATTCATTATTTTCAATTTTTTGGGGAATAGCCTGCGAAGTCCTGTTCATTCTAAATACACTATTCATTTCAAATAACTTTTTCCTGGCACCAAATACTTCCTAGATGTCCGTTGTTAGGGTTTGAAATGTGCAACACTTTTGTCCGCTTTTTAAGGTGCTGGAATTTCAAAGCCAGCATACAGTGACGTCACACATTTAACTATATTCCTCCAGTACCTACAACGAAATGTGTAATGAAACTATTTCTGCAAACGTTTATCTGAATAATATAAAGTCGATAAAAATATTCGTATGTGTTACATTCACATAACCTTCTCTTGCTACTATCGTTTACTTTTATATGTAGCTTCCTTGAACGTTTATTTTTCATGCTAATGTATACATTTCTTTTAGGCACAAGAGGGATACAGCAAACAGAAGATTCTGATTAATTCATCAGTCAGATGTCTGAAAACCCGGCTGCTATATGCTGGCCTAAAAATTCCATACTTTTTCCATGACATTGCTAGAAACAACTAATTAAAGACAGCACTTTAATTCGGAAATGGCTTATCAACAAAAAACGCTATTCCCAGAAAATTCTTGATACACATTTTATGTCGTGTACAAGTTTTAAACATAGGTACTTTAATAAAAATCGCAAAAGCCGTTCAATTTTACTGAAAATCTTCGTACCGCATGCTCCCAACATGCTTCTTTTTTATCCAGGGACCTCAAAAGATGAAATATCGTAACGAATGCAGTACCAGATACCCACGTATCTGAGATTTGTCTAAAGACGCAGGCAACAAAGTGTGTACCTCCAAACACATCGCTTACAGAGACAACAAGCCAACCTGCAGTATTGTGGAGAGAAACTAGACTTATCTATTATGGTCCCAGTAATTCACTTTTAAGGGATTAAAATATTCTGGAACTAGGTGTATTAACGAGAGCATGGCGGAACAAGGCGAGCTTTTAAAATTAATTACAGGTTTTAGTTCTCCGAAAACCGTTCTAGTTTTGTTTCCGTCCGCCTTTGATAAATTAAATATTTGGTGCGAAAATGTAAAAACATTTAACTTCGCTACTAAAACATCGCTGTCCTTTAAGGCATTTAACTGGTTTTAAGAGAATAATTTCGTAATTTACTGTGTTACGTGTAAGAGTCACAGTGAAATGTAAAAATGGGTGCTGTATTCACATGACTTTCTCTACAAAGCCTTTATTCTTCTATCTGCCTCATGTTGAGATAAAAATTTGCATGAATGCTTAAGCGAGTCAAAATAATAAAAAGCGGGTCACTTCGTGATGACTTTGAAATCCCGTTCTCTTTGTATGATCTGCAGGATAACACACATGCACCTCCCCCCAAAAAGCAATAGCGTTTTGGTAGTAGAACAGGATATAAAATATTTGAAAACTCAAACCAATAACAAAGAATATCTGGAAGTGCTTAATGCCACAAAAATATATATTTGGCATTAGTTGTATTGTAACGAGATGTGTAGTAAGACTGGTTTACTCACTTGTCAGACATTTTTGTTATATGGATTTCAAACAAAATCGTTAAGGACAGTTCGAGGTAATAACACATAACTGGAAGACGCTCAACTTAAATATCAACTTTTCGTTTCTCAGTTATGCTCTCACACACCAGCCTGTAGTAAGAGTGGGCGTTAAAAAGTACATTTTTCTAAACCTCCCCCCTTTTTTGGACTCAGGGACTTCAAAGCGTGTATTTCCACTGAAATCTCGGTATCAATTTTTGGGTGGAATGCAAATACTCCCCTTTTTATTGAAGGCGAGTAGTAGAGAAGGTAAAAAAGGAGCCAGGTGTAATATTATCATGTCAGGTTGCCCATGTTATTATGTTTTGGAACTATTCGGCCGGAATAAACCAAATTTGCGGAAAAATTAATTGAAAGCCTTCTACAGATTGTCATTCTCACTTACTGTAGGTAGCCCTTTGGGCTCAAAATTCCGCAATATTTGTATAAGGTACAATATAAAGATTTATTACATGAAATTTATAGAAATTTTTTATTTAAAAATGAAATATTTATTTTACGTGGTTAGCATAACTTATTTATTTATACCCTCGAAAATTTCGAAAACTTCCATGTAAAGGGTTGTCTCGGATGAGGATTTCTCTTCAAATTCTAAACCTGGCGAGGTGTATGATTCAAGTGTGAAAACCATGTTTTTAAATTCATTCGTTGTTTCCTTTCCCACCTGCCTATAGTAAAAAAAAATTATGCATTACATTCACAAGGCTTTCTCTATCCTCTGTAGTTTATTCGTGGATATGCAAACTGTTCTTGTGTAGCTTATTTTTATATCTAGTTCATTATAATCCAGTGAAACCTTTGTAGAAATAGCTAAATTACACATTTCGTTATAAATACAAAGAGAACGCCACATTCACTGTTACAGACTGCCTCAATCGTGAGAAACAACTGAATGTCGACAGCACTTTAAAAGATTGAACAATTCGAATCATTAATAACGCATTTCTCTGAAATGGCTTATGCCACAAAAATTGTTTTAAAGAGATTTACAATTTTCGTGTATCGCTTAACATTTACCAATTGTGCAACATTATACAAAATTGCTTCGGAATGAAGAGGACTTGAAGAAAATTCAAGACATACATTTTGTCATGTAGATATCGTTTACAGCCATTCTTGAACAAGTTGGTGTCGCAGATATTTATACAACTCTTCTCTCTTACCCCACGAGGTGCCTCTACTATGTACATCGCGCGGCATGTGAGTCGGATAAACACTTCTGCATCTTCCATGCATCAACATCATTTTCAATAAATTTCTCCCTATCTCAAATATTCTTTATATTAACTGTTTTTAATTATTATTTTCTCAAAATGACTAATCAATTTAATTAACAGAATTTAATTGAGTTTTATTTATGGACGCTCTTTAACTGCTGTGGTCCTTAGCGTCCCATTCTATGTTGGTCGTGAAAAACCGGTAATTTTGCTCAGAGGTCTGTTTTACGTGCCGTAAATCTACGACACGGGACCACCGGCTTTAGGAAGCCATGTCGAGTTTGAACCCGTGGTTAGCACGGTACTCCTACACCAGAAAGATATCATGAACAATAGACCGTCAAGTCCTAGTCATTCTCAATGGCTTATTGGGTAAACCGTAAAAGAGAAAATCTTACCACTCAAAAATGACGACCTCGTTAAAGCACACAGTTTGTCAAAATAAATAACCATTTCCGAGATATTTTGTTATTGGATTCGGGGAACTTCAATATCGAATACAACATGTTTTGATGGAATGTAATACTTGCACTATCGGTAGTAAAAGTGTCAATGTTCAACGAAATCGGAAGAGAACATAGAACCTCTTTCCCAATTTTAAGATTTTGGGGTCTCTCTTATCCTTTCGAGTTGGTGTGGCATTCGTGAAATTTCCGCCATATTCCCTCATATAAATAGGGAATGAAACAGAGTAACGTGAATATGAAGGCAAAAAAATTCTTCAAACCAGCAATTTTATTTATTTAATGAAAATATCTTGCAAGCAAGAGCAGCGAGTTCCAGATTGCTTTGGGCACAAAAAAATTCTGTTTGTAAGTAAAGTTTTACTTCAAGGCTGGCAGAGGACCGAGTACCTGCAGAGTTGAGGAAGTAACGACAGAATGACAAACCGTCAAAATCATGCGTATAAGAAACGAGGGCATCAAACACCTGTATCCTTGTACAACACACACACATTTATGGTAGGAAGCAGACTATCGTACGACGATAATCCAGGAAGCACGTGTCAATAAATTCAACAAAAATATATTTAAAAAAAAAAGCTGAAACCTGCCCAAATAATCGCCTCCAAGTATTTGTCATATAGCTTTACAATTACTGTGTTGTAGTCGGCTGTCTCGGTCAACATGTTCCGACACAAATGAGAAATGTTTGGCAACTCGTCTTGTACCATTTCTTTCTCACTTGATTCTTCCAATTATGTGCGTCATGCACATTTGTTCGTCCATTGTTGAACACTTCACACCACTCGTTTATTACTGTATCGCCATACACTCCCTTTACTTGTTACATTTTTGCAGGTTTCAACTTCCGAGCATTCAAAAACGGAATACCATCACTCGCCTCACAGTCGGCAGGACTGTGCAATCACAGAATGCACAATTAACAACTTGTTTCGACTAGCATTCGCATAAAACTAAGGTGAGATATCGAGGACACCATTTAATCTTAGATACAAGCCCAATAGGATCTGCGCAGCGGGAATCTGTAACCCTATAGTTGCACGAACTGTACATGTCAGAGATGATGATACTTTGCAATAATTATTTATCTATAAAGAAGCAGCTATTATGACTCTATCCCCCAAAGCATCGATAATCTATACTAAAACTATAAAGAGAGAAAACATGAAAAACTTTTGATAACTGATTCACTGTCTTTATGATAGAAACAGGCTACAACACAGCTTCTAATTTCAAGTCCTACAATACTAAGATGGGTTTATAAGGCCTGTGCATTAGAATACCAGCATGTTGGGAGTCAATCATACATGTAAAGAAGACTTCGTCAAGGCAATACACATACATAGATGATAATGATTTAACAAAGAAAAACGGTTCTGCTTTCAACGGTGGATATGTATGAATTTCCTCCGTATGTTGTCATCAAGTTCATTACTAATGTATAAAGAGGAAAACGTCAGAAATTAATCAACCAATATTTATAAATTAACAACTGAGAAGATTATTTTCCTCGGTGGCCTAGGTGAGTCCTGATGTCGCCACCTATACAACATTTCCAGACTGTAGGGGGACGTCAAGGAAATCACAAATGCAACACCGGCCGATAAAAAAAATTACAAACACGCGCGCCTCCGGGAATATCAGGCACGAATTATAATTATAAAGAGTAAATGGAACTTTCACCATAAAAATAGTTTACATTATTGTACAATAATTCACAAATAATACGAGAGAAAGCAGGTTAAAAATTCCACCCATGCAACGTTGGATGTTTGCAATAAAGCTCGATATACTGGTGAAATTAATGCTTATAATTCCTTTCAAATGTCAATAACGGATATCTCGGAAACGGCTAATGCGAGAAAAAAAAAAGGTATTCGAAATAAACTGTGTGTGAGATCTAATTAATTAATTTATTTATTTTGTAGTACGTTACTGCCTCTCTCTTATGGTTTACCAGTTATAAATACCCAACTTGGCATTTAAGTTCAGTATATTCTTAGGAAGCGACACGAGGATTTTCAAGAAAACTCTCCCACCCCAAAGTACCCTTTAGATAGAAAAAAATCTAATGTGCGCACTCACATGACTTTCTCTACTCTTGTACAAAATATTTTTAAAAACGCTTATTCTCATATGCTTCATGTTAATCGAGATAATAATCTTATTGCTAATGTTCTTGTAGATGCAAGGGAAATTGCTAGGCTTTAAGCCATAGTCAAATATTTTAAGAGCTGGTTGCTATGTGGAGTTTTCCATTCTCTTTGCATTACCAGGACAAAAATAAATGAATAACGAATTTCCATTTGAGAAAAAGCATAAGTATTGGAAAATTTAAGGGAATAACAAGCAATATTTCGAAAATGGTTCACTCAACAAACAAACAAAAAAAAAAAAAAAAAAATGTATATGACATAAATTGTGTATTTTAACGCGATCTACATTTTTTGTGTAGCAAAATTTTGTCTATCTCTTATGGTTTACCAGTTATGCAAAAGTCGTTCACAATGAAGAATACTTTTGGAGACATTCCCAGAAAATTCAAGATATACATTTCATTTGTCATGAAAGTATCTTAAATATATATTTTAATCAAAATCGTTAGAGCCATTTTTGAGAAAATTAAAATTTTCGAAAAGGTTCCATGTAAAGGGTAATCTGGGGTGGTGCGATTTTCTTGAAAACCTTCGTGTCGCATCTCTGGAAGATGCTGAACCTAAATACCAAGTTTGCTGTTTATCCTCTTGGGGATGTCCCCAAAAGTCCTCTTCATTCTGAATGACTTTTGCATAACTGGTAAACCGCAAGAGAGAGACAAAATTTTACTGCATAAAAAATATAGATCTCGTTAAAACACACAATATATGTCAAACATTTTTTTGTAAAGTGAACCATTTTCAGGATATTCCTTGTTATTTCTTTGAATTTTGCAATACTTACACTTTTTCTCAACTGAGAATTCGTTGTTCTTTTTTTATGTTCTTGAGATGCAAAGAGAATTACATTTTACACATAGCGACCAGTTCTAAACATATTTGACTATCGCTTAAGGCGTACTATGTTCCCCTTGTTTTGTATTGGCAAGGGCAATATAGAAATACAGTAGCCTTTAAGCATAGGCATCTCTTAATAGCTGGTTGCTATGTACCGCACCATTCTCTTTGCCACAGATTAATACTCTTTGCATACACAAGACAAAAAAATGAATAACGAATTTCCATTTGAGAAAAAGTATAAGTATTGGAAAATTTAAGGGAATAACAAGCAATATCTCGAAAATGGTTCACCTAAAAAAAAAAATGTATATGACATAAATTGTGTATTTTAACGCGATCTACATCTTTTGTGTAGTAAAATTTTGTCTATCTCTTATGGTTAACCAGTTATGCAAAAGTCGTTCACAATGAAGAATACTTTTGGAGACATTCCCAGAAAATTCAAGATATACATTTTATTTGTCATAAACATATCTTAAACATATGATACTGTAATCAAAATCGTTTGAGCCGTTTTTGAGAAACTAAAAATTTTCGAAAAATGTTCCATGTAAAGGATAATCTGGGGTGGGGGGATTTTCTTGAAAACCTTCGTGTTGCATCTCTGGAAGATACTGAACCTAAATGCCAAGTATGGTGTTTATCCGACTGTTCGTTTCTGAGTTATGCTGTTCACACACACACACACACACACACACACACACACGTTTCCAAAAATACCTTTTTTGGATTCAGGAGGCCTCAAAACATGTATTTTTGGTGAAATCTCGGTATCAATTTTTCAGTGGAATGTAATACTTTCCCTACTTACTATACGTAGTAGAGAAAGTAAAAAATAGTCAAAATCCTTTGATCTGATCATTTTTGAGAAAATAAAAATATAACGAAATATTTTTCATGTAAAGGATAGTTTGGGAGAAGAGGATTTTGTTGGAAATCGTGTTGCATTCTTTAGAATATAGTGAACTTAAATGCCAAAGGTTATTTATCTCACATTTCGTTTTTTAGTTATGTTGTGCGAACCTTTTTCTAAAAATTCCATATTACATTTACATGACCTTCTGCCCACTATAGGTTATTTTTATGTAGCTCCTACAAACTATTCCTATAAAAGCTTATTTTTCTATCTACTTCATGGTAATCGAGATAAGCGTTTACAGAAATAGTTTCATTATATGTTTCGTTGTAGGCACACTCCCTTCCATTTATGCCGTCACCGCAGCTTTCGGAAGCATTCTACTAGCCTTCACAGGTGGAATATGTATCTATAACAAGGAGAAGGTGTGTGTATCTGTTTACCCTTTCGCGTATGTGCAGTGGCGTCCTGTTTTACGTGCACAATTCTAGATTATTCACATATGAATACATAACTTTAAACAATAACTTCACTCATCACATACAATAACCATGTTTAAATATACAGGGTGGACCATTTAAGTTGAGACTGTACAATATCTCCAAAACTAAGTGTTGTAGAAAGAAATGCATTGAATAAAACGTGCTTGATATTAAGGGGAAAGTTAATGCCATTAGTCGTGTTTTATTTGGAGGACGTTGTGATGGTCATTTTAGGGTCAATTTAATTCGACCCTAATTGTAGTTCTCCATTTAAACAAATTAAATTGACCCTAAAACGACTACCATAACATCCTCCAAACAAAACACGACGAATGGCATTTACTTTTTCCCATAATATCAAGCAAGTTTTGTTAAAGACAGTTCTTTCTACAACGCTTACTTTTAGAGATACCGTACAGTCTCAACTTAAATGGTCCATCGTGTATAATCAATAAAATACTGGTTTGCACAGTATCTCCAACAAGAAAATACTTTAATGGCAACATAACGTATAACTGAAGTACATTTTACTTTTTACTATACAAGAGAACGCATTTACTAGACATTATTGGAATCATCTGCCAATCTAAATATACATTTAATGAAACACTGTTTCGCACAACCTGTCCATGAAAAAGTGACGGCATAAACGCAAGCGAGCGTACAAGAGGTATACAAGAAACTGAACTGACAGATGTCGCTATATGCTCGCCTTGAAATGCCATACTGTTTCCATGACATCACAAGAACTGAAGTGGTAGCAGTTTAAAAAGATGACAAAAACACTGAAAAGTTACATATCTCAGATACGCTAATGTTACAGGAAAGGCTATTTGTAATAAATTGTGTGTCTCACAGACATTTATGTTTTTTGTGCTTTAAGTTTTCGTCTATATCTCAATAGTTTACCAACTATTCAAAAGTATATGAAATTCTTTCAAAATGAAGAAAACTTTACATACTATTTCCAGAAAATTCAAAATATTCATTTTGTCATGCAAATATCTTAAATATGCGGAATTTTAATCAAAATGGTTCCAGCTAATTTTGAGAAAATTAAGAATATCGAAAATCAGTCCATGTAAAGGGTATTTCGTGTGGTGGAACTTCATTGAAAGCTTTGTACCGCAACTTAAATACCAAGTTTGGTATTAATCCGACATTTCGTTTCTAAATTATACATACTGTTCTATTTCACACAGGCAGGCGCGCCCGCGAACCTTCTTCTAAAAATACTTTATATATAGGTATGTAAATAAATAAATAAATTCAGGAGGTCTAAAAACAATTATTACATCGACATCGAATTTTTCTTGTTCTTAACTACTACAAGTAGGTGGAAATGTAACATGTTCTCATTGTAAACCCAACCCTACTATTCTACAATCATTTAAAGTTCCCGTGATAAAACTAACATCAACAGAAATGTATCCTTCAGCGGTGGAATGGTCTTTGGACAATCACTTTCCGTTTTTCTCCATAGTTAATTAAGAACAGGCCGCACTCTCGGTTACCATCAGACGTCGACCGAGTGGAGTAGTAACTTTCATTTTGCGCTACATACAGAATCAGAATAACGTTTACTCATATGTTAAACCAATAACTTATAAAATAAATACTATTCTTTTACTCGGTTGCTAAATCATGACGATATCCGGGACTCTCCTTTTACTTTTAAATAATCATATTTTCTGTGGAGTAACAACAACTAGTTTCTACTTCAAGACATTCTCAACGAAAAGTCTTCGCAAGAATGTTCCGTCTCAAACATGTATTCTATTCAGGCCCGTAACTTTCTTTTAATCTGTAAATCATTTACGAGCTCAAATTAGAAGCTGTCTTATAGCCTACGTCCGTCAGTATGAGCAGGGGTTTTCAAGAGCGATACAATTATAAAATCGATTTAGCGGTTTCCGATATTAACTCCCCCTCCCACACACACACACATGTATACACACTTCCTCTATTTATAATACGAGTATTATAGATTACAATACATTTCGACATTCCTTCAATTACGTTTTCTTCTACTTCACCTGCTTCCAACGCACAGTAACTTGCTGCTTTAAAAAGAGCAGCACAAATTGCAAATAACCGTGTTTCAATTTCACTATCATCACTATCATTCTTCAGTAAACATGGATATTTTTCCGATTTTACGAATCTGCATCGTTGTCTTCGTTATCTGAACCAAGCTGTTGGTTTTGTCACTTACTGAGCGAAAATAAGCAAGGCTTGTGTACTTAAGAATTCAAGGTCATATAGCGACGTCTGTTCGAATGCACTTGGAAGCAGTTCCATTATGCGCTACTTTGACCCTTTGGCTTTAGAAAATCACAAGAAACCGTGGTCAGGAGGATCTCAACCGACATATCAATGATAATCTTATTACAATGTTCAGTATTATTGCAAAGGATGCGAAAAATGAGTTTTAAGAACATTGCCCAAACTATCTTTCACACGATCTTAAAATGCTCTAAGTTTGATATACTAACATTAGGAGTGACATTATTTATAGAATTTTCTGTGAAATTCTCAAATGTTGTGCAACTATGAAATAATAAAGCATAAACTTACTTCAGAAAAAAATTAAAGCTTTTAAAAATACACAATGTGTTTAATAACATAGACATAATCAATATTAATATTATAAACAGAAATTTGTGTGTGTGTGTGTGTGTGTGTGTGTGTGTGTGTGTGTGTGTCCACTAAACCACTTTTGATATCACCCCTGAAGAGCACTGTTCTTCCGACGGACATAGGCTGTAACAGCTTATAATTTCAACTCCTAAATGGTTTAACTAAAAATGAATTCACAAGACCTAGAGATCAGAATACGAACATGTTGGAGTTATAAAACATCATACTCGCGAAGAAGGCTTTGACTGTTCGTTGAGAATGCCACACAGTAGAATGTACTTGTTACTCCATTACAAGCAATGTACATTGTTGGTCACAATTTAGCAACGGATCTGTGTGTAACACTATGTATGTGATATGTGAAGTTTTGTTCTAATGCTAATAGGAGGCAGTGGAACATCAGAATTGTCTCAACCGATATTTATAATCAACAACAAAGGAGGTTCAATGGTTATACAAACTATCTTGTGATTTCCATAATATTTTAATTGTGAGCAATCTTCATATTCACATTTTTGTTGTATATTGAATGTTAAGGGTTTCTCTATTATGCAACTATAGGACCAGATAGATCCTACAAAAGTTTAAAATTTCACCTACTGTGATTATCTAAAAATTATCGACCATTCCAATAATTAATTCACTGCTAAGATACAAGCTATACACCGTTTCCAAAACTTGCAAGACTGTCGAGGGCGTGGGGAGGGGGGAATTTCTACTTTTCTGGTACAACAGTAGTGAAAATAATTTGATAAGGAAAGGCAATCACAAACATTTTAGCGAAAATAAGTGATAAAGGGAAATATTTCTTTAGAAAGAGATCTTTCTGTCTTAAGACAATCCGATAACATGGGAAGATTCAAAGATATGATATCCTTCTCAAGATATTAACAATTTTGCCAGACACACTAATATAATTAAATACATATTTCAGAAGCATAACAGTGTTGCTTTGCTGATGATGAGGTTACAGGTACGTTTGCTAGTGTTTGTTAACACTTTGTAGGAATACAGACACGTGTGGAGTGTTCTGTCTCAGGGCCCAAAGATTGCAGATCATCAGTCAGCAGCTGGAAGTCAACATGTAATTAGGGCTACACGTGTGCTGACGTCATAGCTTACCGTGGTCTCTTCATCAGAATTCACCCTAACCACTTGTTGTATGCACTGAGGTCCATTACATCACCACTAAATACAGGATACGAACTGTATACACTACACTCACGTGAACGTGCGATGTTAACGGATCGCGCGATCGATAATTTACTACACTAGATGTTGTTCGTCACTTAAAACTAGGCTTCCACCATTTTCTGTCACTCAACGATGTTCCTTCCGCGGAAGCCATATTGAGATCGTCCCAGTGGAGTGGTGGGGGGCTGGAGGGGGAACACTGATGAACAGCATGCGCCGCCCTAGTGTTTATCGGGCGAACCTCGTGCCAAAACACAAGAAACAAACGCTTCAAAAATAATACAGTGCTGGGACGGGCCTCCGAATTTATATACCTAACACTTTATCAAACTATTGCTCAATAAGGTACACTGTGCCATCCTTGCGTACAACAAACCATAGACTTCAGACTCAGCAAAACACGAAATAATTATCTTTAACAAATTACATGATCCTATCCCTATAGGAGCTTAAAACTTAAGAAAACCTTAAAAGATACGATCATCTGTAGTATGAGGGAATAACAACACTATGATAAAAGCATTACTGGAAATTTATATTATTTGTTATGGTGATACCACTTTAGATACAACTATATGTAATTACATACCTGACTTTTTGATTAGGTATATAATAATTGCACTCATTTATTAAGGGAACTTTCTTACCGTTCATGAATTTTCTTACATTTGTATTGTTTTAGTATGGATAAAAGCATTGCATATCTTAAATAATATAGCAATAAGCTGCTATCTGACGATTAGTATTATTATTATTATTATTATTATTATTATTATTATTATTCCGTGATATTCGTGTAAATGGGCATAAAATACCAGAATATTTCATTTCCTTAAACACTCCCGAACATGGCGGAACCAAAGAGGGATTAAGAGGGGCTACAGCGCCCCTTATTTACAGACAAAAAATTGTATTTGTTATATTTAAATTTATGGTGTTGCTTTTCTGGTAAAAAAACAAAACTATATTTTCATTTATTTCTATATTTAACCTAAATGAGCATGTATTATTTCAGTCAGTGAATGCACTTATCTTAGTGGTGGACTATATCTCAAAAGATGTTCCGCTAACTCGAAAAGTAATAGATTAGGACGAAGCAAACATGCTTTACATTTGCTAGTAAATTACTTCTGAATAAAAATTATGCACTCAGACAATGAGAACTAATAACTTACAGTATAACTCAGTAATCAAGTTAAATATTATGTTTAAAATGCACCTTTGTATAACAAATAACTTTATACGTTTTCTCAAATCTTAAATTAATGTTTGCATTTAAAGGATAAATCTGTATGTCACTTATATGGTGTTTCCTCATTGGCATGATTCCCTAAAGAAATCCTGGATCCGCCTCTGCCCCGGACAGTCTTGAAAAAACGATATAAGGGATTATCATGGTAGATGAAATTTTAAACCGGTATACATTCTCTTTTTTCCGAAAAACAATATAGTTTTCATATAACATAGAACCCCCTTACATCAATTAAAAAGCAAACTGGTGAATATGAAAATTTTCATCGAGAAAACTAATATTCTCGACTGTTAATTCTAAGTAGAGCTGGGATGTAAGGTCTTTTTACTGGATGGTAATAAATCAAAAGTCATGTGGATACAATCCTGTTTTGAGGTGTTAGGGAGCTCAACGACCAGTTTTTATTTGCCTTCTTACGCTTTATCTGCCTATTTCAATTATAAATACTGATTGCTTTTTTGCCTTTTTAAAATAAACTTAACTTTTTTCAGATTATTTTCAATAATGTTTCTTTTACATTTAGGTACTTAAGATGGTGGCCAGCTTTACGTTGGAATTTCACCATCTTGTAATTTAGATAAGACGTATCCATCTTTGAAAGCGGGTTCTCCAGTATCAGGAAAACATTTGGATCAATAATGATGGTCAGGTACTGCCACATGAAAGTGGGTTCCCCAGTATCAGGAAAAACTTTGGATCAATAATGATGGTCAGGTACTGTCACACGAAAGCGGGTTCCCCAGTATCAGGAAAAACTTTGGATCAATAATGATGGTCAGGTACTGTCACACGAAAGCGGGTTCCCCAGTATCAGGAAAAACTTTGGATCAATAATGATGGTCAGGTACTGTCACACGAAAGCGGGTTCCCCAGTATCAGGAAAAACTTTGGATCAATAATGATGGTCAGGTACTGTCACACGAAAGCGGGTTCCCCAGTATCAGGAAAAACTTTGGATCAATAATGATGGTCAGGTACTGTCACACGAAAGCGGGTTCCCCAGTATCAGGAAAAACTTTGGATCAATAATGATGGTCAGGTACTGTCACATGAAAGTAGGTTCCCCAGTATTAGGAAAACATGTTTATCAATAGTGATGGTCAGGTACTGTCACATGAAAGTAGGTTCCCCAGTATCAGGAAAAACTTTGGATCAATAATGATGGTCAGGTACTGTCACATGAAAGTGGGTTCCCCAGTATCAGGAAATACTTTGGATCAATAATGATGGTCAGGTACTGTCACACGAAAGCGGGTTCCCCAGTGTCAGGAAATACTTTGGATCAATAATGATGGTCAGGTACTGTCACATGAAAATGGGTTCCCCAGTATCAGGAAATACTTTGGATCAATAATGATGGTCAGGTACTGTCACATGAAAGTGGGTTCCCCAGTATCAGGAAAAACTTTGGATCAATAATGATGGTCAGGTACTGTCACATGAAAATGGGTTCCCCAGTATCAGGAAATACTTTGGATCAATAATGGTCAGGTACTGTCACATGAAAGTGGGTTCCCCAGTATCAGGAAATACTTTGGATCAATAATGATGGTCAGGTACTGTCACATGAAAGTGGGTTCCCCAGTATCAGGAAATACTTTGGATCAATAATGATGGTCAGGTACTGTCACACGAAAGTGGGTTCCCCAGTATCAGGAAATACTTTGGATCAATAATGATGGTCAGGTACTGTCACATGAAAATGGGTTCCCCAGTATCAGGAAATACTTTGGATCAATAATGATGGTCAGGTACTGTCACATGAAAGTGGGTTCCCCAGTATCAGGAAATACTTTGGATCAATAATGATGGTCAGGTACTGTCACATGAAAGTGGGTTCCCCAGTATCAGGTAAACATTTGGATCAATAATGATGGTCAGGTACTGTCACATGAAAGTGGGTTCTCCAGTATCAGGAAAACATTTGGATCAATAATCATGGTCAGTTACCGTTACACAAAAGCGGGTTCCCCAGTATCAGGAAAAACTTTGGCTCAATAATGATGGTCATTTACCGTTACACGAAAGCGGGTTCCCCAGTATCAGGAAATACTTTGGATCAATAATGATGGTCAGGTACTGCCACATGAAAGTGGGTTCCCCAGTATCAGGAAAAACTTTGGATCAATAATGATGGTCAGGCACTGTCACATGAAAATGGGTTCTCCAGTACCAGGTAAACATTTGGATCAATAATGATGCCCAGTTACCGTTACACGAAAGCCGGTTTCCCAGTATCAGGAAAACATTTGGATCAACAATGATGGTCAGGTACTGTCACATGAAAATGGGTTCCCCAGTATCAGGAAAACATTTGGATCAACAATGATGGTCAGGTACTGCCACATGAAAGTGGGTTCCCCAGTATCAGGAAAAACTTTGGATCAATAATGATGGTCAGGCACTGTCACATGAAGATGGGTTCTCCAGGATCAGGAAAACATTTGGATGAATAATGATGGGCAGTTACCGTTACACGAAATAGGGTTTCCCAGTATCAGGAAAACATTTGGATCAATAATGATGGTCAGGTACTGTCACATGAAAATGGGTTCCCAGTATCAGGAACACATTTGGATCAATAATGATGGTCAGGCACTGTCACATGAAAGTAGGTTCCCCAGTATCAGGAAAACATTTGGATCAATAATGATGGTCAGGCACTGTCACATGAAAGTAGGTTCCCCAGTATCAGGAACACATTTGTATCAATAATGATGGTCAGGCACTGTCACATGAAAGTAGGTTCCCCAGTATCAGGAAAACATTTGGATCAATAATGATGGTCAGGTACTGTAACATGAAAATGGGTTCTCCAGTATCAGGAAAACATTTGGATAAATAATGATGGTCAGGTACTGTCACATGAAAGTGGGTTCCCCAGTATCAGGAAAACATTTGGATAAATAATGATGGTCAGGTACTGTCACATGAAAGTGGGTTCCCCAGTATCAGGAAAACATTTGGATCAATAATAGTCAGGTACTGTCACATGAAAATGGGTTCCCCAGTATCAGGAAAACATTTGGATCAATAATGATGGTCAGGTACTGTCACATGAAAGTGGGTTCTCCAGTATTAGGAAAACATTTGGATCAATCATGATGGTCAGGTACTGTCACATGAAAATGGGTTCCCCAGTATCAGGAGCACATTTGGATAAATAATGATGGTTAGGTACTGTCACATGAAAATGGGTTCCCCAGTATAAGGAAAACATTTGGATCAATAATGATGGTCAGGTACTGTCACATGAAACTGGGTTCTCCAGTATAAGGAAAACATTTGGATCAATAATGATGGTCAGGTACTGTCACATGAAAATGGGTTCCCCAGTATCAGGAAAACATTTGGATAAATAATGATGGTCAGGTACTGTCACATGAAAATGGGTTCCCCAGTATCAGGAAAACATTTGGATCAATAATGATGGTCAGGTACTGTCACATGAAAATGGGTTCCCCAGTATCAGGAAAACATTTGGATAAATAATGATGGTCAGGTACTGTCACATGAAAATGGGTTCTCCAGTATCCGGAAAACATTTGGATCAATCATGATGGTCAGGTGCTGTCACATGAAAGTAGGTTCCCCAGTATAAGGAAATCATTTTGACCAATAAAGATGGTCAGTTACTGTCACATGAAACTGGGTTCCCCAGTATAAGGAAATCATTTTGACCAATAATGATGGTCAGTTACTGTCACATGAAACTGGGTTCCCCAGTATAAGGAAATCATTTTGACCAATAAAGATGGTCAGTTACTGTCACATGAAACTGGGTTCCCCAGTATAAGGAAATCATTTTGACCAATAAAGATGGTCAGTTACTGTCACATGAAACTGGGTTCCCCAGTATAAGGAAATCATTTTGACCAATAATGATGGTCAGTTACTGTCACATGAAACTGGGTTCCCCAGTATAAGGAAATCATTTTGACCAATAAAGATGGTCAGTTACTGTCACATGAAACTGGGTTCCCCAGTATAAGGAAATCATTTTGACCAATAATGATGGTCAGGTACTGTCACATGAAACTGGGTTCCCCAGTATAAGGAAATCATTTTGACCAATAATGATGGTCAGGTACTGTCACATGAAACTGAGTTCTCCAGTATCAGGAAAACATTTGGGTAAATAATGATGGTCAGGTACTGTCACATGAAAGTGGGTTCCCCAGTATCAGGAAAACATTTGGATTTATAATAGTCAGGTACTGTCACATGAAAATGGGTTCCCCAGTATCAGGAAAACATTTGGATAAATAATAGTCAGGTACTGTCACATGAAAGTGGGTTCCCCAGTATCAGGAAAACATTTGGATCAATGATGATGGTCAGGTATTGTCGCATGAAACTGGGTTCTCCAGTATCAGGAAAACATTTGGATCAATAATGATGGTCAGGTACTGTCACATGAAAGTGGGTTCTCCAGTATCAGGAAAACATTTGGATCAATAATGATGGTCAGGTACTGTCACATGAAAATGGGTTCTCCAGTATCAGGAAAACATTTGGATCAACATGATGGTCAGGTACTGTCACATGAAAGTAGGTTCCCCAGTATAAGGAAATCATTTTGACCAATAAAGATGGTCAGTAACTCTCGCATGAAAGTGGGTTCTCCAGTATCAGGAAAACATTTGGATCAATAGTGATGGTCAGTTACTGTCAAATGAAAGTGGCTTCCCCAGTATCAGGAAAACATTTGGATCAATAGTGATGGTCAGTTACCGTTACACGAAAGCGGGTTCCCCAGTATCAGGAAAACATGTTTATCAATAGTGATGGTCAGGTACTGTCACATGATAATGGTTTCCCCAGTATCAGGAAAACATTTTTACCATAGTAATGACCAAGTACTGTGACATGGAAGTTGATTCCCCAGTATCAGGAAAACATTTTGACCACTAATGATGGTTAGGCAATGTCACATGAAAGTGGATTACCCAGTAACAGGAAAACATTTCGACCAATTAATGATGATTACTATCACATGAAAGTGGGTTCCCCAGTGTCAGGAGAGTATTCAGGCTAATAATGACAGTTACAGTCATATTAAAGTGGGTTCCCCTCAGGAAATCATTTACTAATAATGATAGTTACTGTCACATGAAAGCAAGTTTTCCAGTACCAGGAAAACATTTTGACCAATAGTGCTAAAAAGGTCGAGTTTTATTTATGGGCGCTCTTTAACTACTATGGTTCTTAACGTCCCATGCTATATTTGAATGTGAAAGACGTAACATTTTGCTCAGTGGCCTCTTATGAAGCTTGGGGTTCTTTTACGTGTCGTAAATCTACGATACGGGACCACCTACTTTACTTCCTTTCCGTAGGAAGCCATGATAAGGTTTTTACTCCCGAAATAACCCAATAGTGCTGGTCAGTTACTGTCGCGGGACATAACATCATTTCATTGCGATATCTAAGTTCAGTTAACCATTAAAAAGTGAATTTGGTGTTTTATTGTGTAAATTTTGGGAAAGACAAGCATGTGTTAAGAACAAATACAAATGTGCTGTCACTTCAAAGAATGGTGAGAAGAAAATAAGGCTATTTCCAGCAGCTGTTGCAAACACTCACAGTTTGAATTAGATTTGTGCAAATCATTAGCAGAGGTTCAACACAAATATGTTGCGGTAATGCGCAATGATAAAAATATTTTCAACCACACAATGGTTATTACATGTATTGTTGTGCCTATTTGTTATAAATGCCTCGACATTTGGACTTTAGTAATAAGATAACGATTGTTACGTTCAACACCATTTCCTCTACTATGATTATAGCATTAAAAGGTTTCCACATTACGCAATAAGATTTACTCCTGCACACAAATACCGTAGATGCAGGATGCAACTGTCTTGTGCTTTGTTGCTAGATTTCGACTATCCATTCATTTTGCTTGGAATGCCTAATACGTCGGCCTTGTAAATCCTTTTTAGTGTTTTAGTCATTTCAGACTTGAAATTAGAAGCTATATTATAGCCTAGTTCATCGGGAAGAACAGTGCTGTTGAATGGCAAAAGAATTACTTTGTCATTTAAACAACCTGAGACTCCTCCCGTGAGAGCTGCGTTGCCACGTTATATTAGGGCAGAGATAGCGAAAAAGTGCTTCGCGAGTTATTTTGACTCGCAGGCGCCGTTCCCTCTCTGCAACCGTCCCTTTGTTTTACACGTGCTGTGAGTGATGCAGTGCGTGTTGCATATTTGGTGACTCGCGGAAGGAAGTCGTTTTCGCCACCCTTGTATTAGGGCATGTGTCAGCTGTTTTGCAGCGCGCCGAATAGCAAACAGCTCGTTGGGACGTAAAGCTAGTAAGCAGTAGTAGACAACAAGTTACCCCTCAAAGTTCAGCTTGTAGGCGAAGGGGAAGAAAGGTGGTGGCACCTTATTGCCTACAGCAACAGCGGAGGGGACGTTGCCATGGAAAGATACCGCTCCAAGAACTGTTAGAAGTCTCATTTTATTTAAATTTACCGTAGTTAAGTAGTTTCCTGGATTACTTTTACACACACACAGAAGGGAGACCGACCTTTGTCCAAAATATTTCTGGGTCAGTGGACCTCAAAACATGTATTACCGGTCAAGTCTTTATGTTGAATTTTTGGGTAGATATAGGAAACATGAAAACTCAATATTGAAAACACGTGCAGGAACAACCATCTGCATACTAATAATTCTGAACGCTCACGTTCTACGGCCGTCTTGGGCTTTATGAGTTGCTCGGTGTTGGTAAATTTGCTTTCTTTAAAGGTGTTAGGTAACCATGAGTTAACAGCATAAACCAACGATATTGTTCTTCAAATAGATCTCGAATATATACTCTTATACAGCGCTTTCGTTTGGACGCATGACTGTGTAACCGGTTCCGTGTGCCGACTAATCAGTTGACACGAGGTTGAAACGTTATGACTGTTATAACGCCGTATACTTTAGCGCACAGAATCTTCATGTATGGTTCCTATGTGACAAACGTTTGTATAGGACACAGATCCCCTGCTGTTCGTGCGCCTCACGGAGAAACAATCGTAATCTTGTGAATAGATTTAGGGAAACGGGATCTCTATTCTTAATAAGAAATTGCCGTATTCTTAGAGGAAAAGCTCGATGACATCGGAGTAAAGTTAGAACGAAGTCAAAAGAAATCTCTGAGTATGCTTGCAAGGAATTAGAAATTTCACCAACCTCGACTTGGAATGTCGGTTAACTTTTAAAATTTAAACCCTGTAAGATCACTAGTTCAACCAAGCGATAGTGCGAGTAGTTACTTTGTGCAATTGGGTGTAGGATAACGTTAGATCGCTCTATTGACCCGTGGTCATATTATTACAAACTTTGTTAAAAGGGGTGAGAGATGTGTGGATACCATTTACAACAACTTCTATGACAAACGTACATATGTGATTATTGTAGTTATAATTTGCATGCACTATCAATATCCGACTCTGCCGGCAAACTGCCTGCTTCCCGGCGCCAAGAAAATTCCCATTAGGCCGGCCACGGGTCCAATGGAGTTCCCTACGCATCTGGCAGATACAAATGATATGGTTACTGTAAACGCCTGCCTCGGCACAGGCACAATTAAATTGTTTCGAGTTGGAGAGTATAGTTGCAGAAATACATTGATATCCGAGTTACCCGAGGAAAAGAATCATAAACACAGGACACGACAAAAACCATTTCACTTCTCAGCAACAAATCAGCTTTTCATCTTACAAGGGGCCATTGTTACAATGATGTCGCACATTGAGCTGCGATTTTCTATAGTGAAAATATTACTTTCTCTCCCATTGGATCCCTTATTCGCCGGAAAAAGGTTATCAAGGTTTAAGTTATAACTACTGACTTGACGCCTGTCTTCCGCTCAACGATCAGTTGCCTGGTAATATGTCAGACTCCGCAGTGGGGCGGGGGCTCTGCAGCGGCCTAACGTCCGGTAAGCCCTTAAAATTGAACCTTGAGGTGTACAGGACGCGTCGGCAGGTTGTGGATAAGCGGGACCTGACCGGCGTTATCGGCTGACTACCGACACGCTGGACAGGTGTCTTTGACTAGAACAAGAGGAGACCGCCAACCAACTCCCCAACCCCAAAGTGTAATACGATTCCGTGCCTAAGGGGTGCATAGCACATGGGAGATGTGACGGAGCCTCTGGGATACCAGGCGACCTCTGCGAGTATTCAGCCTTGCCCCGGTATAAGGGGCTCTGCCGGGATCGACTGTTTTTCTACACGCGTGGGATCTAAATGGACACAGTAAAACAATATCCTGATACTGTTCAAGCATCTCTAGAAGACGATTTAACAGTACAAAGCATCTCTGAATGTCATATCGGATCTGGCTGTAGGCATTGCAAACATGAGACTTAAGGCCCGAGGGACTCTCAGCGGCTCAAAGGAGTGATGAGGATACCGCAGCTGAATCTTCATCACAGTAGGGCAGATCTACTGTCCTCCGTGTGAAGATGAAGACCTGTGATATGGCACTCATCCAAGTACCCTGCTCTTACAAAAGGGAAATTAAAGCTCTTAAGGAGGCTGGCGCGAAATTAATTTACAATAAAACCGACAAGACACCAAGAACTTGCATTTTAGATAAAATGACTTAAATATACTGCCGTTAGTGAAGCTCTGTTCCAGGTACCTTACGAGTCAGAATAGAATCAATGGTGGAAGAGGGACGAGGGAGTTTATACCTGGATCGGTCTACCTCCTATATCATTTTACCTCATACAAGGGAAATACAACAGCTGGAAGCCACTGTTGTTCCAAGGACTACAATCGGTAATTGGCTGTGATGCTAACTACCATCACATTACGTGGGGGAGTGCGGGTGCAAATGAAAGAGGTAAGTCTCTCTACAATTTCATTATATCGAATAATATTGAGATACTGAATGTGGGTAAAAGACCTACCTGTTACTACAAGAAGGCAGAAAGTTATCGACATAGCTTTAGCAACCAATTACATACACGTGGGAAACTTTATTAAAATTGGTATGTGTCTGGGATGAAAGTTGACAGACCACAGGTACATCCAATTTGAAATAAGATGTATTTCTAAACAAATCAGAACTTATCGGGATCCAAAAGAACTGACAAATTCCTATAGAAGGACCTAGCCAGTAATATAAGATGGACGATAGGATTCATGACTCTGAAGATTTAGAAATTCTTGCAGAGGATTTGCATGATGCAACAATTTCAGCATTTAATAATAACTGTCCTCTCAAACCAGGAAGCCAATGAGAATGTGTCTTGGTGGAATCTAGACCTTGAAAGTAAATGGAAAAAAAAATAGATTTTTAAACTCTGCGAAAAGAACCAAACAATGGATGCTCATAGCTGATCACAGACAGAATGTATTGATGCCTTGAGGAAGGCTAAGAACTCTTGGAGGAAGTACTGTGAGGAGATAGAAACGACCCTAGAATGTGCTAAACTTCAGAAAGCTCTTAGAAAAGATCCACAAAGTTTTATTAGTTTTCTCCTAATGAAAAATGGAGAATGCACTAAAACAGAAGAAACAATGGAAGAACTTCGAGCTCACTTCCCTGGATTGTTTGTTCTGTTTAAGGACGCTTAACTGCTAGGTCATTAGCGCCCTTGTAAAACGCATCATGGCAAAGGCCAGAGATAACCATGAACATAAATATCAATGCAAACGCCATAGATAAATATAAATATTAAAACATAGCACAAGTCATATATAAATATAACTAAAACTGATTCGATCGGATTGAAACACCTGCTATTAAGATAACTAAATCCGCATTTGGAAATTTACTTTTGACCCAACATTAAAAATCCTATCAACAGCTTGCTTATCATCCGCTAAGGCCTCTGCAAGACTGTCCGGCAGTTGCAGAGAGTCCCGAGAATGTGCTAGAGTAATACAGTCCAACACCACGTAACGAACCGAATGACCTTCGCCACAAAGTGGACAAATAGGAGCAGGGTCACCCTTAAAAATATAACTGTGGGTGCAATTGCAGTGACTAATACGCAACCAAGCCAAAATCACCTCACGAGATACACGAGACGAAGTTACCCAGTTTATCGAAATGTCCTTCACTACTCCAAGCTTATTTCCGCGAAGAGCTAACCACTCTCTCGCCAGCACGACACCATCGCTCTCCGCACAATCCTAAAGTCTTCCGACGTTACCCGAGGTATTGTAACACTGGGTTCTGTGGTTGCCGCCTTAGCTGCCAAATCCGCAAGTTCATTCTCCGGCAAACCAACGTGACCAGGTATCAAAGCACACTCCACATTAACGCCAGAAGCGTCTAAAACATAGATGGCATCCTGGATTCGCTGAACAATGAGGTGGTCGTTGTACAACTCACGAAGGCTCTGAAGTGCACTAAGGGAATCACTCAAAATGAGACAGGCACCCAATTTTCGACGGCGCACATACAAAATGGCTCGGTATATGGCATACAGCACTGCACTATAAATGGATTCGCTATCATGAAAACCGAATGTATAGGGTTCGGTTCCATGAACATATGCACATCTAACACCGTTGATGCACTTGGATCCATCGGTGTAGATCAAAATTTGGTCAGTGTAACCGGACAGAAATTCTAAAAACAGGTGCGAATACTAAACGTAGACTTCCGGTATACCGTTATCCCAAAATCAACGTGAGATGTACGTAACCAAGGGGGAAACACCCTCTCCCCTTATCGAATATGCTAGGCATTTCAATGTCGTGCTGTCTAAGAACATCCCGGAAACGAACATCTGCAGGCCTTGCATTAATGGAGCTATTCCTATAACGTTCGTCCAACGTAGTGTGGAAAAAGAAGCGAACGTTGGATGTTGATATACATTTCAGCGCACAGCCATAATTTCCCAAGAGGACATCACGCCGATATCGCAGAAGTTCTGCCGATTTGGTGTAGAGAGTCGTAACTGGGCTAGCGGGAAAAGCACCAATAGCCACTCGAATGCCCCGGATTTGGACTGCGTCTAATCTCCTCAGCACGACTATCATACACCCATAGTCTAGTTTTGATCGGATCAGTGCACGATATAGTCGCAGCAAAGCAGTCCGATCCGCTCCCCAAGATTTGCCATTTAATATCCGCAAGATATTCAGAGAACGGTTACATCGCGCTTTCAACTATGCTATATGCGATGACCAGCTAAGTTTCCTATCAAACGTCAACCCCAGGAATTTCGTCGAATCTGCGAATGGCAGTAAATCTGGTCCGAATCGGAACGAAGGTGGTAATCTTCTCCTACGGCGCCAGAAGTTCACGCAGATTGACTTCTCAGTTGAGAAACGAAAGCTGTTTTAGAACTCCATTCTTGGATATTATCTAAGCATTGCTGCATACGGTGTTCCAAAAACGGCGTACGCAGAGAAGTACAATAAACGGCAAAGTCGTCTACGAATAAGCATGACGACACCCCTGGAGGAAAACATTTCGAGATAGAATTAATCGTTATAGCAAACAACATAATGCTTAGTACAGATCCCTGAGGTACTCCGTTATCCTGAACAAAAAGGTTCGAAAAAACTGAGCCGACCCTTACTCGGAAAACGCAGTCCTTCATAAATTCCTGAAAGAACAGTGGTAAGCGTCCACGTATGTTCCAGGCGTGTAGGGGACGTAGTATCCCTGCTCGCCAACACGTATAATAAGCCTTCTCAAGTAAACAAATATCGCAACGGTTTGACAATTCCTCATGAATCCGTTCATGATCTGTGTCGATGTCACAAGGTGGTCTATTGTTGAACCGCGTCTTAGAAAACCGCACTGGATGTTGGTCAGCAGGTTGTGAGTTTCCTATCACCATACCAAACGTCCACTGATCATGCGTTCCATCACTCTGCAAACGTAACTGGTGAGGGAAATAGGACGGTAGCTGGACGGGAGATGACGACCCTTTCCAGCTTTCAAAATGGGTATGATAGTGGCCTCCCGCCACTTTTCAACCCAAACACGATTATAGACCTCGAGTAGGAAAGTCTTATCTTCAAGAGTGAGCTGTTGCAACATTTTCACACGAATACGATCCGGTCCTGGTGCTGATAGTTGCGAAGATGAAAGAGCGTGTTCTAACTCCATCATGGTGAAAAGGCGATTGTAATCTTCAAGATTTCCTGAACGAAAACAGAAACCTTGAGATTCCATCTGAGTTTTAACAGGAGGGAACTCGTGCAAATCGTTATCTGAGCTAGACATATGAGGGAAAGCACGGTCAAATGTGTTAGCCACGTCAAATGCATGAACAGCAGCTTTTGTAGCTGTTTTAAGACCAGCAATTCGCGTGTGGGTCGGTTAGGATATCCAGTGTGGGGCGAGGACGCCTGCAAACACGAATGGCGTTTCGGCATTCTTCCGTCCACCAAGGGACTGAAAATCGACGAGGGTTAGCAGTCTACCGTGGAATAACTTGCTCAGCAGCAGAAAGAATTTTCTGTGAGATGTTCGACCAAACAATTCAGTCGTTCTCATTATAAGCAAACACAGCCAACTGGGAGTCAAGGGTCAAATTGGCAAGATTTAAGCGGCATCTAGGTAAGCGCGTGGAATATGTATCTTGTGTTAAAACTAATAAGACATGGTATGTGGTCACTAGAGTGTAAATCAGAGATAACATTCCATTGCAAAAACTGCCATTTGTGGTGAACAAACTGCAATATCAAGGTGTGAAACAGTGTTGAAGGAATCCGAGAGATACGTAGGCTCTTGGTGTTCAGAAGAGCTAAGTTATAATTGTCCAAAACATCGGCAATTAATTCACTTCTCGCACAAGCCCGAGGTGATCCCAAAGAGAGTGATGGGCTTTAACGTCTCCCGGCAACAGAATAGGCGTTGGTAATTGAGAGGCTAGATCTTCTAAATCCATGTGTCAGAGGTCATCGAATGGAGGCAGATAAATGTTACAAATGGTAAATAGGATGGACGGCAGTTTAATCCTTACAGCCACTGACTGAATGTAGACGGTATGGATACAGATTCCACAAATACATCATTTCTGATGAGCATCATAGTGCCCCCGAGCGCAGGAATACCTTCTTCCGGTGTAAGATCACATCGTGCTAGGGTATACCGTCTACGTTGAAAGCTGTCTTGCGGATGGAGTTTAGTCTCTTGTAAACATACGACCAAAGGCTCATACTTGTTGAGAAAAAGTTCAAGCTCTGGTCGTTGTGTTCTAATTCCACGGATATTCCATTGTAGGATAGCCATTAGAATTATGACGGGATAAGTTCTTAATCGTAAAAGTTTACTACGTTGTGGAAAGCAGTGGTCGAATCAATTTCCCCCCTTTCTTTGATGTCGGGCTAACACCTTTAACGGATTTATCCTGCCTCTTTTCACTGTCGTTCTGGCAGTGTGGGCAGCATTCTCCTGCTCCATCTCCTCCACGGGAGAGGACCCATTTTCAAAAGAGAAACTCGAACGGATTGGAAGTTGAGATCAGCGAAGATGTTGATCGCCGATCTGAGTCATCCCGGAAGATTCCTCAGAGGAGGATCTCCGAGAAGATGCTCGTGGATCTTGTTTCCCCTTAGGTGTTCTGGGTGCAGATTTATCATTTCCTTCACCAAGTTAGTTCTCACATAACTGGTACTGAATTTTATTGGTGATGCATTATATACTACAGGCTTGCCAGTCTTTTTATTTGAGGTCGATGGTTTTGCTGGTGACTTGACTGGTGTGATCTTTCCAGTAACGGACTTGGCAGATGTTGATGAAGTCGTGGGTGTTGATTTTTGAAGGCTTTGGCTGTTCTAACTACGAGAATCTTTTCGGAAATAGTGGCCCCGTTTATATCGCTAGTATGAGTTGCGATTACCCGACACGGTACCAGTTTAGCTGCAACTGAGCTATAGGTACCGGACTTCGGGACAGAGGCTTACGAGGACACCTTCTCCCTAACCCGGATTTCCTGGATAGCTCTTTCCTCTGTAAAACGGGGGCATTCTCGGGAACTTGATGGGTGTTCGCCGCTGCAGTTAACGCACGTTGGAGCACTTGTACATGCTCCATCGTGAGAGATGTCTAAGACAGTTAACGCACTAGATTCGCCGTTACAAAATTTGCTAGTGGGTCTAAAGCGCTGATACCTATAGCTTCTCAGCGGATTCGGTATATATGGCCTAACCTCAATGACTTCATGCCCCACCTTAATCCTTTGAGGGAGATCTACCCTATCAAAGGTAAGGAACAGGGTACGAGTAGGCAGAAATTCACCTCTTTCTTTCAGCTGAAACCGATAACGGATGTCACGCATTGTTCTTCCAGATTCTCTTGAATCTCCTCATTGGACATACCGTCCAATGCACGGGTGTTTACAACTCCGCGCGAGGAATTCAAGTTCTTGTGCATTTCGACACGGAATCGGATAGCTGGCTAACATATTTGCTTTTAAGATAATCGCTGCCTGGGACGCCGAATTAGCTTCAACCAGGAGCGTGCCATTGTGACTTCTACGCACGACTTGACAGGACCAGCAATTTTAATGAGTCCCTTTTGAACTGTAAAAGGATTCACCGATGTAAATTTTCTTCCTTCCTCTGTTGCGTTAATAACCAAGTAGCGAGGACCACTACACTCGACTACTTCTTTTCCAACAAACTTTCACGGTTTTTTTATATTTATTATCCATAGGGATTACATCCTCCACCATTACAAATGTCTCCGATGGCATGCCCACATCCTGGGAGCCACTCCAGCTTTGGTGAGAGTCTTGGTCTGGACCTTGCTCACCTTAGGGTATCACCTCCCAATTCATAGATAGAAAGACTCAGTCACCATCGGTAGTGCAACAGCTCATGTAATGGCCCCTTTCCGGGACTGACATTTATCAGCGGATAAGAACAGTCCTGCATAATGCTCAGGTGATGGGAGTTATGCATTACCCAGTTACCCCTTACGACTCCCCTCTTCCGTCCCGCGCAGCGGTATCTGTCAGACTGTGTTCAGGGTGGTAATTAGACATCGGTCACACACGCTTGTGGATAACAGTTGATTGGCCTTTGGCATAAGCCCTCTCACCTCTTAGAGGAACCCAATCGAGTGTGTGGCTCGGGACCCCGGGAGCGCCAATCCGTACCTACCGTAGTAGGCTCCTGGATCTATTATACTTGATGAATCTGAGGGAGAAATGGACAGTCTGGGATCAAGGCTCTGTGGGAATAGAGCTTCCACTGCAGAATGGGAAATCGCCAAGCAAGTCATAAAATATAGAAAATTAAAATGGGCAGTGCTCTCATTTCAGCCCTATAAATCTCCAGGAAGCGATGGAATACTGCCCATTATACTTCAGCGAGGTTTTGATGAATTATATAAAAAAACTTATGATACATATTCTAAGAGCAAATATGGCCTTAGGATGCACACCAATGAACTGGAGGCATGTCAGAGTAGTATGTATACCAAAGCCTTGACCCTGGCTAAGTCCCTAAGACCTGTCAGTTTAATGTCAATTATTCTCAAAACTTTTCAGAAATTGATAGATAGGCACATAAGATGACGTGCTTTGGAGGTATATCCTCTGCACCAGAATCAGCATATCTATCGTACAGATAGATCAATTGAAACTGCCCGTTTTTTAGGTTGCCTATAAACGGAAAAGACAATTCAGGAAGAGAGGTGGCACCTGGTGCCTTCATTGATACTGAGGGTGCCGTTCATAACATCTCCATTATTGCAATAACTACTTCTGCAAAGAAACACGGAATTGATGAAACTTGTTGTCGGTGGATTCAGTCCATGTTGAGAGGCAGAATAGTTCATACAAGGCTCGTGGATAGTAGCCTACCTGCAAAGGTCATGAGTGGTTGTCTACAGTGTGGGACGTTATCACCTTGCTGTGCAACCTGCTCGTTGATGGACTGTTTGTTCAAGCAAGTAACCTAGACTTTGATATCACAGGCTATGCTGATAAATTAAGTTTTATTTATGGACGCTCTTTAACTACTGTGGTCCTTAGCGTCCCATTCTTATTGGGCGTGACATTTTACTCAGAGGCCTTTTTACCAGGCTTGAGGTACTTTTACATGCCGTAAATCTATAACACGGGACCACCGGCTTTACTTCCCTTCCGGAGGCAAGGTTATGCTGATGATATCGTCATATTAGTTCAAGGTAAATACACAAGAACAGTCAGGAAACTCATGCATTCGGCCCTGAGTACTGTCATAGTACCATTTACCAGAAGAAAAGACAAAGGGGTTAGGACTTTTATATCTTCAAGTTAAAGAACTTGAAATGTCAAAGGAAGTCAATTACTTGGGGATAAGATTTGATTCCAAGATGGACTGGAATCAGTGTTTCAAGAAAACAGTAAAACGTGCGAAAACATTTGAAGTAGTTAGATACACGCATGATAAAAGATGTTGACTACGACCTGTTATGATCCATTGGATATATACCAGCATAATGATATCATCGATAACCTATAAAGCACTGATTTGGTGACGTAAGGTCCTTCAACAGGCTCTAAAAATTAACTCAATAAAATTGAAAGAACAGCATGTATGGCTGTTATAGGAGTCATGAAAACAACTCCTACTGCAGCAATGGGGACACTCCATTGCATTTAGTTGTAATGAAGGAGGCCAGAATGGACTGCAACACGCTAAGCAACTGAGAATTCCTGAAATGGACTCAGGTTTGCTAAGAATTAGGAAACACATAGGTGTCTTTAGAAATGCCGTCAGACTATACAATTCCAATTAAACAGTTTATAAAGAACTTCAGGGTCATTATTGATCCGAACGTTGGACGGATAAAACTCCTGAGAAAACTCTGATGTGGTTTACATACGACTCAAAGGATGGCTCTGGAACAGGATTGGGAGTATGTGGCATAAGACCAAGGTGCAAAAAGGTTGGGTGAATATGCTGCTGTTTTTGAAACAGACAGTTATGCTATTATTCAATGCATACATGAAAACATAAGGAGAGCTCACACTGGAAAACAGATCCTATCTTCTCAGATAGCCGGGCTGCACTTACGGCATTAACTAGTCATAAGGTAACGTTAGGACTGGTTTTAAACTGCTCATACAACAGAATAAACTTCAGCTCATCTATAGAGGGAAATGATCAACTTGCAAGACAATTTTGGGGTCAGAGCCGGCTTTAGGAATATCTCGATATTTCGTAAGACTGGTCGAAAGTAAAACTCCAGGAAACAAACATGGTAAAGCATGTAACAAAGAGCTGAAATGTAACAGACTTCAGCTGAAAACAATTACTGCGTTTCTCACAGAACATGCTCCTTATCACAACAGGAGTGTTTCAGGATGACTTAGATTGCTCAAGAAACAAACTGAAACAGTTGAGTATTAAATGCTCCTGCTACAGGAGATATATTGCTTTTGGGAAAAATGTTTTTAGAACCAGAAGAATTTGAAACATATCTGCATTCCTTGGTAAAGGGAGCAGTCATAATGAATTGGCTGGTAGCACAATAAGCCCAAGGCTGAAGTGCGTCCGGAGCAATGACGGATGAGACGCAGCAGTAAATGTATTCAAGATCGTATTTCTCAAGAATGGGAAAACTCAACTCGGAACTGACAAGTGATTCCGTAATACTCGCGAATTAAAAAATATAACATTATGCATGTTTAAACAATTTTCATATCAGAACGAAGGCTAAATTGAACATAAGATATGTTATTACAAATATTTTCATATTGCTCCCAACTTTAGTGTTTGCTATTACTGTTATTTCAAATATAGTTTATATTAAAAACAAATCCAGACACATCTTTATATGTCTTTATAAACAAATGCAGTATTATTGAATACACATTCAGACCTTCCAGCGGTTAGATCATTCATAATTGACACATTTATTGCCCAATTAACGCTGCATGGAGACATAGAAATTGCTGTATTCCTTCGTCAATGTATCAACATAACCGCGGATGGGATAGACCGCACCGAGACTACAAGTATCTCGCGCAAGACCGCAGTAACGTTTCATTTTTTTTCAGAAAAAGCCACGTTTTATGCTTTTTGAATACCGATATATACAAGGAATTAGATAGCATTAATGAATCATCATTTGTAAACAGTTTTTTTCTTACCAAACTTGGGCCTTGGGAGACAAAGCAGAAACAGGGGCATTTTTATTGTCCATCTACATTCAGCTCCATCTGTAACATCAATGTAATATTGGCCCCTTGTTAGTTCAAGCATTAGTCCGCAAATCGATTCTGTGAACAAAATTAGGCCGATATGTAACGCAACAAACGCACTCTCCAGTCAGGCTTACTTTCGCATTTCCCGACTAACGTTTTAACACACACATACATTTTATTAGGTCCATTGGCCGCCGAAGATGTCCAACTTTGTGCGAGCTTACTCCCAGAAATAAGCTTACAACACAAATGTATTTTATTTTGGTTGCTTACCAACTTTGCCATGCTGAGAAAATCTATTTGTGGCTTATGTAAAAGTGATGTTGGTAAATTGCAAAAAGCTCCTTAGTAACAGGAGACACGAATATTCTCGCAGTCAAACATGTCTAGTGTACTTTTAATATTTTCAGAACAGTATCCGAGCTGCAGTGGCTGGTCGAAACTCTGCTGGCATTTTTCAATAATTCCACTGTTTAACAAACATTTGCGATGCCACGGATTACTTGAATTCTCTTCAATTCCTCAGCTCCAGAAGTTAGAAAATACCACACTACCGTCTCTTTACCACACACTTCTTACAACATATCTGATTTTCACAAGTTCATCTTGAGGAATCCTGTTGTCTATAGTTCAGTTCCCCAACACCAGAAGTCACTACTGTCTCTTTGGCTACACACTTGCTGCAAAATATCTATAACTTTCACAATATCTTGAAGAATCCTGTTGTCCATAGTTCAGTTCCCCTCACCAGATGTTACTACTATACTGGCATACATACTAGCTATAAAAGATCTTGTTGAAGAATCCTGTTGTCACACCAGAAGTTACTACTGTCTCTCGCTATACACTTGCTTCAAGTTCATCTTGAACAATACTGTTGGCCATAGCTCAGTTCCCCGCTCCAAAACTTACTACTGTCTCTTTGGCTGTATGCTTGCTCCGAAGATGTTGAAGAATTCTCTTGCCCACGGTTCGGTTCCCAAATAGCCACCACACTCGGCATCTTTGCAATACTGTAACAGCATTGTCCTTGACTTCTGCACGTATCACATATTCCAGCGAGTTTCCATATTGTTAAATATCCTAACACTTCAAACGCCAGCATTTACGATCAGTGCGAAAATGAAACTCTTTAACGTAATTTCTCGTTACATATTTTCGGCTTTTGAGAGTTGTGTAAAACCCGTATCGACATTAGAGCTTAACATTTTGGAGTCCAGTAGCGGCTTCCAAGACTGGTCTCGCGCAAAACTTCTGGAATCGTGACCTTGATTGCCAACCCAGCTGCCGAGCCTAGGAATGGTTTATGTTTAGCTTTATCAACGAAAGCGATATAATACCTTTGCTTACTCACAGTGCGTAACACATACAGTCTGCATAGAAAGTGTCTGCATCTGGTTGTAATTTTAAAGAGAGCTGCAGTATCTAAATAGTACTTATTTTATATTTGTTATATTTACAACCATGGCTCCTATGTTTTCAAAGTTAAGTGGTAAGGTGTTACATAGTCAAAGTAGGGAAATAATTGCAAATGCCATCGACTTCATGAAGCAAGAAGCAGAGATGAAGGAAGAAATTATATCCGAGTTCCACAAAAGCCTTATGAGAGTGAAAGAAAGAGTAGTCAAAGCAACTGCTGTTTCACCGAGTTCCGTTTCCAGAGTTCTCAAAGATAAGAGATAAAAACATATGGATGAAAGAGTACCATTTGACACACCTGGGAAGAAACATAAGGTCCCTAAACGTATTACAGAAATAGACGATTTCGAATGCGTCATTCGGCGCACGATTCACAATTCCTATGTGGAAGAAAAAACTGTGCTAACAATAAGCAGATTGCTCATCCAGCTGAAAGACAGCAGAAACTTTCAAGGTGGTGCTACAAATCTCAGAAAAATTATTAAAGATTTAGGGTTCAAATGGAAGAAACCGAAATCAAATAGAAGAGTTCTAACAGAAAAGCAAAATAAATAAATAAAATAAAAAAATAATTTTCATTCATTCATTATCTGTTTACCCTCCTCTTATGTAGGACTTACACCCCCAGGACTTACAAGCGGGTGCCTGAGGTCAGAGGCCCGTCGAGGAGCAGACACTCATGGATCAGAGCATCCAGGATGGGTGATCAGCCCGATGCCTGGTATGGGAAGAAGGAAGTAGATGAAACGAAATGGTGAAATGGATGAAAGGAAAGGTGATGATGGAGCAGTTGGTGGAATGAATGGCGGGGGAAACCGGAGAACCCGGAGAAAACTCACCCAGACGCCGCTTCGTCCACCACAAATCCCACATGCAGGTCCCTGGGATTGAACCCGGGCCGCATCGGTGGGAGGCGAGCGGTCTAACCACTCGGCCACGGCGCCGCCAAAATAATAATAATAATAATAATAATAATAATAATAATAATAATAATAATAATAATAATAATAAAATAAAAAAAATAAAAATAAAAAGTAAATGTTGCCATGATAGCTTAGTCGGTTAGAGCAACGGCACGGAAAGCCTAAGATCCGTGGTTCAAATCCCGGCTATGGCATTGAATTTTTCAGTCTGATTCTACCTTTCCATATGACTATAATTTTATATGTACTTATATCAGTGTGTACTTATATCAGCATCAATTTTCAAGGTGGTGCTACAAATTTCAGAAAAATACTATAATGTATGAAGATGAGTCATACATACACAGCAGTCATACAGCATCTAAAAGTTGGAGTGACGATAGCGAATTAGGTTTGCAGGCACCTGTTGCCAAAGGGCAAATACTTATTATCGTTCGTGCTGTTGGAAAGATCGGCTTCGTTCCAAATGCCCTTCTTTTACAAGTCGCAACAAACAACAGGAGATTTTCATCAAGAAATGAATACAGAAAATTACATGAAGTGAATCAACGCCATGTTGATACCTAATATGCCTGCTGGGTCTGTTCTGGTCATCGACAATGCTTCACAATGCGTCAACACTCAAATTCACAAACCACGTACCTCAACTTCCTTGAAAGAAGAAATGAGAGCTTGGTTACTTAGACATAAAGCTTTAGATGAAAGCATGAGTAAAACAAAGCTATATAACTTAATTAAAGCCAACAAACAGCTTCAGAAGTCATACATACTTGACCAGATAGTAATACAACATCGCCATAATGTACTTAGACTGTCATCGTATCGCCCAGATCTAAACCCAATCGAATTAATCTGGGCTGATGTAAAAAAATGGGTGGCATGCAGAAATATCACTTTTAAATTAAAATATGTGGAGCAGTTATAACGCCAGCAATTTGCTGAAATTGGAAGGTCAGAATGGGAAAATGTATGGCGACATGCTGAATAAATTAAGAATCATTATGCCGAAAAATACGGAATTGCAGAAAATCAAACAGAAATAATTCTCATGCAGGATAATGGTGCAGAAAGTAGTGACAGCAGTGATGACGGCAATAATGTGAGTGATTCCGCAGAAGAGGAAGGGTTGTTAGATGTGGAAGAATTGGAGGCAATGATTGACAGCGTTTTTTATATTAAGCGCTTTTTACAGCGTGGATTTTAATATACTGTATATAACTAAGTTTATCAGCGCAGAACCGTTGTGGATATTTGACGATGACTGTCCCTCGCACTCCTGCAGCATTCAGTCGATCGGTCACCACCTGATGTGGTAAGCAACTCGCATCATAGCTCTCATTAAGATTTTCACGTGTCTAGAACTGTTGCGCCGATTATACGAATTCCCTTTAAGTGTCCCGTGTCGTAGATTTAGGGCACGTAAAAGAACCTCAAGCCTGATACAGAGGACCACAGCAGTTAAAGAGCGTCCATAAATAAAACTCAATTTCAATTTTAAGTGTAATTGTGATTTGTTCCAAACCCTCGCAGAGAACCTAAATAAAGACGCCGCCCACACAAACGAGAGACGTCCGAAGTGACTCAGCACGCACTCCCACGAAGGACGTCATTGTCGTGATAAGCATTCGGCCGATGGTCGCCTAACAAACCTTGCAGTATAATTATGCGACAGAAGGTCGCGAGATCGAATCACAACAGAGAAGGCATCGCCGTAAAAGGTATTATTCCATTTGTTTTCAAGCTGTGGAAAAATAGTGATTTATACCAGTTTGTGGCACTGAAAGCAAACACGTTATATAGATCTACAACATTTGAAGATGCCAATACCACGGCTTGTCCAACAGGTGTTCCTCCAATTTAAACAACCCTAAAAATTCTCATTTTTACTTTCTCTACTGCTTATCTACAGTAGGTAGAGAAAGTATTGTATTCCACCGAAAAAGAAACTTTTGCGACTCACTCACTCATTAAAAATGACATTCTTTTTAGAAAAAGGGCACGTGTGTATATGGCATAGTTCAAAGACGAAAAGTCAATTAAATACAAAATTTGGTATTTAAAATGCGGGTCTTCTAAGGATGCCACGCAAACAATCTCAGGAATATTACAATCCCCACCCCAAATTGCGCTTAACATGGAAGAGTTTTCCTTTATTTTCATTCTTTTAAAAATGGCTATAACGATTTTGATTAAAATACCATACAATTAACTTGTTTACATGGCAAAATGGCATCCTTAATCCTCTTCATTCTGAATGACTTTTGTAAGCCGCAAGAGATTGACAAAAATCTTACCACACAAAAAATGAACATACCTTTAAAGCACACAATGTATGTCAAACGTTTTTGTAGCGTTAACCATTTCCGGGATATACTCTGTTATTGGTTTCAAATATTTAGTTATGCTATTAATAGCGATCTTTTTTAAAAAATCTGACTATCGTTATAACCTATTGTGTTCTTATGCCCACATTCAAATAGGAAAATGTTAACAAGAAGTAGATTGCGATTTTGTAGCAATAGCTCGTAGAAGAGTGAGCAGAGAATCAAGTCGTAATTGCTGACATTTTATTTCCTCATTCAGATATTTTCATTATACTTGTGTTTTACAGCTGAAATGAGGGTTTTAAGATCAGTTAAGTACAACCACTAGTACAATAGAAAAATATAGAAACAAATGGGTTCAACGCATGACAGAAGAAACAAGCTTTTTGTTACAAACTTAGGGGACGAAGATCAATTGAACGACCCCAAAAAAAGATGGCTTCAATAAATATGAGGCCGGGACAGATCCATTTTGTTAATCTCATCATGCTGCTAGTTTTAGTTCTAGAGAAAGAAAATTAAAAAAATAATACAATCGCAATATGCTATTTCTAAGTTTCGTTTTTCTTTCTTATTTGCCTCGAAATCTCTCAGAACAGCGACAATTTATATCACAGCTTTAATTTTTTGACTTTTCGAACTATATGACACATTTCAGAGTGGTGGGATGTATGAAAATGCTGAAAAAAGAATCCCGAAAAATATGTAAATGAAAGTTTGATTGTAGGCTGTTATGCCACTGGATTTAAAGTAGCAGTTAAAATATTAAAAGTGAAAATGAATGTTAAACTATAGTCTGAATAGATTTGGACATGCAATGGAGAGTCCATCTTCTCATTTTCTGAGATTTTTATCAAATTCCACTGTTAATACTTTCAGAAGTGTTATTATCAATACAAGAACACATGGCACCCTCCTTCAGCCATTTCTGGGTGTTACATTCACATGTATGTCTGCACAGCCTCATTTAGGGCTTGAAAATATTGATTTACCACATTCAATATAGCCTTTTATTTCATGTATAATATTTTAATCAACATCTATAGCGCAACTTTTGAGAAAATCAAATTAACGAAAGCTCTTCCATGTTAACTGTGTATTCACGTTTAAAAACCTATTTTTCCTAAAAATGTCTAACTTTCGTTTTTGCTGTTTCCTTCCTGTTTAAAATGGTGTAAGGTTTATTTGCATATTCCGACTTTTAAGTGGACTAAAATGGATTTAAATGATGCACTGCGCTCCCGGATTTCAGAAAGATGGGCGTGGCAGCATATTTTGAGTTACTTTGCTTCTCGTTCCTATGCTTTTCTGGCTCAAATCTCCCTCCTTCAGACTAGCATGGCTTCTGCAAACATTTCCTCGTGTTTTTAACAGATGAACCTAAGAGCAAATGCCATAAAGTATCGTATTTCAGGATTTATAGGGGCCTTAACGTACCACTGCTTGGGGGCATCGTTTGTTTACAAACAAATAGCATTTTGTATGTAATTGTGAGTTAAAATGGCTAACACGGAAGAGGAGGTTTCATGATAAAAACCACAATAAACACTGCAATGACAGCAGTGAAAGTGTTCACACGGTGAATACTGATAAACCCAGGGCTTCTCATTCTAAGACTGAATGGGTTGACGTTGGTAATCCCGACAGCGATGGTATTAACATTTAAATATTATTAAACTATGATATAAATTTTGTATAATGTTTAATAAAGATTGCTTTCAGCATTAAAACTTTTCAAGTACAACTTTTTCATGCTGAATTAAGTCTTAATTTTTAAACTCATTTTCTCAAAAAAATGAAAATGTTTATGCTTTGCAATTTTCACAATAAATTGAACTAGAAACTCCAATCATACGGCGCGACTATTTTAAACTCGTTAAATGCATGGAAGACGCACAGTTATATCACCAAGCTATTCAATGTTAGCCACGTACATCAAATTAAAGCTTAAGGAACAGGCTCTTTTGTCAACTAGAACTTTTCAATTACAATGAATTTTTAAAATAAATCTGACCAAAAATGTTTAATGAATTTAACCAAAAAATTAAACTCTATAACTATTGATCATGATAGGCAAAAATTCCAGTTCACGTTAAGGTGTAAGTAAAAAAAATTAAGAAATATTATTTTTGGCAGTGCTAGAATGTTTTGAAAAATAGCATACTTTTTCAAATTTTGATAATTTTTAACTGAAAATAAGTTTTTCGAATATTGTGTTGTATATTTTCCTTAATTAAGCTTAGTTGCTTTAACTTAAAAATCTCGCAGACTTAACTAAACCGTAAAGTTTCTTTTCAAACAAATACAAACCTAAGGGGAAATAAAGAACAGAATTAATTTATCACATTTTTTGGTCTACGATCTTGAAATTCCCGGAATACCACATTCGCTGCAGCATGCACACATCCATAGCAATAATAATAGTAATACTAGTAAACATAAATAAATACTCGCTTCGGCCAATTGCGAATAACGTTACAACAGCTGCAAACTCCGACTCCCTCCGTCCACCCTCACCCAGGACATCCTGGACAGAGTGCCAATAAGACAGTATGCGGATTCCAGGATCTCAGCCGCCACTATTTATGTAAAATGGCTCCTCAGTTGACTCCAAGGATCTGAAATCAGCCCTTGCCAGGCCCTCAGGAGAGGAAAACGTTTCTATGCTGCTACTGGAAATCGAACCCGGGTGCTACAATATTACCTAATCTCGGCCTTGTGCAGATCTCCACTCTCTATACCCATTATCGTTTATTTTCATCTCTTCTACAAACAATTCTCGACGACCAAGTTTTATCCAATTCATATTAATCGAAATAAACGTATACAGAAAGTTGGTATCATAGCTTCTTCAAGTGGTTGTAGTGAGCTCTATAATAAGTAAACGTGAATTTCTACGATTTAGAGGAGTTGTAATGTTTTAATATTTGCTGCAGCAGATCTCAGAACTATCGGATATACAAGTTTCTCTTGAACTGATCGTAATGGTTTCAATTTAATGAGTAAGAGAAACCTTAACCTGTAAACAAGTCTGGGATGTAAATCTACAGTGCAGTAGCCCGTTGTGAATAATCGATTGTGACATTGCCAACAGTATACCAAGATCTTTTAACGCCTGTTCTGTTGAGTATAACTATTGCCAACATGGAAATTTTCGACAATTGATAGCGTTTACTGCAAAATGAGCGTGTAGGTATTATAACGTATCTAGGCAAGATGTCAATGCGAAATTACAGTGTGTTAACTGCAATAACTGCTTTCATAACAACTGTGTTTATCCAACGAACACGATATAAAATTCACAAAATTAGAAAACAAACCTTGGAAATGCAATAGCTGCATTTCGGAAAGAACGAGCAGTTTTTGTGATGTAAGTGAAGGAAGAAGCTTAAACCATCAGTTGAAGTAATGTATGATTTAATTAAAACATTAACTTCAGAAGTTAAAGAAGTGGGACAATTCTTGAATTTAAAGAAATGCTGAAGAAGCAGGAACAAATTATTAATACGTGTATGAAAATAATTGATGATCTAAAATCGGAAAACAATAATTTGTAAAAACAAAATTAATTCCGAGCTTTTAATACAAATAATAGATTCTGACCAGTATTCTAGAATAAACATGAAAGAAATTCATAGGGTGCCCCTGAAACAATCTGAAAATGCTATTGCAGTACTTCAAGCAACTGCTAATGCCTACAGGTGGAAATTAAAGATGATGATATCGATGTATGTCATCGTATATCAAATCGTTCTGAATCACAGATTCCTCCATTAATAGTAAAGTTTACTAGGAGCGTTAAAAGAAACGTTAGTACCTTAGATTTGAGCTATACTTATAATAATCCAATATATATGTTTGGAAAGAAGGAAGCTAAAGCAAGGGATATACAATACTTGTGGTGATTCAAATAAACAATGTGGAGGAGCTTGATAAACTTCAGAAGAGTATTTTCAAGCGGTTTCTCTAATGACCAACTTACTATCAAAACGTTCATGGTCTACGAATTAAGATACAAATGTTATATATGAATGTGTTATCAAATAACTATGATATTTGTTTAACAGAAACATGGTTGAAGGACGAGATATTTAATTCAGAGGTTTTTGTTGACAGATATATTGTTTATAAAAAGATAGAAGTAATGTAATACAAAACGGAGTGAAGCGTTAATAGCAATTAAGTTTGTCTTTTTTAGAATCACTTTGGGGGAAAGTTATAATAACAGCAAATATTTCCTAAATACTGTATATACTCCTCCAAATAGCAATATATGATACTATAGAGAATTCTTTAATAAAATTGAGGAATATATAGATTTATTTCATAAAAGTAAAATTCTTATCCTTGGTCAGTTTAATATTTCAGAAATAATTGACACTTCTTTTCTGTAATGATTCTAATAAGGCAAAGGAGTTACAGCGACTCTTGGATTTATTCAATCTTAAAATGTTCAATAATCTGAGAAATGTTAATGATAAAACTCTGGACTTAGTAATCTCCAATATTGAAATAAATCAATTGATTTTTATTACTTTCTCTACTACGTAGAGTAAGTAGGGGAAGTATCGTATTCCACCCAAAACTTCGATACCGAGATTTCACCGGAAATACATGTTTTGAGACCCCCTGAATAAAAAAAAGGATTTTTGGAAACATGTCTGTGTGTCTATCTGTCTGTGGACAGCATAACTCAGAAACGAAAAGACGGATAAACACCAAACTTGGTATTTAGGTTCAGTATCTTCCAGAGATGCGACACGAAGATTTTCAAGAAAATCCCCCACCCCAGACTACTCTTTACATGGAACATTTTTCGAAAATTTTAATTTTCTCAAAAATTGCTCTAACGATTTTGATTAAAATATCACATGTTAAGATATTTTCATGACAAATGAAATGTATATCTCGAATTTTCTGGGAATGTCTCCAAAAGTATTCTTCATTGTGAACGACTTTTGCATAACTGGTAAATTATAAGAAATAGACAAAATTTTACTGCACAAAAAATGTAGATCGCGTTAAAATACAAAATTTATGTCGTATACATTTTTTTTGTAGAGTGAACCATTTTCAAGATATTGCTTGTTATTCCCTTAAATTTTCCAATACTTACTTTTTTCTCAAATTCGTTATTCATTTTTTTTATGTTCTGGACATGCAAAGAGATTGGCATGCGCCACATAGCAACCAGCGCTTAAAAGATTTGACTATCGCTTAAAGCCTACCAATTCCCCTTGCATCTACAAGAAGATTAGCAATAAGATTAACATCTCGATATCTCGATTAACATGAAGCATATGGAGAATAAGCGTTTGTAAAAATAGTTTGTACAAGAGTAGAGAAAGTCATGTGAGTGTAGCACATCAGATTTTTTATGGACGCTCTTTTACTGCTGTGGACCTTAGCGTCCCATTCTATATTGGTTGTGAAAAACCGGTAATTTTGCTCAGAGACCTCTTTATCAGGCTTGAGGTTCTTTTATGTGCCGTAAATCTACAACACGGGACCACCGGCTTTACTTCCCTTCCGAAGGAAGCCATGCTAAGGATTTTTACGCCTAAAAAAAAGAAACAAAGAAAAAACATCGCCCTCCGCAGGGTTTGAACACGCGAATTTGGGAACTCGAGGCACCCCTAGACCATGGTGGACGACTGAGGAAGTTGAAACTTTGATATCCAGTGTTGCATGTATGAACAGTCATAACAGACATTTTTATTTCACCTTTAAATTACAACAAGGTTGGCTGCTTAAAAATGTATTATTTATTAAAAGGTTGTGACTGGAATGATTTATGTACCTGTGATGATGTTATTTGCGGTCAGTTATGAGTGTGCCCCGAAAATTAAACGATATAAACAAAAATAATTTAGAACATAAAGATAAAAGAAAAACTTAGAAATCACATCTATCTGAAAGTAAAAAGGGATATTAAAGAATTATATATCACTGGAAGCCGATATGACTAGTATTAGTAGGAATTTTTGGAAGTTTCTAAAGGCAATTTGTTTCAATGTGAAATGTTTCTGTATACTCATCAACACCTTCTAAGTATATTATTTAAACAAATAATCTCAATATCCGACACATTTCATATTGAAGAGATTACGTAAGGTGATAAGTATCACCTGGACCCGATGGTATTCCACCGTACATAGTTAAAGCTTGTCAAGGTATGTTGATACGTCGCTTGTATATCATTAATAATCTCATTAAGCAAAATATTTTTCCTCATAAGTGCAAGTTAACTAAGGCTACTCCAATTTATAAATCTGGTGACTCTAAATTGATTACAAATTATAGGCCACTAGCCATTTTATCACCTCCAACCTAAATATTCTAAAGTATACTTTGTAAACGTGGATTTATGCTTAATAGATCTGTTGCGACTAATTTATGTAATTTTGTTCACTACGTATCAGGTAAATTAGGATTTTCAAAAAGCTTTTGATAAAGTATATTATGCCAAATTACGGTCATATGATTTTTCCAAGCCAATGATATTTGTCATAGCCTCATATCTAAAGTTAAGATGACGACTTCTTTCATCATACACTTTTAATGTGAGTGACACAATCTCAAAGTTAGGTCCACTATTATCCTTGCTTGTTAATTCTTCCAATATGTTATTATTCGCGGACCATTTAAAAATCTGTTAAACTTCAAAATGATTTGAATATTTTAAATAAATGGATCTTACTTTTAATATAGCGAAATGTCACATTATGTCCTTTTCCATTGATTTTCATTATACTACAATGAATTTAAATTACAAAAATGATCTCGGAGTAATCTTTTATAAAAATTTAACATTTCTAAAAAACATATTAATATTATTGTTAGTGCAGCCACAAGAATAGGGGATTTATTATTTCTCTCATTTCAATGACCCAAGAATTTTGTTTATTTTATATAACTAATTTACAAGATCTAAAATTGATTTTGTGTCTATTATATGGAGTGCTTACAATGTTAAATATGTTAAACTCGTTGAATTAATTCAACGCAAATTTCCAAAGTATGTATATTTTTTTCCTAACTTAATTTCTTATGATACATTACTTCAGTTATTTCAGTTTAAAAGTTTATTACACGGAAGGAATTGTCAGTTGTTACTTTTCCTCTATAAATTATTACATAAGAAGGTATATGATTTGAATCTACTTTTATGTGCCCAATATTGCACCTAACCGATTTCGCAATACTTTTATTTTATTCCAAGGGTTAACACTGCTTCATTTAAACACTCTCCTAATGCAATCTTTATATAATAAATTACATTATTTAACTATCGATATATTCAATATGAATTTTATAACCTTGCTTTATTCTGTGATTAATCGTTACAAATTATACACTGACTAAAATATTATCATGTACCAATATTTATACTTTTTGTATTGTTTTGTAATTTTGTTGCCATTTCAGTTGCTGAGCTTTATTTTTATTTTGTTTTATTTTATCAATGGTTTGTAAATTTTAGGGTATTATATACGGTTATGTGAACATTTAATCGGAGAAACCTGTAACATTCGTTAAAAAATAAATAAAATAAATAAACAAACAACTAAAGAGCGACAGCACCTAAAGAAACCAAAACAAGAGATATCTCGGAAACGGCTCATATCACAGAAAATATTATTTGAAGTAAATGCTTTCTTTTAATGAGATGTAAATTTTTGGTGTTTACCGGATACAACATTTCTTCGGAATGAAGAGGACTTCACAGGCTCCCAGAAACTACAACATACATTTTATTTGCCATGCAAATATCTGGTAGGATTTTCTTGAAAATTATGTCGCATCTTTGCAAGATACTGAACTTAAATACCAAGTTTGGTATTTAACAGACTTCTCGTTTTTGACTTATGTTGCTCAGAGAAACATAGACAATTTTCTAATTTATTATTATTATTCACTCAGGGACTATCGAAACGTGTATTTAAGGTGAAATCTCGATATTGAATTTTTGGGTGGATTACAATACTTACTATAACAAAGTAGTAGAACGCTGCTGATGTCTGCTCTTGAAAATAACTGTTTACTCCATTACAACAAATCTGCAGAGACGGTTATGAAAATTAAAAGTTTCTTAGTTTGATTTCACTTCCGCAGCAACAGAAAAACGATGTGACGTAACTATGACGTCAGGGACTTTCCACGCTACGTCACTGCGCGACGTTGCCGAGAGAGAGAGAAGCAGCGCCTGGGGAATACAATCTTTACCTGCCTACTTCTAATTATGCTTATTTTGGATGAAGGCCACCGATTCACTGCTGGGGCTCGAACCGATTCCCACTCTTACGTTTGGACCAAAGTCACCACAACGTACAAATTCACATGACTTACTCACTCTTACTTTTGTAACTACTTGTTAATCAAGGTAAACGTTTGCATTCACAAGAGGAACACAATAGATTCAGTCACGTGTTTCATACTCTTTGTATCGCATCACAAGAAACAACTCAATGCATTTCTGGTGTATTACGTTCACATGACTTTCTCTATCCTCTAACGCTAATTAATGGGTATACAGATTATTTTTATGCAAGTTTATTTTTCTATCTTCATTCTAATCGAGATAAACCTTTCCGGAAATAGTTGCATTACATATTTTGTTATAGATACAAAGGAAATAGAGATAGTCAAATGTTTTAGAACTGGACGCTAAACTTGAGCCTTAAAATTCCAAGCTCTTTCTATAACATCGCGGAAAACAACTGAATGTCGAAAGGACTTGAAAAGAATGACAAAAGTATTGAATAAATCGACGCATTAATAACGGATATCTCAGAAATGGCTAATGCCACACAAAAAACGGTAGTTTGGGGTGGGGGATTTTCTTTAAAATCTTCCTATCGCATCTTTGAAAGGTACTGAGCCTAAATACGAAGTTTAGTATTTATCCGACTTTTTGTTTTTGAGTTATGGTGTCGCCGACATTTATTTTATTCGGGGGCCTCCAAACCTGTATTTCCAGTGAAATTTCGGTACACAATTTTTGGTTGGAATGCAATACCTCCTCTACAAGTTGTGTACATTTTCTGGTGTGCAGTTATACACAGCATATTCCGACGGGCCATGAAAATGAAATGTCATATGAATACCTCAAGCACACACGGTTTTAATAAAATTGTTAATAGCCATTTTTCAAAAATTCAAAAATAAAGGCAAATTTTCCTTGAGAAGGGTATCTTCACGTGTCGCATCCTTGGGAGATGCTGAATGTACGTAAGTATGAAATTTCTGAATTTATCCGATGTGATATATTGAATTTTTCGGTACCTAGAGAAAGAAAACCAAGCTCCAAACCGAGATTTAATGGCATAGCGTATGTAGTTAAGTACTGCTTTATTGGATGTCCACAAGACAGGTTTTAGTTCAACAATAACCCTTCAATGCACAAATTGAAATTTTAACAGCAACCATTCTTACACAGCAATTCCCAAGAATATGTTTAAATTACTTCCACATATATTGTTTCATTATCTTCTGTTTCGAAAAACTGATCTACGCGATGCAATTATTATTTTAAAAATGCATACTAATACATTGCACACATTCATTTTTAATTTCATGCTAGTCTGGGAGAAAATACATATTAAATATGAGATCAATTGTTTAAGATGCGAATATTATTGTTAAATGACATCAAAAGTAAGCATGTCAACAAAACTCGCATAATTATTTTATCCTGTTATTTATAAAGAGGTATATAAAAAATGCATTCATTTATACAGGAAGGTACATCGTGCGGAATATGTTGGAAAATGAGAATGTTCGACAAATGAAAACCAGAGAAAAGGCAATTTAAAAATTATAACACTAAAATAACACTGACTAAACTATTTAAAAAAACATTTAGTGCACATAAAGGCTCCACCGTCGTCTTCTTCTTCTTTTTTGGCTATTCTCAACTAATTTACTATTTAAAGACTCCCGAGGCCATCTCTTCAATGTCTGTTCACTTAACTTTGGCAGAGCTTTTAGTTTTTTACTACAATTATAGAAAGTTAGGCAGACACTTAAATCCCTATATGACATGTCTAGATCGTAAAGCTATGTAAGCTACGTTTAGCTAAAATACTAGGTTTGTAGTCTCTAATATTTAATAACAGCAAAATGCATATTTATGAACTTTAGACATTTTTGGCCTATTTTGACAGAGTAGGGGGTATGTACGTGTATTCCTTTGTCATAACTGAAAGTAGTGTTATTCAGGTGCATATGTAAATAGTTTAAAAACCCAAAATCCAACAGCAGAACAATGAAACGTGTAGGTGCAATCACATTCAATAACTTTTGGGATGTCCCAGATAAACATTTTAAGCAGTTAATTCGAGCGGCTGCCAACAGGTGGTGACACAGTCTGTTCCCAGAGAGCCAAGCCATCGCCTCTTCTTTTTAATGCATGCATGTTCCCCCTTCAGTCGAGTATGCGTTTCTACCTTTGGAAACAAAGTTCCGCGGTTCATTATGATTCAAATAACGGGAAGATTGTTCTGAACTTGGCTATCGGCTCACCCTCCTCCCACCTTCCTCCACACACATACTGTGGAGGGGGAAAACAGCAGCGTTTTGGCAATTAGGCTAACCACTTTCGCTCGACCAGTTCTCTGTCCGTCAAATTTATCAAAACGGTTTGCTACACACTGCCACTGTTCTGTCTCGGTGAACTTCACCAAAGATAACCTACACCGTCTCCTTTCCTCTGCCAGTCAACTTCACCAAAACTGTTTATTTGTACGGTTTCCTGTTCTCTCCCAGTCCATCTTCACCAAAACTGTTTATTTGAACACTGTTCCTGTTCTCTGCAAGTCAATTTCACCAAAGCTGTTTATTTGTACACTGTTACCTGTTCTCTTCCAGTCATCTTCACCAAAACTGTTTATTTGTACACTGTTACCTGTTCTCTCCCAGTCATCTTCACCAAAACTGTTTATTTGTACACTGTTACCTGTTCTCTCCCAGTCATCTTCACCAAAACTGTTTATTTGTACACTGTTACCTGTTCTCTTCCAGTCATCTTCACCAAAACTGTTTATTTGTACACTGTTACCTGTTCTCTTCCAGTCAACTTCACCAAAACTGTTTATTTGTACACTGTTACCTGTTCTCTTCCAGTCAACTTCACTAAAACTTTATTTGAACACTGTTCCTGTTCTCTCCCAGTCATCTTCACCAAAACTGTTTATTTTTACACTGTCACCCGTTCTCTCCCACTAATCTTCACCAAATGTTTCTTTGTACACTGTCTCCCGTTTTCTGTAAACTTCACCAACACTGATTATTTGTACACTGTCTCTTTTCCATTTCCAGTTAACTTCTCCGAACACAACTAGAACTGTTGTATTGATTCCAGTTTTCTGCTATTGAACTTCTGCAAACACAACTGAAACAGTTTACTGTAGTCTCCAGTGTTCTACTAGTGAATTTGTGCATGTGTCACTATAATTGTCTGTTGTACATTGTCTGCAGCGAATACTAGTCAACTCCACCCAATGCAACATAACCCGCTTGGTGTACACCGTCTCCACTCTTCAGTCAATGCACCAAACACAACCAAAACAATTGTCTCTCGTTCCCTCCTTATCAAACTCACCACACTACCAAAACTATTTTCTAAAGTGTCGGTCAGTGTTATAAGCTACAAAAATAGCTTTTCCGGTTATGTTTCTGCCAAATTAAATCCCTGGAGGCTCTGTCAGGATTTTTATTTGATATTCTAGGAGATTTATTCCGCGGCTCTGGCAACGAAACTGACCCAAGGAGATACGTGTACAGATATCCTAAACTATATTTGTGTATCAGCAATTTAAGGACACCGTATTAAGTGATATTTTAGAATCATGTTTACAATGACCTTTTGAAACTGCATTAGTTTAAAATAGAGCTTGCTAATGCATGCAGGTTGGCATAACTACATTTGACTGATAGTTGATGATGTGGTTTAAAACCTTCACAGAAGTTAAATACCCGAGACATGGCATACACAACTTCAGGTATGACGGAAATGCTATATATCCCAGCCCTAACCTGGAAGTGTCACGTCTCTGCCATACACACGGGTCTTCTTTTTAATACAAGGAAGCCAACGAAAATTCCTAGTGAAGAATAAACTCGGTTCATTTTCTGCAGATAATTTATTCGAAAATGTCCAAAAGAACTAGCACTACACATAAGGAGCACCTTACTGAAAGGCAGAAGTCCAGTTCATCTGAAATGGAAGCCTATTGTACTATTTGTGTGCATTATGTTCACGTTTACTTTAACAAATCCGTGCTGAAAAGTTCAGTTTTAAGCCACCACATATTAAAAAGTCCTATCGCGCCAAAGTTAAAACTGCTAAATTCGTGCACCATTAACTTGGAAAATATTTAACCGAAATTTCTACAGTATGTAGAAGCCTACCTTTAAACACTAAGTTTATTTATTAACGCTACGATTCATAATCAGTCTATTTCTTCATCTCAAACGGTCGGCAACTCGCTTCAATAACTCAAATATTACTTAATACATTTCTCAGTCAATTTAAACTGGTGTTGTCCTTTACAATACATACATAGATATCCCGAGGAAAAATAGTCATACATAAGGTCACTCCAAATGTTTTGAGAATGTATGCAATAAAATATTCAAAATTTAGATCTGGCCATTCCATCTTTTCAAAATATTTTCCAATGCATTCTACACAACGTCTCATTCTTTCAAACACTTCTTCGTAAGTAGCTACTGCAGCTTAGGTGACTCAATTTTTTCTTTCATTTTGGGGAATAGAAAAAAGTCGCAGGACAGATCTGGACTGTAGGAGGATAGGACAAATACCTGACTGCTGCAGAAATTGGTTTTTTTTCTCAGTTCATTGAACGTGTACTGTCTGTGTTTTGTCCCTCAAGCGTAATCGTCACAATGTGGCCACTTGCTGAGAAGGAACAGATCACCTTCTTGAAAACATCTTCTCCTGTCAAGACCAGACCGACGACTGTCGTTTAGTTACTGGACCATACTGGTAAATTCAGCTTTCGTCACCAATATGCTTTTGGATCCACCTCCATTGGATTTTTCCATCATTTCCTGGCTCCATTGCACACATGCTTGTTTCTGCTCATTTGTGAGATGGTGGGAGATGCAGCGACTGCAGGGTTTCCTGACGTCAAGTTTTTTTTTTCTTAAGGATTATTTTCACTGCTGCCGATCTAATATTTAGGGTCTCTTGAATATGAACATATGTGCAACGATGATCTTCCCTCAACATATGCTCTCTGCTTTCGCTCGGTTTTCATCTTCGTGGGAATCCCTTCCTCGCTTGAGGTGCATCCTAGCAACACGCGGTATATTGTTGTTATCCCCTGGAGTAGCCGGCAGCAGACAACTACATTCCTGTATCAAATTGTCACATTATCGCGGCATCTTCATTCTGCTTCAAGCGTCATCCACAAATCTTAATTTTTTTATGAAATGTTATATACAAGAGATTGAATAAAATTTGACAAATTTCAAGTTTGGCTGATATCGGTAGAAAATTAAGGGTACCTACTTTAGTTAAGAAACTTTCAAAAAATGTCATGCTACGCAGCCGAAAGCTTCCGAATTGAAATTAAGGAGTCAATTTTTTCCACATTGTAGCTTTACTATAGTTTTGCTAACTAAAATATATCCTGCAATAAAATAATTAAAATCCTAACCCTTATGTTATATAATTGTTAAAATGGCTTTATTTTTATAACTGGCTGAAACTCGGCGGGAGAAAATGAACGCACCTTGTTATTTAGTTATTATTTTCATTAGAAACGGAATGTCACAAACGGAGTTAACACATTTATATGCTAATTTTTCAGCCATTATCTACGTGGTGTAATAGTTTGAGCTTCTGCATGTCACACGGAGCACCGACGTTCGATTGCTGAAGAGAATTATATATTTTATTTTAAGGGTGTTTTAATCATCTGGAACTACTATGCTTCTTATTTTAAATTTGTCATGAACTGATACTTTTTAAAACCATCGATATGTGACAGCAAATGTCAGGTATGCCTGGGCACACCTGAAGATAGTTTCACGAATTAAAACAGTACAAAGCTACCGTTAAAATAAAACGCTGGAGAATCCCATAGAATTACAAACACACTATCACGCAACAGTAGAATATATCAGAGAGAGCGAGCACACTTTTTGCGTTTATATGCGAAAAGATAAGGAGAAAAAAAAAAAGACGAGGGGAAATGCTAGGCAAGGAGAGGATTCAGGGAGGAAAATGTGCTTATATGGGAGAGATAGGGAAAACGAGAAGCTAGGCTAGACAGGGCTTGATGGATAGAATATGTATTTACATGGAAGAGATAGGGAATACGAGAGATGCTGGGCTAGAGAGGTGTTAAAGGTAGATTGTGTTTTATATGGGAAAGACAGGAAACCAAGGAGAGATGCTAGGCTACACAGGGACTCAAGGAGGGGGAATGCGATTTATATGGGAGATGTTGGAAATACGATGAGAGGTGCTAGGCTAGACAGAGGTAGAGGAGTAGAGTATACGTTTATATGGGAAAGTTAAGGAAAACGGGGAGAGATGCTAGCTAGACAGATGCTGAAGGAGGGGAATCCGCTTTACATACGACAGGTACGGAATACGAGGAGAGGTGCTAGGCTAGACAGAGGTAGAGGAGTACAGTATACGTTTATATGGGAAAGTTAAGGAAAACGGGGAGAGATGCTAGCTAGACAGATGCTGAAGGAGGGGAATCCGCTTTACATACGACAGGTACGGAATACGAGGGGAGGTGCTAGGCTAGACAGAGGTAGAGGAGTAGAGTATACGTTTATATGGGAAAGTTAAGGAAAACGGGGAGAGATGCTAGCTAGACAGATGCTGAAGGAGGGGATTCCGCTTTACATACAACAGGTACGGAATACGAGGAGAGGTGCTAGGCTAGACAGAGGTAGAGGAGTAGAGTATACGTTTATATGGGAAAGTTAAGGAAAACGGGGAGAGATGCTAGCTAGACAGATGCTGAAGGAGGGGAATCCGCTTTACATACGACAGGTACGGAATACGAGGAGAGGTGCTAGGCTAGACAGGGTTTGAAGGATAGAAAATGAGTTTTATATGGGAGATATAGGCAACCGAGGACAGGTAATAGGCTAGCGGGATAGAAGACTGGAAAAGGCATTTATATGGCTGAGATAGGGGATACGAGGGGAGATAGTAGGTGGAGCAGGGGATGAAAGAGAGGGATTGCGAGGAGAGATGGAGGTACAGTATGTGTTTATGTGAGAGATGGGGAAAACGATGATAGATGTTAGGCTAGTGTTGCTACATGTACAATGACCAGTCTTCTCCAGGTTAGCACCATCCATCATTCAGCAGGTGAGCATATCCCATGGTTGAGGAGTGTATAGTTCCGTATGACTTCACAGCTAGTTCAGGTAGTATTGTAGGTATTTAGGATAATTCTGGTAGAACCATAGGCAGACAGATTTCGGGAGTTGGGTGTGGCATAGTTCTGTATGATTCCACAGGTAATTCAGGGCATCGATTCGCACCAGAGCTATTTATGGTAATATAGACAGTAATTAAATTCTTTATAAACATTTCTTATCCAATGTTACAATTCTTTTATATACTTTTTTCTAAATGTTATAAACTTTTATATGTTAATTAGTTAGCGTGTGAGACGGAGAGGGCTAAGCTGTGTATAGGGTTACAGTGAGGGTATATAAACTAACCCGTCCGCATGGCTGAGGATATATTAAAACATTTTAGTCAGCTATATTGTTGTCTAAGTGTAGCAGACTTATCAGTTAATCATTGTTTCATTAGATAAGGATTGTAAGGATAAACGTCTCTCCCCTTTATCAAGGCTTGAGACTAGCACTAGGATTTGCTCCTAATGGCAGAGTTGACGCCTCCCTTTCCATCTTCTTATTCTTCTTTCTTCATCAGGTGTCTCCAAGGTGAATACACAGCAGATGCGTAAACTTCCATTTTTTGAGATTGTAGACTAGCGGAGAGAATCTTCATCTTGAGATCAGGGTTGCATTCTCTTAGGCGCTGTTTGCAATACTGTAATGTTCATATGTATATGTTGTTATCCCATCATCGACTATAACTCTGTTATCGTCAAAAGGAGTCTAGGTGAATTTATTCACTTGCACTGTGGTAACAGCATGCTCTCGTAACAGCATCTGATTCATAGGTGTTATTATTTCTCGGGTTGCCTTTAATCTTTTTTTTTTATCATTTAGCCCTGAATATGTAGTGCATACATCTTAGGTCACAGTCCGACAAAGTGTAGGATGATTTTGCCATTAGTCTCATTTTTTAATTTTCCCAGCACCTTTTTGTTGTGAGTGGAGTGACATGTGGTTGCGAGTGTAATCAACTGTATCTAAATGCTCAAGAAAACGTAGCTTGTCCTGGTACACATCTTCAGTTGTCACCCGATGAATAAATGAATCAGTGTCCATAACCATAAGCTTCAGATTTTAGGCTCCATAATATGGCAAGAACACACCGTAATGATACTGGTACATTAATGTCTTAGAGATGTCCAACATACACACACACACACACATTCCAATGTATATAGGCTTGTTGAATACTATCTGTCCGGAGGTCATATGGACAGCAGCTAGATTGCTAGCATGTATTGTTCTGTCGATAAACGTAGGCTTGGCGATCAACTTTTCTAGAGTCTTCTCGTTTGTAACCAACCGTATATCCATACGATTACGCATCTTCTCCATAGTTTTTCCAAATATGGTGGTGTTAAAGAGTTTGTAGAGATCCTTCTCAAATCATATGCAGTCTGTTGTTAAATTCCGCATAAAGTTTTAACAACTGAGATTGTCGGAATTGTAGCACACGATGGATTTTACTAAGCGTAACCCATGATTAAGAGCTTGTTTCAGTCATGTAGTATACAATATACTTCTTCCGAGGTCCAAAATGGGGTATCAGTTTCTCTGTAGATGAATCCTTTCGTTTCATACACTCAGGCAGGAAAGGTAGATCATTGTGTAGATCGTGAAGTTCTGTAGGATACTCGATGTCAACTTCTAATATGTATCCATCTTGCATGTTTCAAAGTTGATTTCATTAGGAGAAACCCATTCAAATCCCCACAAGGGAGGGCGTGGCACATTCCCAACCATATTGGTTATTTGTATCTTCATAGGTGATAAGTTGGGTTGGTCTCGACGGATTGTAGTTATCCATGTAGTTATTATTAGCCTCTGCATACCGTTGAGAAACTTGACAAACCTCTTATGCCGGATTCTATCATGGGTAGTTGATCATAGTACTGTAGCAGTTCGAGTTGAATTCCAGTATAGAATAACATGGCGTTCCAGGTAAGTCCTGGGGAGGTGAAATAATGAGCGGGGTCGGCTTTATGAGTTTTAAGGGTCTCATCTCTAAATGTCTCAAAGACATCAACTAAAAGAACAGCATCTGAATTAAACACTACCCACACATGTCTAGCATGATTGTAGTAGTCGGTGTCACTAATATGTTCTTCATTTAATCTATTGTAGAACGAGTCGTTAGGAGGCAGGTAGGTTTCGTTCAAGACATCCCATGAAGTCACGTAATCATAAGGAAATACTGCTTTACGAGTCATCAACTTCAAACTTGTTCTTCTCCAAACTGCTTAAGTGTTTTAACATATGATGTTAGATTTTTCACCAACTTATCCAAGTTTATACTCAGGAATCGAAATCTATCCACAAACTGGAGCTTTATATCTCCTACATACTTGGAAAATGATGTATAGTTTTTTTGGAGCTAGGAATTACCTCTATCCGCTTACTCGTACATCCCAGCTGCTTAACAGTGAAATGTGAGTCATACCCGCTGAGGTTATGCATGAAGACGGGAATATATTTAGGTGTTTTGCAGTACAGATTACGTTAATTATGTAGACTTCCTCGATTCTCACCACTGATATGACCATGATGGTGTACTTTGTAGTTCTTTTCAGTAAAGGTTTTACTACACATGTAGCATACTGTAGAGGAGTCGAAGTCCTTCTGCCGCATGTTCTGTAAGGTTCTGGGGCTTGGTAGATTTATGTACATTATAAATTTTCTTTACAAGGGATGTCAGACATTCCATAAACTTCTGAGCAGCATCTAAACCACCATAGGCAGAGGGATGCTTAGGAAGACCAGTTTCCAGATGTTCAATAGATTGAGCAGGTTTCACGTAAACACAGAATCTCATAGGTACATGCTCCTGATAAGAGGTTGTATACGAACTTTCAGATTAGGGATGCACTATGATATGGAGCGAGGATGCTTTAAAAGTCTGCATAGATGACGTAAGTTAGCTTCAACATCCTTTCAAAATTTTTGAATTGCACGACAAAGTTCTCCTTGATAGACATAATTATCCTTGCAACATCATGTTGATTACAAATGGCCGCATGTTTTTGTACTCTTTATAGTCCGCTTCGTGCATACTGATTGCCAAAATGTGGAAAGCTGCGCTTGCCGGTATATATCACTCCATTATGTTTAGTTTTCTGGCGTCGAACGAACTTCCAGCTCGAGAACGTTGATAGATATCCTGTTAAGCTTCTCAAACTTAGATATTTGAGAAAGTGGAGTTTGGATATCTGTAGATCAAGAAGAAAGAAATAAGGAATGAAAAGGAAAGAATGGCAGAAAGAAAAAAAAGAAAGAGTTAGATAGAAAGAAGGAAGAGAACAAGAAAGAAAGATGAAATTGATGAACCTAGACATCGGGATACCTAGGTATACACCAGGGTTTAATATAGGCAATGATATATGTTAAATGCATTTTAATTCGTCCGTCTATATCACTTAGTTGAATAGTTATTAAACTTTAAAATTTTGCTTCACTAAGACTCGAAGTCGCATGTTTAGATACCCCAGAATACCCTACATTAATCCTCGTAATGATATAAAATTATCGTGATTTACCATACTCATGTATGTTTCTTAGTTTAATACTTACGCTCTAAAGTTTGGCTACACTAAGACTCAAACTGGAAACTCTGGATACCTGAAAATGTCTTTCATTAATCTACGTAATGGTATAGTATTATTATGTGTTTTACCATACCCGCCTAAGCATCATGTTTAATTAGCAATTAAACATTAAAGTTTTGTTGCAGTAACATTCGAACACGGACCTCAGGATACCCAAGTATACGCCAGGGTTTAGATAATGGTATCTGTTAAACGCATTTAATCCACTGGTTTAAGTCACTATTAGTTTAATAGTTATTAAATATTAAAGTTTTGCTACACCAAGTCTCGAAGGCGGACCTCTAGATAACCAAAAATATCCTACATTAAGCGTCTTAATGATATAAAATTGTCATGTATCCTACTCGTCTATGTTCCTTAGTGCAACAGTTATTAAGCATTAAAGTTTCCCTACACTAAGCCTCGAACTCGGACCTACATATACAGTACGTGATCAAAAGTATCCGGACACCTGGCTGAAAATGACGTACAAGTTCGTGGCGCCTCCATCGGTATTGATCCAATATGGTGTTGGCACACCCTTAGGCTTGATGACAGCGTTCACTCTCGCAGACATACTTTCAATCAGGTGCTGTAAGATTTCTTGGGGAATGGCAGCCCATTCTTCACGGATTGCAGAACTGAGGAGAGGTATCGATGTAGGTCGGTGAGACCTGGCACGGAGTCGGCGTTCAAAACATCCCAAAGGTGTTCTATACGATTCAAGTCAGGACTCTGTGCAAGCCAGTCCATTACAGGGATATTATTGTCGTGTAACCACTCCGCCACAGCCCGTGCAGTATGAACAGGTGCTCGATCGTGTTGAAAGATGCAATCGCCGTCCCCGAATTGCTCTCCAACAGTGGGAAGCAAGAAAGTGCTTAAAATATCAATGTAGGTCTACACTGTGATCGTGCCACGCAAAACAAGAGGTGCAAGCCCCACCAGGAAAAACTTGACCACACCATAACACCACCACCTCCGAATTTCACTGTTGGCACTACACGCGCTGGCAGATGACGTTCACCGGGCATTCGCCATACCCACACCCTGCCATCGGATCGCCACATTGTGTACTGTGATTCGTCACTCCACACAACATTTTACCACTGTTCAATCGTGTAATGTTGACGCTCCTTACACCAACCGAGACGTCGTTTGGCATTTTCCTGGGTGATGTGTGGCTTATGAGCAGCCGCTCGACCATGGAATCCAAGGTTTCTCACCTCACGCCTAACTGTCAGTACTTGGAGTGGATCCTGATGCAGTTTTGAATTCCTGTGTGATGTTCTGGATAGATGTCTGCCTATTACTCTTTACGATCCTCTTCAAATTCGGCGGTCCCTGGCCGAGGTTGGCCTGTACGCCTTTGTACTGTACATGTCCCTTCACGTTTCCACTTCACTATCACATCCGAAACAGTGGACATAGGGATGTTTAGGAGTGCGGAAATCTCGCATACAGACTTCTGACACAAGCGACACCCAATCACCTGACCACGTTCGAAGTCCGTGAGTTCCATGGAGCGTCCCATTCTGCTGCTTCACGGTGTCTAATGACTACTGAGGTCGCGGATAATGAGTACTAGGCAGTAGGTGGCAGCACAATGCAACTAAGATGAAAAACGTATGTTTCTGGGGTGTCCGGATACTTTTGATCACATAGTGTACCTGAGAACGCCTTTCATTAATCCACGTAGTGCTACAATATTATTGTGTTTTACTCTACCTTCTAAGTACCATTCTTCATTAGCAACTAAACATTTAAGTTTTGCCGCTCGGTAGTAGAACAAGTACATAGGAATACCTAAGTATACACCAGGGTTTAATGTAGGTAATATAAGATAAATGCGTTTTAATCCATCCGTCTAAGTCACTTAGATTTATAGTTATAAACATTGAAGTTCTGTTACACTGGACTCGAAGTCGGACCTCGGGATACCCGAGAACGCATTTCATTAAGCCTTGTAAGGCTATAAAATTATTTTGACTTAGCCTACCCGGTTATTAGTCTTAGTTCTATTTCTGCAAAGGTTTTATCACAATTAACATGTACCAGATAGAAAACAAGCTTTGTTATACAAGATTAGTTTTAGGAAGTATAATTAATATTCTATGTTTATGGGAAGAGACCGAAATACAGGTTTCTCAATTCACTAGGTCCCTATTGTAATATAAGGAATTTGACTCGACCATACACTACACATGGGCTGTTCCCCCGGTTTTTATTAGACCCCGCACACATTCAGAAAAGGTTTCTCATTCAACTGACTTGCTTTAAGAAAAGTAACCAAATAATCGAGTATCAAACTCTTAAAAAAATCCCATACATACATACATACAACGCGAGTTATCTCATATCTCTCTCTCATTTTCATGCTTTCTATGGGCGATATTTAAACATTATTTGTTCTACTACAAACAACGCCTACATTCAATACCTTATGTAGCCTACTTTCAAAAGTTTTATTGCACAACCTGTACTCGGCGGCGTTTTAAGAAAGTTCATTTCTGATTGTTCTTCATTCAACTACCGAGACTTGTGGTAGTGTCAACTTTATGTATAAGGCTTATATTTCTGTTAGAATGACACACATAGATATCTATTGTTAAAACCGGAGGATAGTTTTTATTGTGTTACTGGCAATAGAGGGGATCTATATAGCAACATCCTTAGCTCGTACACTATTGTGGTTATAACTTTGATAGAAACCAATTGTTCAAGAATTTTAACAGCAAAAAAGACCTATGCACAGTATCTTTGTACTTGAATCGGTGCGATAGGGGGACTTTAGTGCAAAAGCCCCGTTAGAGTCACTGTAGTGTAAATTTAGGAACCTAGCTCAGAGACCGCGCAATCGAATCCCGAGTCAAGCACACAATTAGCATAGAATGTCATTAATTAATCAGTCCGTCACAATAAATCACCCTTTCCCCACATTCCTAGACAATACCAACAATAGGGTTCATTTATTTTGTATTGTTTGTGCGAACAAAGGATGACAGGCGATTTGTGTGTGCTCCCAGATGTTCTGGAACACAAGCGATCTGCCGTAAATCACCTGTCATTTTTTGTTCAACAAACAATTCAAAATGTATGACCCCTATTGTTGGTATTGTCCTGAAATGCAGAGCAGGGCGTGGGATGCACATTTTATGATTTTATGAACTAGTCGGAATTCCATTGCGCGATCTGAGGCAGGTACCTGAATAAACACCACAAAACGCCTACATGGCTTTTGCACTAAACCCCCCTTCCGACTGCCGTACAAAGGTTCTGTACACAGGTTTCTTTTGCTGTTAAAATTCTTGAACAATGCGTTTTTTGCACCAAAGTTTAAACCACAATAGTATACGAGCTAAGGATGTTGCTATATAGGTGTCCCTCTTGCGAGTAACACCATAAAAACTATCCTTCGGTTTTAACATGAGTATCCATGTGGCATTCTAGCGGAAATATATGCCTTATTCAAAAAGTTGACACTATCGCAAGTCTGTAAGCGAACGAAAAACAATAATGGATAAAGTTTCTTAAAAACTACTGACTAAGGTTGTGCAATAAAAACTTTGGCAAGTAGGCTATATAAAGATTGAATGCATGCGTTGTTTGTAATAGAACAAATTATGTTTAAACATTACCCATGGAGCGCATGAAAAGAAGAGAGCGAGAGATATGATATAACTTGCGTTGTATATATGTATCGTATTTTTAAGTGTATTGCTCGATCATTTTGTTACGTTTCTTAAAGAAAGTCAGTTGCATGAAAAACCTTTTCTGAATGTCTGCGGGATCTAGCAAAAACCGGGGGAATAGCCGGTGTGTAGTGAATGGTCGAGTCAGATTCCTTATATTGCGACAGAGACCTTGTGAATAGAAAAACCTGTCTTTCGCTGTCTCCCCTGAAACAAAGAATATTGATTATAATTCCTAAAAACTAATCTTGTATAACAACGCTTCTGGAACATGCTAATTGTGATAAAACCTTTGCAGAAATAGAACAGTCATAACAGAGTACCTAAGTCAAAAATTTTTTAGCATTACAAGGCTTAATGAAATGCGTTCTCAGGTATCCCGACTACCGACTTTGAGTCTTAGTGTAACAAAACTTGAATGTTTCATAACTAAAAAACTAAGCGACTTAGACGGATGGATTAAAATGCATTTAACTGATATCATTAACTATATTACGCCCTGGTGTATACTTATGTACTCCTATGTTGTTTGACTACTGGAGCGGCAAAACTTAAATGTTTAATTGCTAATGAAGAGCGATACTTAGACGGTAGGGTAAAACACATATTATTATAGCATTACGTGAATGAAAGGCGTTCTCAGATATCTATAGGTCCGAGTTCGACTCTTAGTGTAGCGAAACTTTACTGGTGAATAACTATTAAACAAAGGAGCATAGACGAGTAGGGTAAATCACAATAATTTTACATCATTACGATGCTTAATGTAGGATATCCTCGGTAACTAGAGGTCCGACTTCTAGTTTTAGTGTAGTAAAACTGCAATGTTTAATAACTGTAAACTGACTCGGACGGGTGGATTAAAATGCGTTTAATAGATACCATTATCTATATTAAACCATGGTGTATACTTAGGTATGCTGAGGTCCGTGTTCGAATCTTACTGCAACAAAACTTTGTTTAATTACTAATTAAAAATGCTACGCGGGTTGGGTAAAACAATAATATCACAGCTCTACGTAGATTAATAAAAGGCGTTCTCAGTTACCCAGAGGTCCGAGCTCGAGTCTTAGTATAGAAAAACTTTAATGCTTAATAACTACTAAACTAAGGAACACAGGCGATAAGGGTAAATCACGATAATTTTATATCATTTCGAGTGTTAATGTAGGATATTCTCAGGTATCTAGATGTCCGACTTCGAGTATTAGTGTATCAAAACTTTAATGTTTAATAACTGTTAGACTAAGCGAGTTAGACGGGAGGATTAAAATGCATTTAACAAGCTTATATACTCACACTCACGCACATACATTCATTCATGCACACGCATTCACACGACACAGACACGTGCACATGTAGGTACATGAGCACATGCAACGCTCGCGCGCGCACACACACATACAATCTCCCTCACACGCCTACACACAGTCCTTACAAACATACACACTAACAGCATACGCATTAACACGCACATAGATGCACTTACACATACACATAGGCAAGCACACACATACACTTACAATCACATAGACATAAACACTTTCGAACACCTCTCTAAGCACGTGAACATGCACGAAGACCTCGAACACACAGACACACACAACACCTTAACACTTCTTCCAATCACGAAGACCTACAAATATATCCCAACGCACAGATACACATGCACAACACATTCTAACACCTGCTCCAAGCACACGAACGTGCACGAGGACCTATGGCTACGCCCGAACACCTGGTAAACACGTATTGTAATATAAGAGTTTAGACGCTTAATCACTGTTTTATTATTACAATTCAGCATATGATTGATCTAAAACTATCCGTGCCCCTCTATTAATAGGGTACCTTCAGGCACTGGTCTTTATTCTGCTAATTAATCTTGAGGTGTTAACATCGTGTTCTCTCCAAGTTTCGAAACGGTTATCAAGGTGAAGAGGTCTACATTTCCTTGTAGGAGTAATACGTTATTGTATTAAGAGTAAAGATGAATTACTCTGCATTTAAGCATATTCCAAGCGTTACTATACGCTTGCAGTAAATGCAGGAAGGTTATGATAAGAGGGCATGAGATGGGCTGTAAGCGGCTCTTCAAATTTAAACATTGCAGCGTAACCTTCAGTGATTGTTTTAAGGGACAGCGGCATGAAGATGTGTGTGAATTAAGCAGTCCTAAGAATAAAAGCAGATTCGAGCCTACTAAACATCGTTTATTATCAATAATGAATCACTGACAACATGAAAGAATGCGAGACATCGTTCGAAGGACGATTGAAATCGTCTTTTATACGATGTGATTCATCTAAGGACCTCAATATGTACCTGCATGAGGCAAAAGAACGAATAATCCAGGTAGTGCATAAAGAGCCTGGTATTCACAAGAGTAAAACGTTAAACTGCTGGTTGACTGTCGATTTGTGAACAGTATCGTAGAAACCTGTGACAAAACATTTAAACCACGGAATCAGCTTGTGTTTCTAGAAACGGATTTGTACTCAGCGTTGGAAGAGAAATTCAACAAATTGGCCACTGAAGTGGAGGAGTCGCAGCTTAAGGGTAGCAACTGGACGCTACTTGCTGTGGAAGGAGTTCGACTCCGTATCAACAAGTACAACCCCTTACGAGGAAGGACTTGCATACCACTGCCACATCTGTTGAAGCTAAAGAAGCTTGTATACACATACGGAACTATAGCGACGAGAAATGCTTCATGCATTCTGTGCGAGCCAAATTCATAGGGCAGAATGCACAATGTCTGAGCAACACGAACAACTTGAAGATAAGTACGACTCCAGCAATGTTTCTTACCTACTCCACTTTCTCAAATATCTAACTTTGAGAAGCTCAACGTTCTCGGGCTGGATGAGAAGCATGAAGTATCTCCAATAAAGGTTGCTGAGACTGCTCTAGCTGAGTAACGTGATCTGTTACTGTTGAGTGACAGTAGTGGAAAACATACTACGTCGTTACCAAGAATTTTGAGAAGTTCGTTCGACGTCAGAAAACTAAACATAATGGAGTGATATATGCCGGCAAGCGCTGCTTTCCACGTTTAGGCAATCAGTATGCACGAAGCGGACTAGAAAGAGTACAAGAGCATGCAGCCATCTGTAATCAACATAATGTTGCAAGGATAGTTATACCTACCAAGGAGAACTTTGTTGTGCAATTCAAAAATTTTGAAAGGATGTTGAAACTACCTTACGCCATCTATGCAGCATTTTAAAGCATCCTCGCTCCATATCATACGTGCATCCCTAATCTGAAAGTTCATATACAACCTCTTATCAGGAGCATGTACCTATGAGATTCTGTGTTTACGTGAAACCTGCTCAATCTATTGAACATCTGGAAACTGGTCTTCCTAAGCATCCCTCTGCCTATGGTGGTTTAGATGCTGCTCAGAAGTTTATGGAATGTCTGACATCCCTTGTAAAGAAAATTTATAATGTACATAAATCTACCAAGCCCCAGAACCTTACAGAACATGCGGCAGAAGGACTTCGACTCCTCTACAGTATGCTACATGTGTAGTAAAACCTTTACTGAAAAGAACTACAAAGTACACCATCATGGTCATATCAGTGGTGAGAATCGAGGAAGTCTACATAATTAACGTAATCTGTACTGCAAAACACCTAAATATATTCCCGTCTTCATGCATAACCTCAGCGGGTATGACTCACATTTCACTGTTAAGCAGCTGGGATGTACGAGTAAGCGGATAGAGGTAATTCCTAGCTCCAAAAAACTATACATCATTTTCCAAGTATGTAGGAGATATAAAGCTCCAGTTTGTGGATAGATTTCGATTCCTGAGTATAAACTTGGATAAGTTGGTGAAAAATCTAACATCATATGTTAAAACACTTAAGCAGTTTGGAGAAGAACAAGTTTGAAGTTGATGACTCGTAAAGCAGTATTTCCTTATGATTACGTGACTTCATGGGATGTCTTGAACGAAACCTACCTGCCTCCTAACGACTCGTTCTACAATAGATTAAATGAAGAACATATTAGTGACACCGACTACTACAATCATGCTAGACATGTGTGGGTAGTGTTTAATTCAGATGCTCTTCTTTTAGCTGATGTCTTGAGACATTTAGAGATCAAACCCTTAAAACTCATAAAGCCGACCCCTCTCATTATTTCACCTCCCCAGGACTTACCTGGGACGCCATGTTATTCTATACTGGAATTCAACTCGAACTGCTACAGGACTATGATCAACTACCCATGATAGAATCCGGCATAAGAGGTTTGTCAAGTTGCTCAACGGTATGCAGACGCTAATAATAACTACATGGATAACTATAATCCGTCGAGACCAACCCAACTTATCACCTATGAGGATGCAAATAACCAATATGGTTGGGAATGTGCCACGCCCTCCCTTGTGGTGATTTGAATGGGTTTCTCCTAATGAAATCAACTTTGAAACATACAAGATGGATACATATTACAAGTCGACATCGAGTATCCTACAGAACTTCACGATCTACACAATGATCTACCTTTCCTGCCTGTGTGTATGAAACGAAAGGATTCATCTACAGAGAAACTGATACCCCATTTTGGACCTCGGAAGAAGTATATTGTACACTACATGACTGAAACAAGCTCTTAATCATGGGTTACGCTTAGTAAAATCCATCGTGTGCTTCAATTCCGACAGTCTCAGTTGTTAAAACTTTATGCGGAATTTAACAACAGACTACGACAACAGGCTGCATATGATTTCGAGAAGGATCTCTACAAGCCCTTTAACACCACCATATTTGGAAAAACTATGTAGAACATGCGTAATCGTATGGATATACGGTTGGTTACAAACGTGAAGACTCTGGAAAAGCTGATCGCCAAGCCTGCGTTTACCGGCAGAACAGTACATGCTAGCAATCTAGCTGCTGCGCATATGGCCTCCGAACAGATAGTATTCAACAAGCCTGTATACATTGGAATGAGTGTGTTGGACATCTCTAAGACATCAATGTATCACTATCATTACGGTGTGTTGTTGCCATATTATGCAGCTGAAAACCTGAAACGTGTGTATATGGATACTGATTCATTCATTCATCGAAAGACAACTGAAGATGTGTACCAGGATAAGCTACGTTTTCTTGAGCATTTAGATACAGCTGATTACCCTGGGAACCGCGTGTCACTCCACTCACAACAAAAAGGTGCTGGGAAAATTTAAAAATGAGGCTAATGGCAAAATCATCCAACACTTTATCGGACTATGACCTAAGATGTATGCACTACATATCTAAGAATGATAAAAAACAATTAAGGGCAACCCCAGAAATAATAAGAAAGCCTATGAATCTGATCCTGTCACGAGAGCATACTGTTACCACAGTGCAAGTGAATAATATCACGTTGACTGCTTTTGACGATAAGAGTTATTGCCGAAGATGGAATAACAAAATGTGCATATGAACATTATAGTATTACAAACAGCGCCTAAGAGAGGCGCTGATGATTCTCTCTGCTGGTCTACAATCTTAAAAAAATGGAAATTTACTTATGTGCTATGTAGACACCTGGTGAAGAAAGAAGAATAAGAAGATGGAAGGGGAGGCGTTAACCTTGCCATTAGGAGCAAATTCTAGCGCTAGTCTCAAGCCCAGATAAATGGGGAGAGACGTCTACCCTTACAATCCTTATCTAATGAAATAATGATTAACTGATAAAGTGCTACACTTAGACAAAAAATGTAACCATACAAACCAATATAGCTGACTAAAACGTTGTAATATCTCCTCAGGCATGGAGATGGGTTGGTTTACACTACTCCTATATATCCTCACTTTAACCCTATACACAGTTTAGCCCTTTCAGTCTCACAGGTTAACTGATTAACATATAAAAGTCTGTAAGATTTAGAAAAAGTATATAAAAGAATTGCAACATTGGATAAGAAATGTTCATAAAGAATTGAATTAACTTCTATATTACCATAAATACCTGTGATACCATCTTAATTACCTGTGAAAATGACTTAAATACCTGTGATACTAGTTGAATCACGTGAAATTACCTTAAATAGCTCTGGTACTAATCGATGCCCTAAATTACCACGAACACCTGTAATACTACACCGATTACCCTAATATCAATGATACTGTTGAATTACCTGTTAAAATGACTCAAATACCCTTGATACTACCTGAATCACCTGAAATTACCTTAAATAGCTGTGATTCAAATCGCTGATCGAAATTAATACTAATACCTGTGATACTACCTGAATTACCTGTGCTACACCCAACTCCTGTAATCTGTCTGCCTATGGTACTACCCGAATTACCCTGAATACCTACGATATTATCTGAACTATGCTACACCCAAGTCCTGGAATCTATCTGTGAAGTCGTTCGGAAGTATACACACCAAAACCAGCAACACTATCCTCCCTAACACCTATCATCGTTTTCCCCATGTCTTACATTTAAACACACACTCTACTCCTCAACCTTCGCGTAGCCTAGCATATTTCCTCGTAATCCCTACCTCTCTCATAAGAAGCGCATTCCCCTTCCTCAGTCCCTGCTCCACCTAGCATCTCTCCTCGTATCCCCGTCGTCCTCCGTGGTATAGTGGTTACCATGCTAGCATCTAGTTTCCGAGGTCACGGGTTAAAACCCGGCGGAGGACGATAGATTTTTTTCGGGCGTAAAAATCCTTACCATGGCTTCCTTCGGAAGGGAAGTAAAGCCGGTGGTCCCGTATGGTAGATTTACGGCACGTAAAAGAACCTCAAGCCTAATAAATAGGCCTCTGAGCAAAATTACACGTCTTGTCTTTCACGCTCAATATAGAATGGGACGCTAAGGATCACAGCAGTTAAAGAGCGTCCGTATGTAAAACTCAGTTTGGGGATTAGAGGAATGCAGTACGGTTTAAGCGCGCTGTGTGATGGTTTATAAATTCTCTTCTCTCTGCATGATCAGGAGAAAAAACGAATAGCGGTTTTCTGTGAGAAAAGTGCAAGTATTTTAAAATTCAATCTAACAAATAATATCTCGGAAATGGTTAACTACAAAAACATTTTGATTTGGCATAAACTGCGTGCGTTAACAAGATCTACATTTTTTCCCCAGTAAGAGTTTCTCTGTATCTTACGGTTTACCGGTTATAAAGAAGTCATTTAGAATAAAGAGGACTTAAGACTATTCCCAGAAAACTCAACACACACACATATACAGGGTGAATCACCTAAAACTTGCACCGCAAATATTTCGGAAACGGGAAGTGCTATTGATGTGCAGTTTTCATCGCACAAAAAAATGTATATGACATAAATTGTGTATTTTAACGCGATCTACATTTTTTGTGCAGTAAAATTTTTTCGATCTCTTATGGTGTACCAGCTATGCAAAGGTCGTTCACAATGGAAACACGGGACCATTGGCTTTACTTCCCTTCCGAAGGAAGCCATGCTAACGATTTTTACGCCCGAAAACATCCATCGCCCTCCGCCGGGTTTGAACCCGCGACCTGGGGAACTAGAGGCTAGCACGGTACCACTAGTCCACGGAGGACGAACGTTCACAATGGAGAATACTTTTGGAGACATTCCCAGAAAATTCAAGATATACATTTTATTTGTCATGAAAATATCTTAAACATATGATATTTTAATCAAAATCGTTAGAGCCATTTTTAGGAAAATTAAACTTTTCGAAAAATCTTCCATGTAAACGGTAATCTGGGGTGGGGATTTTTTTGAAAACCTTCGTGTCGCATCTCTGGAAGATACTGAACCTAAATACCAGGTTTGGTGTTTATCCGACTGTTCGTTTCTGAGTTATGCTGTTCACAGACAGACACATACACGGACATGTTTCCAAAAATGGTTTTTTGGATTCAGGGTGTCTCAAAACATGTATTTCCAGTGAAATCTCGGTATCGAATTTTTGGGTGGAATACAATACTTCCCCTACTTACTGTACGTAGTAGAGAAAGTAAAAAGTCACAAGGGATCAGATCCGGTGAACGGGCCGGCCAAGGTACAGGTCCTCTTCGTCCAATCCAATGATTTGGAAACAATCCGTTAAGACAATCTGTAGTATTCATGCACTATGGGCTGGACAACCATCATGTTGGTACCACAGGTTCCTCCTAGTCTGCAAAAGAACGTCTTCTAGCATCTGTGGCAAATGGTCTGTCAGAAGGCTGAGATACTTCTGCGAGTTCATTGCTTTCTTCTATGAACAAAGGGCCTATGAGCTGATGGTTCACTATCACACCACACGTTTAAACTTTATGGACGCTGACGTTCCAGCTGACAAAGCTAACGGGGATTGTAAACAGACCAATAGTGCATGTTTCTGCGGTTTACCTGGCCATGATTAGTAAATGTTACCTCATCACTAAACAAGATACATGACTAATCTGGAGTATCATGTCTTAATGCCCATGTACAAAAGTTAACACGATTTTCAAAATCGTTTCCATGCAGCTCTTGATGGAGAGAGGTCTGATAGGGATGGAATCTATGTCGATGGAGAATGCGTAGTACACTTGCCTGACTTAAGCTACTTCCATATGCGATTGTGCGGGAACTAATTTACTGCTACTGCAGTCAAAACATTAATTTCTGCCTCTTCCCCAGTCACTTGTTTGTTTCTGTTACGTTTTCTAGGTGTTACATTACCACTTTCACGTAATTGGTTGAAAAGGGTGATAAATAATTGTCGAGATGGTTGACGTCTATTGGGATACGTTTCCGCATACACCGAACAGGAACGAACTGCATTCTTCCTACACTCTCCATACACCATGAGCACGTCAGCTTTTTCTGCATTAGTAAACCCCATCTTCCACTCACGACTTACTGCTTGAGCTGTCACAAACTAACTGACCAGAAAGTCCCAATGCAATCAATGAACAGAAAACACAATGCAAACAAACATAACAACATCGTACCTAGCAACTAAGCAGGTTGAATGGAACAAACAATTGTTGGGGTGGAAACTTTTCAAAATACGATTTCTCGTAAACCACGTGCACTAGAATCCTGCAACAAAGACCATTGACATTCTAATTTACCCTACCTTTATTCTGTTGATGTAACTAGGCATTGTTCCATTTAAAAAATTGTATGTTTGCTCAAAAAAAATACACTTTCTCAGTATTATTAAAATCTGTTTATAGGCTAAATGTACCAGCCCCTGAATACCAATAAATGCTGTCAAAACTGCACATCAATAGCACTTTCCATTTCCGAAATATTTGGGGTGCAAATTTCAGGTGATTTACACCGTATATATATATATATATATATATATATATATATATAGTCTTTAAATGTTTTAAATGTGTGGCACATATACATACGGGCCTTTTTGAGTTCAGGGGAGCCTCAAAACATGTATATCCGATGAAATCTCGGCATCGAATTTTTGGACGAAATACTTCTCTTACTTTAAGTATTCAGTAGAGACAGTAATAAGATTTTGAACACCAGTTTGTACAAGTTAAATAAAAATAGACGACAATGGCAACAGAAAGTCATGTGAATGTAGTATATATGAATGCACTGATTTATTATCCACGTAGTAATACATACAATATATATATATATATATATATATATATATATATATATTACTTTACAATGCCTTGACCGAAGAAAGTAAACCCACAGTACTAAATACTGTTGACTCACTCACTCACTCTCTCTCTCTCTCTAGAGAGTTGATGAGTAAACAAGTGGCCTGTTTAGTTTCGACCTTGCGGTTGTTCTACTATCGGGCCCAACTATCTTCAACGGTATACTCCGAATCTATCCAGTTTAAATTAGATTTCTACACTTTCTGATTCCCCAAAATTATGCTCTCTCTTTCCTCCTTGTGTACTTTATTAACATACTTTTCTCTATCTCAAGAACACCAACATTATTTCTTTTCTGTTATACTACTAAATAGGTTTAAGCACAAAATAAGTAAACGTTTAAATTAAAACATTTATTTTCTTGTGTTTTCGTTTTAGCTACTTGAACTGAAAATACACGAAAGAGCTCTCTTGGGAATTAAACAGACAATTTAAATCCCTCCAGTAACAACTTCGCACCGGAATCGGACAAACAGCGCGCCTGACGTCTGTCTAATGTGATTCTCCCACCCACCACGGCTGCCAAACATCTCTGCATTTCATGCCGTTTTTTTCTCAAAACTACGCAAGATAAAAGAAGTGCTTTTATGCGCACCTAGTCAACTAGAGAGTCTCTGGATGCGTGCCGAATTACAGGGAATTGTTTACCCTGCAATGCGCTGCTTCTAACCGGTTCCGTTCTCTCTCGTGTGCCAGCTAATCAGTTGATGCTATACAGAAGTTGATTGATGCGTTCTGTTTCCGTGTTATGCTGCGTTAGTGCTGTTATAATGCCGTATATTTTATCAACTCTTGTAGAGAAGTCAGACAGATTCCCTGAAAACCTCGATGACTTCATCAGAGAGAAGTTACAACAAAGTCCACAGAAATGTCTGAGAAAACTTGCACAGGAATTTCGCAAACCTCGGTTTGGAATGTCACTAAAGTTTTAAAATGAAAACCCTCTAAGATTACTGTAGTTGAGGGATTACGATAATGTAAGTAGAGTTAATTTGTGGTGTTGGATAATGTTAACGGGGACTGGCTTCATATGTGATAGTGTTTCACGGCAACGGAAGTGATAGCCGTGCCGAGGTGCCGTTAGGGCAAGGCTACAACAAGGACATCAGGCTGTACCAGGCAGGTTTCATTGCCTTATTGATAATGTAAACTAACTCCGCGATTCCTCAAACTATTCGTCTCCACTTTAGTAGCCAAATTAACCTATGTAGGTATTGCATTTCACCCAAAATTTCATGTTTTGAGGTCCCCTGAATAAAAACAAAACATTTTCAGAAAAAAGTCCGGCGCGCACGTGTGTGTGAACGCAAATGAAAAGTGGAAGTACCAAACTTGGTATTTAAGGGCACTATTTTCCAACGATGCAACATGAAGATTTTCAAGAAAATCTTCAACCCCAACTACCCTTTACATGGAACATTTCCGAAAATGTTGATTTTCTAAAAAATAGCTCAACGATTTTGATTAAAATAGCACATATTAAAGATATTTACATGACAAATAAAATGTATATTATTAATTTTGTGGGAATTGTCTTTGCAGTCCTCTTCATTCCAAGGAATTCTGTATTATCTTCTATATGTAACTGATAAACGTTAAGCGAAAACGTACTACACAGGAAATCTAGATCTCTTTAAAAAACACACCATTTGTTTGTGGCATAAGCCATTTCTGAGATATCCACTATTAAAAGTTCCAATTGTTCATACTTGGTCATTCTTTTAAAGTCCTGTCAAAATTCAGTTGTTTCTCGCGATGTCATGGAAACAGTATGGAATTTTAAGGCAGCATATAGCGTTCAGTTGTTAAACATTTGACTATCGCTGTTCTCTTTGTATCTATAAAATGTGTAATGTAGCTGTTTCTGCAAAGGTTTACGTCGATTAAAACGTAGTGGATATAAAACTAATCCTTTGTAAGGATAGCTTGCATACTCAGTAATAAACGATAGAGGTAGAGAGTCATGTGAATCTATCCCATCAGACTTTTTTACTTTCCTTACTACTTACCTGCAGTAGATAGGGCAGCCAACAATTATATACAGAGATTTCACCGGCAATATGTTTTAAGGGTTTCCCCAATAAAACAAAATAATAATAAAATCTGATGAATTACATTGACATGACTTTATCTAACCTCTATCGTTTATTAGGGGCATACAAACTATTCTTACCAAAGTTCGTTTTCCTATCTACTTCATTTTAATCGAGATAAACAGCTACATTACACATCTCGTTATAGAGAACAGCGATAGTCAAATGTTTAACAACTGAACGCTATATGCTCCATACTGTTTCCTTGACATCGCGAGAAGCAAGTGAATGTTGACAGGAGTTTAAGAGAATGGCTAAGTATTGAACAACGAGAATCATTAGGTAATAACGGATATTTCAAAAATGGCTGATGCCACAAAAAAAAGTTATTTGGAATATAGTGTGTGTTTTAAAGAGAAGTACATTTCTTGTGTAGTAGGTTTTCGCTTAACGTTTACCAGTTATAAACGATTATAGTAAATTGCCTTCACATGCTCTTCCCACAAAATTATTTATCATGTAAATATTTTAATATAGTGTTCTAATAAAATCATGACAGACATTTTGTTTTTGAAAATATTCCATGTAAATAGTTGGCTTGGGGTATTTTCTTGAAAATCTTTGTGTCGCATCTTTGGAAAGCACTGAACCTAAATACATAGTTCGGATTTATCTGACTTTTCGTTTTTATGTTATACTATTCACAGAATCTTTTTTCTGAAATGGCTTTTCTTTTTAGGTTCAGGGGGCCTCAAAACATAAATTTCCGGTGAAATCTCGAGATCTAATTTTTGGATGGAATGCAATACTTACTATAAGTAAATATGCCGGCAATACCCCTTCGTAACATCGCGATAAACAACTGAATGGCGACAGCACTTAAAACATGAACATTCAAATCAAGGGAAACGAATGAAATTATTAATGCAACAAAAATTATTTTATATAAATCATGTATTTTAAACAGGTATACGTTTTTCTTTTGTCTATTTATGGATTACCAGTTATACAAAATGGGAGCCTCAAGTTCAAGATGTACATTATATTTGTCAAGATATTTTTATGGAAATCATTAGAGCCTTTTCTAGAAAATAAAAAACAAAGAACACAATTTTTCCCTTTAAGGGGAGGGTACCTTTCTCAGCCACGTTTGATCAATTGCAGTGCACCTTTTCTCTGCAACGTTATTTGTTTAATGCATGTGCATAAAGCGACTTTTTTTTGTTTAAAGTTTTCTAGGTGTATTATGAAGGACCCCACGTTTCTTTTATTTTAAAATTTTACCCAAAGAAAGGGTCATTATTAAAACATGTTTTCAAAATTACAGTCTTAATGCTTTATTCTTAAAAAATGTCAGTTTGTTGCAAACTAGTTTAAGTGTTCTGCTGTGAAAAGGTCAATTTAAGTTGGCGGAGACAGAAGGGAATTTTCTTTAAACTCTTTATGTCGCATGCTTTGAAGACGGTGAACTCTGCTCATTGTTGGTAGAGGTTCCTGCAAGATGCTGCGCTTGCAACTCCGGCCGTCTCCTCTACAATCTTACAACATAATTATTGCATTTTGTTCCCTCTCTTTCACTGCAGATATATTCCCAGTGAAATCTCAAATAGAATGTGTGTCTTCCGCTCACAGTAGTAGAGAAAATTGAATCATATGACCTTCTCTACTCACTCTTGTTAATAAACTTTTATTATACATTAAAGAATGCGGTAGTCTAAGCGATAGTCACATTTTTTAAAAGCAGATCGCTAAGTGATGACTTTCAACTCCATGCTCTTTGTATAAGCACGAGAGAAAACGATAGCAACTTATGAATTGAAAAAAATCTAATGTGTTACATTCACAAGCCTTTGGCTGTCTTCTATTATTTGTTAGTGGGTAGATAAATACATTCTTACGAAAGTTTATTTCTCTACTTCATTTCAATCTGATAAACCTTTGTATAAATAGCTACATTACACACTTCGTTATAAATACAAGGACAACAGCGATAGTCAAATGTTTTAAGTACTGGGCGCTATATGCTGGCCTTAAAATTTCAGTAATTTATTCTCGGAATACAGAATGGTGTGGAATAACAACAATACATCGTTTTGCAGATGAAAACATTGTGGTTTTCCTTATATAAAATACTATTTTTTTCGGAATAAAAAAATTGCTTTTTAAAGTATGAATATTTTAAAAAACAGTTTATTTGTGTTAACGCGTAAGGTTTTAAAACATAGCCTGTTAACTGAGAGCTTTGCACTGCAGCAGCACGCCGCGCCGGCCGATGTGTTACGTGATGTTCTATAAAGCCTCTCTCCGCTATTTCACTTTAAATGTTACTTTGTGTTCAGCTTTCATTCTTAGTTCTATGATTTCTGAAAGTGCATACATAGCTATCACCATTGCTTCAGTCCAAGTTAACACAAGGCAGAAACCATTACGATTAGTTACAGGCAATATGTCACCAGACCTAAAACTTTGTGATGCATGTACCACCCTGATAACAGTGATTGTGTGCCAATGCTGAGAATAATCCAGAAGTGATTTTGAACATAGTGACCATCGTAAGGCAAGGGATCCCTGGTACCTTAGAGCTAAATTCATTTATCCCACCAACCAAGTTACAAACTAGTGCAACTAAAGTGCTGTCAACAGTTGACAAGCTGCTGCCACTCTCCAGCCGCGCCGCTTTCCTAGTTATTTTATTTAAAATTAACTATACAAGATCCCATCTTTGTTTTATGTAAATAAATACAAAAAAATAAAACGAATTTATTTACGATTTTTATAGAAATTTAAACTTGGGGGTTAATAGGACCATATAGTTTTTAAATGTTTGGATTTTAAAAATCGATGTAAATAGTTAATTATATCAATTATAATAAACATTAAGTAAAATATTAGATATTAAGCTTTGCATTGCACTTTATAACAATTTTATCACTTATCGCCTTTGAGATATTCTATTTAAAGGTAGAGAGGCGTGCCGCTTTTCACAAGTTAGATTGCGCAACATTTAAAAAAAATAAGAATTTAAAACATAATTCACTTTGTTTTTGTAATCCATGGACAAAATTTGAAGTGAATCGGATACATGACGGTCAGATTTGTGCGACTTGACTTCCTTCCGAATGAAGAGGACTTCTCGGAAAATTTAAGTCAAGTAAATATCTTATACCATATGGTATTTTAATAAAACGTCCATGTCGCATCCTTGCAAGACGCAAATACTAAGTCTGGCATTTAACCGACTTTTCGTTTTTGCACTATGCTTCTCTAAAAATGCTCTTTTTGGGGAGGGGGTTCAGTAAGCCAAAAAAACCTACTTCCTGTGAAATCGCAGTATCGAATTTTTGGCTGGAATACAGTACTTTCTCTACCTACTCTACGTAGTAGAGAAAATAAAAAGTTATCACATGATTAAGACGAAATAATTATTGCTGTAAAAAAAACTATAAATCACTTAAATTGTTTTTTATTTTAAAGGTAAACACAATTTTGTTAATAAATATACATAATCAATTTTACTTGCCCAAAACAATTCCAACGATAACTTTTATTTACTACGAAAAGTACTTATAATTGATTGGTAGAAACTTACACCGCAAGCAGCATTTTGAACATTCACATGCGTTGGAAAAGTGCATAATGAGAAACGTCACTTATAATGTTTTACTTTTTAAATCGCCATTCAAATGGTCACCTGACACGCGTTTAAAACGCAACAAACTGAAAATAACTAGCACACATTAATCTACAAGAACCAAAGTTTTATTAATCTCAAAAAATCCTAACATCGATATTTTAAACAACCTTCGCAGGTTGCTCCCCTTCAACATAGGCGAAATTGCTATTTCCATAACTACGTATATATTCAAATTTCACTACAATATCTTCACTAGTTTTGAAGTCATTAATTGTTTAAACAGCAGTTATTTAACAACAAGCAAGAAACGCTTCACACGATTAACAATTAAGAATTTAATTTATTTTAATATTTATTCCAACAAGCGAAGACTATCAAAAATTATTGAAAACATATATATATATATATATTTATTTATTTATTTACTCTTAATTATTAACTTTGCAAAATCAATTTTTGGATATTACGATGCTAATAGAATGTAATAGTTAATATGGTCATAAATATCAACAATTCAGAAAAATCACTTCCAACATTTCTTCATGTGTACATTTTAGATTTTGCCTTAACATTTTGAAATAAATTGAACAAAAATTACGTGTGAAAGATTATGAATAGCCAAAAATGCAGAAAAACAGCTATTCAAACTTGTCCATATGCACAGGGAAGTCACACGAAGCAATCACAGACCGATAACAAATACAGATTAGGGAACCAGAATTTACTCATAATTATGTGCCTCTCCACCAAAAAATAGTTTTCTTGCATTTTGTTAAACCTTCATCTATGCATAGCACTTATGCAGTAATTTTACAAAATTGTTCCATTAAGGCATACGTATACTGGGTTAAGAGTATAAGATAATCACGTATGCAAATATGGAGGTAACAATTAGCATTTATTTGTGTGTCTACAGATCTAACAACCTACTTTACTGTAAGATAGTTCTATTTTAACTCATGTAACAGGAGCAGGCAAAGAAAAAAAAGAACCAGAAAACCAAACAAAGGGAATATTGCAAATGTTATACATTGATGCAGTAATTTGTATCATAAATTATTTAAATGTAAAGAATGATTATAGTATGAATATGCATTTTTATGTGACATTGATTTGAGATGTTTGTTGATTGTAATTATTGTTGAGAAGTAAGTTTATACGGCCTTACTGAAACTGACAATAATAGCGTGCAATAATGCAGCGAGGGGGTGAGCTGTTTATCATTATTAGAGACGAGGAAGTTACGTAATGTTGGCGCGTTTTTCTTTAGAATTTGCTGGAACATTTTCCCTAGAGCATATGTATTCATAATTTTCATTGGATATAAAAATAGACGCTAATGTTGGCGCGTTTTATTAGCCAATAGCAACTCAGCTATAATCTTTAGGCATATCGGGGTGTAGGAGTATAAAAAGGGTTAGATTAGAGGTAGACCTCGTCAGTTCACCGAAAATCTTTGTACGTTACACGTCACCTTCAGTCCAGCAGAAATATTTGTACAGTACACGTCATTTATCGATTCGCAGGTTACGCGTAGCAGAGTTATGAAAATTCTCAAGTGTAGTAAAGTTAATTACACAAAAACTTGAAGTACGCGAATTAAGAATGATCAGTAATGCAGTTATTATAACAGTTTCAGTTTGGCGAGTGTCAAGATCAAAGTGTAAATGTGATAGTGAATGTGTTCGACAATAAAAAGTGTAAAACAAATTCTTTCATCAGTATTATCTTTGGATAAAAGACTCCTTTCCGTTTACACAACCTGTATAATGAGAAGTGCTCGACCAAAAAGATCATAGCTAGCCGGAGGACAGTGAACTAAAATTAAATAACAGTAGCATTCTTTCAAACACTAATACTGCCGGAAATTGCTAACACCAGATGGAGCTAACAAACCTAACAAAGAATCACGTCACAAAATGGCTTCACCACGTGGAGTAAACACAAATACACAAACATTATAAATACTACCGTCGCAACATAAACGTTTTCAACCGTCACGCGACACAGAGAAAATTCATAGCAACCAGGTGCTGCTTAAACAGATAGGAAATCTGTCCTTAAAGCCTTACCATGTTAACTGCATTAGTAACAAAAGCTTCACAGACAATCTGTGAAGAATACATAATAATGTAAAACTATACAGAACACTCCATTGATTTTATCAGATGACAGTGTTACTACTGATAGTGTGCAGATATAAGTGCACTACATATCAGCTCACTGCTGAGTACTGTGAGTGCGACCATATTGTACACTACGTATCAACTCTGTGAGTACTGTTTCCGTGAAGGTATCAGCAGACTACATATACGCTCACTGTACGGGTACCATCAGTGTGACGATATCGTACACTACATTTCAGCTGTGCGAGTACGCGAGTGTGACGATATCGTACACTACATATAAGCCAGCTGTGTCAGTACGTGTGTGTGACCATATCCTAGACTACATATAAGCTGACTGTGAGAGTATGTGTGTGTGGCGATATACTAGACTACATATAAGCTGACTGTGAGAGTACGTGTGTGTGACTATATCCTACACTACATATAAGCTGACTGTCAGAGTACGTGTGTGTGACTATATCCTAGACTACATATAAGCTGACTGTGAGAGTACGTGTGTGTGACGATATCCTAGACCACATACAAGCTGAATGTGTGAGTACGTGTGTGTGACGATATCCTAGACCACATATAAGCTAACTGTGTGAGTACGTGTGTGTGACGATATCCTAGACTACATATAAGGTGACTGTGAGAGTACGTGAGTGTGACGATATCGTACACTACATTTCAGCTGTGAGAGTACGCGAGTGTGGCGCTATCGTTCACTACATATAAGCTAGGTGTGTGAGTACGGGTGTGTGACGATATCCTAGACTACATATAAGATAGCTGTGTGAGTACGTGTGTGTGACGATATCCTAGACTACATATAAGCTGAATGTGTGAGTACGTGTGTGTGGCGATACCCTAGACTACATATAAGCTAGCTGTGTGAGTACGTGTGTGTGACGATATCCTAGACTACATACAAGCTGAATGTGTGAGTACGTGTGTGTGACGATATCCTAGACTACATATAAGCTAACTGTGCGAGTACGTGAGTGTGACGATACATTAGACTACATATAAGCTAACTGTGTGAGTACGTGAGTGTGACGATACCCTAGACTACATATAAGCTAACTGTGTGAGTACCTGAGTGTGACGATACCCTAGACTACATATAAGCTAAATGTGTGAGTACGGGAGTGTGACGATACCCTAGACTACATATAAGCTAACTGTGTGAGTACGTGAGTGTGACGATACCCTAGACTACATATAAGCTAAATGTGTGAGTACGTGAGTGTGCCGATATCCTAGACTACATATAAGCTAACTGTGTGAGTACGTGAGTGTGACGATACCCTAGACTACATATAAGCTAACTGTGTGAGTACGTGAGTGTGACGATACCCTAGACTACATATAAGCTAACTGTGTGAGTACCTGAGTGTGACGATACCCTAGACTACATATAAGCTGTGTGAGTACGTGTGTGTGACGATATCCTAGACTACATATAAGCTAACTGTGTGAGTACGTGTGTGTGACGATATCCAGGACTACATATAAGCTAGCTGTGTGAGTACGTGTGTGTGACGATATCGTACACTACATATAAGCTGAGTGTGTCAGTACGTGCGTGTGACTATATCCTAGACTACATATAAGCTAGCTGTGTCAGTACGTGTGTGACGATATCGTACGCTACATATAAGCTGAGTGTGTCAGTACGTGTGTGTGACGATATCGTACACTACATATAAGCTGAGTGTGTCACTACGTGTGTGTGACGATATCCTAGACTACATATAAGCTAGCTGTGTAAGTACGTGTGTGTGACGATACCCTAGACTACATATAAGCTGTGCGAGCACGTGAGTGTGACGATACCCTAGAGTAAATATAAGCTACCTGTGAGAGTACGTGTGTGTGACGATATCCTAGACTACATATAAGCTAACTGTGTGAGTACGTGTGTGTGACGATATCCTAGACTACATATAAGCTAGCTGTGTAAGTACGTGTGTGTGACGATACCCTAGACTACATATAAGCTGTGTGAGTACGTGTGTGTGACGATATCCTAGACTGCATATAAGCTAGCTGTGTGAGTACGTGTGTGTGACGATATCCTAGACTACATATAAGCTAACTGTGTGAGTACGTGTGTGTGACGATATCCTGGACTACATATAAGCTAGCTGTGTCAGTACGTGTGTGTGACGATATCGTACACTACATATAAGCTGAGTGTGTCAGTACGTGTGTGTGACGATATCCTAGACTACATATAAGCTGAATGTGTGAGTACGTGAGTGACCTATCGTAGACTACATATAAGCTAACTGTGTGAGTACGTGTGTGCGACGGTATCCTAGACAACATATAAGCTGAGTGTGTGAGTACGTGTGGCTGACGATATCTTAGACTACATATAAGCTGTGTGAGTACGTGTGTGTGACGATACCCTAGACTACATATAAGCTAACTGTGTGAGTACGTGAGTGTGACGATATCCTAGACTACATATAAGCTAACTGTGTGAGTACGTGTGTGTGACTATATCCTAGACTACATATAAGCTGAATGTGTGAGTACGTGTGTGTGACGATATCCTAGACTACATATAAGCTGAGTGTGTCAGTACGTGTGTGACGATATCGTACACTACATATAAGCTGAGCGTGTCAGTACGTGTGTGACGATATCGTACACTACATATAAGCTGAGTGTGTCAGTACGTGTGTGTGACGATATCCTAGACTACATATAAGCTAGCTGTGTGAGTACGTGTGTGTGACGATATCCTAGACTACACCTAAGCTAGCTGTGTGAGTACGTGTGTGTGACGATATCCTAGACTACATATAAGCTAGCTGTGTCAGTACGTGTGTGACGATATCGTACACTACATATAAGCTGAGTGTGTCAGTACGTGTGTGTGAGGATATCGTACACTACATATAAGCTGAGTGTGTCACTACGTGTGGCTGACGATATCTTAGACTACATATAAGCTGTGTGAGTACGTGTGTGTGACGATACCCTAGACTACATATAAGCTAACTGTGTGAGTACGAGAGTGTGACGATATCCTAGACTACATATAACCTAACTGTGTGAGTACGTGTGTGTGACGATATCCTAGACTACATATAAGCTAACTATGTCAGTACGTGAGTGTGACGATATCCTAGTATACATATAAGCTGAATGTGTAAGTACGTGTGTGTGACGACATCCTGGACTACATATAAGCTAACTATGTGAGTACGTGAGTGTGACGATATCCTAGACTACATATAAGCTAACTGTGTGAGTACGTGTGTGTGACGATATCCTAGACTACATATAAGCTAACTGTGCGAGTACGTGTGTGAGACGATATCCTAGACTACATTTAAGCTGAATGTGTGAGTACGTGTGTGTGACGATATCCTAGACTACGTATAAACTAACTGTGTGAGTACGTGTGTGACGATATCCTAGCCTACATATAAGCTAACTGTGTGAGTACGTGTTTGTGAGGATATCCTAGACTACATATAAGCTGACTGTGCGAGTACGTGAGCGACAATATCCTAGACTACATAAAAGCTAACTGTGTGAGTACGTGAGTGTGATGATATTGTAAACTACATATCAGCTGAATGTGCGAGTACGTCGGTGTGACGATATCCTAGACTACGTATAAACTAACTGTGAGTACGTGTGTGTGACGATATCCTAGACTACGTATAAACTAACTGTGAGTACGTGTGTGTGACGATATCCTAGACTACGTATAAACTAACTGTGAGTACGTGTGTGTGACGATATCCTAGCCTACATAAAGCTAACTGTGTGAGTACGTGTTTGTGAGGATATCCTAGACTACATATAAGCTGACTGTGCGAGCACGTGAGTGACGATATCCTAGACTACATAAAAGCTAACTGTGTGAGTACGTGAGTGTGATGATATTGTACCTTACATATCAGCTGAATGTGCGAGTACGTCGGTGTGACGATATCGTACAGTACATAGCAGTTACCTGTGCGAGTACGTCGGTGTGACGATATCGTATACTACATATCAGTTGCCTGTGCGAGTACGCCAGTGTGGCAATATAGTACACTACATAGCAGCTGACTGTGAGAATACGTGAGTATGACGATATCAGCACACACTACATATCAGCTCACCGTGTGCACACGTGAGTGTGACGATATTTGTACACATTACATATCAGCTAACTGTGTGAACACGTGTGTGTGACGTTATCTGTACACATTACATAGCAGCTAACTGTACGAACACGTGAGGGTGACGATATCAGTACACACTACATATCAGCTTACTGTGTGAACACGTGAGTGTGGCAATATCTGTGCACATTATAAATCAGCTAACTGTGTGAACAGGTGAGTGTGACGATATCTGTACACAGTACATATCAGCTAACTGTACGAACACGTGAAGGTGACGATTTCAGTACACACTACATATCAGCTAACTGTGCAAGTACGTGTGTGATGTCAGTACACAGTACATATCAGCAGAACTGTGTGAGTACGTCAGTGACGATATCTGTGATGATGATGATTATGAGATGCGGTTTAAGGGCGCTAAACAGCTAAGGTCAACAGCGCCCTTACAAAGTATAAAAGTTAGTCCAAAAATAAAACTCCGATAAAAAAACGCATAATTAAAAAACGGGACACAAGCCCGCGATGTCCAAAGCTAAAAAACAAAACACCAAATTCCAAAAACGAACACACTAAAAGCATGGGCAATAAAAGAGTAAAACAACGTGTCAAGAACTGTAGAACATGAGGGAAACGAGCGCCAGATGTCCATTGGGAAGAAATGCCCCATTAAAAAGACAATATAAAATCACACAGTCAAAAGGCGCTCAGCGCATCAAATGCGTCGGCTAAAGCCAATGTCACTGATAAAACGTAAAATACATTCTACAGCATGCGCGTCGTCTGCCAAAACGTTGGCTAGGCCAACAGGCAGACCAACACGAACGCGCAACGGAGCTAAAACTTGACACTCTGCTAAAATGTGACGCACCGTTAAGGGCGCATCACACTGCTCACAGAGTGGTGCGGGTCACCACTGAGCAGGTATCTATGGCCAAAAAGACAATGTCCGATTCATAAACGAGCTAAAAGTACCTCTTCCCGACGAGAAGAACGAGAAGAGGTACTCCAGGCTAACGGAAGAGGATTAACCTCCCGCAACTTGTTCCCCCTAAGAGCCGCCCACTCATCGCACCAGCGCGAGAGGATACGGTAACGTAAAATAACAAAATCTGAGGAAGGAACAACACAGGTAAAACATCTGGGTGATAAAATGGCCGATTTCGCAGCGGCGTCGGCAGACTCGTTGCCAGAGATGCCCACATGACCTGGAATCCACCCGGAGACGCTGATGCCAGAAGCACCAAGCGAGTGGAGCAGGTCATGGATGCGCTGTACGAGCGGGTGGTAACTATACAGCGCGTGAATACTCTGAAGGGCACTCAGAGAGTCTGTACAAACAACACAGCGCCTTAAGACGTACCGCTGAATGTAAAAAAAACATTGATACATACTAAAACGTTCGGCGGTATATTTCGAACATTGTCCAGGTAAACGAAAAGTAAAACTCTGTGCACCAAAAACAAAGGCACATCCTACTCCAACATCAGTCTTAGACACATCGGTATATATAAAATGACAGTCCCCGAACTGCGCCTGTAGTTCTAAAAAAGCGGATCTAAGGAAGGAAGCAGGTGTCTCATTTTCGGCATCGATGTTAACCCAAGGTGACAGTGGACCTTAGCGCGCGACCATGGAGGAAAACGCGTTTCCCCCCGTGGAAGGGCCGGCGCTGGCTTAACGTCCAAATGCCGAAGTAGCAGTCGAAATCGAACCCCTGGAGGGAGCAATGCAGAGGAGCTAACTATATATTGGCGATCAAGCGAATCCTCAAAAAATATCGGGAAGGACGGGTGGTCAGGCCATCTTGAGAGTCGACAGGCATAGCTGCACAAAAGCATCTCACGCCGGAAGGACAGCGGAGGCTCTGCAGCTTCAGCATACAGACTGGGAACAGGGCTGATTGGAAAGGTCCCGTAGCGACTCTTATGCCATGATGGTGAATGACATTCAATCGACGTAACACAGATGGACGTGCCGACGAATAAACAATGCACCCGTAATCAGCTTGGATCGGACCAAAGAACGATAAAGACGCAGAAGGACGGTCCGATCAGCTCCCCAGGATGTGCCACTTAAAACACACAAACGATTAAGAGAACGGTCACACTTTGCTTTTAAAAAGGAAATGTGCGAAGTCCAACACAACTTCCTATCAAAAATCAACCCCAAAAATTTCGCCTCGTCTGCGAACGGAAGTATCCCTGGCCCAAGATGGAGAGAAGGCGGAGGGAAAGCCTTCCGGCGCCAGATATGGATACAGACTGATTTTTCGGCAGAGAAATTAAAGCCGTTGGCATTACTCCAGGCGTAGAGACGGTCGATACAGCTCTGGAGACGGCGTTCGAGTAGACAGGTCCGCCGTGAACTGCAATAAATGGCAAAATCGTCAACAAAAGGGACGATGAAATGCCAGGTGGAATACAATCAACAATGGGGTTGATAGCAATCGCAAAAAGTGTGACACTGAGTACAGAGCCCTATGGTACTCCGTTCTCTTGAATAAAACTAGATAAAACCGAGCCCACACATACACGAAAGACGCGGTCCGTCATAAACTCCCGAAGAAATTTGGGAAGACGACCGCGGAAATTTCATGCATGGAGTGTACGTAAAATGCCGCCCCTCCAACAAGTGTCATAAGCTTTCTTTAGGTCAAAAAATAAGCCACTGTTTGACACTTTCTCAGAAATCCGTTCATAATATGCGTCGACATACACCAGATGGTCGACGGTAGAGCGATGGCGACGAAATCTACACAGCGTTCGCTAGAAGTTTCTGAGACTCAAGCCACCATGTCAACCGCCCGTTGATCATGCGCTCCATCACCTAGAAAACGCAACTGGTGAGGGAGATAGGGCGGTAGCTGGAAGGTAGTTGGCGATCCTTACCAGGCTTAAGTATAGGGACAATGGTGACTTCGCGCCAAAAGGAAGGAAAAAGGCCGTCCTGCCAAATACGATTATAGACCCGTAAGAGAAAGCGCTTACTGTCGGCTGAAAGGTTCTTTAACAGCAGAACATGAATGCCATCCGGCCCAGGAGCGGAGTGCCTAGAGCAATGAAGAGCATGCTCCAGCTCCCTCATTGTAAAAAGGGCATTATAACATTCCGTATTATCAGACCGAAAATTATAGGTTGCGGAATCCAGCCGGTCTTTGATAGAGCGGGAATAATGGTCTGAACTGGAAACCGCCTCAAAGGCAGCACCCAGAGTGTTAGCAATGGCAGCCGGATCCACTATGGTGGCATTGGATACCTGAAGGCCAGACACAGTACAATGCGACACTTTACCGGAGAAGCGACGAAGTTTATCCCAAACAACAGAGGAAGGTGTAAAGCGATTAAAAGACTCGACAAAACGAGTCCAAGATGCCTTCTTGCTATCCTGAATAATGCGACGAGCCCTGGCGCGCGATTGTTTAAAAGTAACCAAATTATCAAGTGTAGGGTGTCGCCGAAACACCCTAAGTACAGTTCTACGGGCACGAACGGCAACCCGACACTCCTCGTTCCACCAAGGAACAGGGATCCGCCGAGGGTGAGAAGATGAACGGGAAATTGCGCGTTCGGCGGCAGAGAAAATCGTAGACGTAAGGTGCTGCACTAGTTGGTTAATGTCAGCGAAGGGCTGGTCGTCAAAATGCACGATGATGATGATGATGATATGCGGTTTATGGGCGCTAAACTGCTACGGTCATCAGCGCCCTTACAATGTATAAAATATAAGGTCAAAATATAAAACAGGTAAAAGAACCGCATAGTTAAAAACGGGACACAAACCCGCGATGTTCAAAAAGCTAAAACTAACAATAATAGAACAATAACAAAATAACAATAACAATAATAACAATAACAACAATAATAACAAGAACAACAATAATAACAATAACAATACAAAGTTCTGAAAAACCAACACACTAAAAGCATAGGCAATAAAAGATTAAAACGTGTCAGGAACTGTAGAATGCGAGGGACATGAGCGCCATATGTCCACTGGGGATAAGAGTTCCCATAAAAACAGACAGAATAAAAGTACTAAGCTAACAGACGCCCAACGCATTAAATGCGCAGATTAAAATCACTGTCATGAATAAAACGTAAAACACATTCTACAGCACGCGTGTCGTCTGCCAAAACGTTGGCTAGGCCAACAGGCAGACCCACACGAACACGCAATGCAGCTAAAACCTGACACACTGTTAAAATGTGACGCACCGTTAAGGGCACGTCACACTGCCCACAGAGTGGTGCGGGGTCACCACTGAGCAAATACCTATGACTAAAAACACAATGTCCAATCCGTAGACGAGCTAAAATTACCTCTTCCCGACGACAAGAACGAGAAGAGGTACCCCAGAGCAACGGGAAAGGCTTAACCTCCCGCAACTTGTTCCCCCGGAGGGCCGTCCACTCATCGCGCCAGCGCGAGAGGATGCGGCGACGTAAAATAACACACGAATCTGACGAGGGAACAACAGAAGTAAAAAATCTGGGTAATAAAATCGCCGATTGCGCAGCGGCGTCGGCAGACTCATTACCTGAGATGCCCACATGACCTGGAATCCACATGAAGGACACGCTGATGCCAGAGACACCAAGCGAGTGGAGCAAGTCATGTATGCGCTGTACGAGTGGGTGGTAATGGTACAGCGCATGAATAGTCTGAAGGGCACTCAGAGAGTCCGTACAAATAAAACAGTGCCGTAAGTCGTGCCGCTGAATGTATAAAACAGATTGATAAATGCTAAAAAGTTCGGCGGTAAAAATTGAACATTGTCGAGGTAAACGAAAAGTAAAACTCTGTACACCAAAAACAAAGGCACATCCTACTCCAACATCAGTCTTAGACCCATCAGTATATATAAAATGACAGTCCCCGAACTGCGCCTATAGTTCTAAAAAGGGGGATCTAAGAACAGAAGCAGGGGTCGCATTTTTCGGCATCGACGTTAGCCCAAGGTGGATGTGGGCCTCAGCGCGCGACCATGGAGGAAAGCGCGTTTCCCCTCGGGTAAGGGCCGGCGCTGGCGTAACGTCCAAATGCCGAAATAGCAGTCGAAATCGAACCCCTAGAGGGAGCAATGCAGAGGAGCTAACTATATATTGGCGATCAAGCGAATCCTCGTAAAATACATCGAAGGACGGGTGGTTAGGCAAGCTTGAGAGCCGACAAGCATAGCTGCACAAAAGCATCTCACGCCGGAAGGACAGCGGAGGCTCTGCAGCTTCTGCGTACAGACTGGGTACAGGGCTAGTTGGAAAGGCCCCTGTAGCGACTCTTATGCCACGATGGTGAATGGCATTCAATCGACGTAACACAGATGGACGTGCCGACGAATAAACAATACACCCGTAATCAAGCTTGGATCGGACCAAAGAGCGATAAAGGCGAAGAAGGATGGTCCGATCAGCTCCCCAGGATGTGCCACTTAAAACACGTAAAAGATTAAGAGAACGGTCACACTTTGCTTTTAAAAAGGAAACGTGCGAGGTCCAACACAACTTCCTACCAAAAATCAACCCCAAAAATTTCGCCTCGTCTGCAAACGGAAGTATCCCTGGCCCAAGATGGAGAGAGGGCGGAGGGAAATACTTCCGGCGCCAGAAGTTGATGCAGACGGATTTCTCGGCGGAGAAATTAAAGCCGTTGGCGTTACTCCAGGCGTAGAGACGGTCGATACACCTCTGGAGACAGCGTTCGAGTAGACAGGTCCGCCGTGAACTACAATAAATGGCAAAATCATCAACAAAAAGGGACGATGAAATGCCAGGTGGAATACAATCAACAATGGGGTTGATAGCAATCGCAAAAAGTGTGACACTGAGTACAGAGCCCTGCGGTACTCCGTTCTCTTGAATAAAACGACTAGATAAAACCGAGCCCACACGTACACGAAAGACGCGGTCCGTCATGAACTCCCGAAGAAATAAGGGAAGACGACCGCGGATATTCCATGCATGAAGTGTACGTAAAATGCCGCCCCTCCAACAAGTGTCATAAGCTTTCCCCAGGTCAAAAAACACAGCCACGGTTTGACACTTTCTCAGAAATCCATTCATAACATGCGTCGACAGGGACACCAGATGGTCGACGGTAGAGCGATAGCGACGAAATCCGCACTGAGCGTTCGCTAAAAGTTTCTGAGACTCAAGCCACCATGTCAACCGCCTGTTGATCATGCGCTCCATCACCTTGCAAATGCAACTGGTGAGGGAGATAGGGCGGTAGCTGGAAGGTAGTTGGCGATCCTTCCCAGGCTTAAGAATAGGGACAATGGTGGCTTCGCGCCAAACGGAAGGAAAAATGCCGTCTTGCCAAATACGGTTATAGACCTGTAAGAGAAAGAGTTTACTGTCGGCTGAAAGGTGCTTTAACATCAGGACATGAATGCCGTCCGGGCCAGGAGTGGAGTGCCTAGAGCAATTAAGAGCGTGATCCAGCTCCCTCAGTGTGAAGAGTTCATTATAACACTCATTATTAGCAGACCGAAAATTAAAGGTGTCGAAATCCAGCCGGTCTTTGAGAGAGCGAAAGCCGGCGGAATAATGGTCTGAACTGGATACGGCCTCAAAGGCAGCACCCAGAGTGTTAGCGATAGCAGCCGGATCCACTATAGTGGCATTGGAAACCTGAAGGCCAGAAACAGTACAATGCGACACTTTACCTGAGAAGCGACGAAGTTTATCCCAAACAACAGATGAAGGCGTAAAGCGAATAAAAGACTCGACAAAACGAGCCCACGACGCCTTCTTGCTATCCTGAATAATGCGACGAGCCCTGGCGCGCGATTGTTTAAAAGTCACCAAATTATCAAGTGTAGGGTGTCGCCGAAACACCCTAAGTGCAGTCCTACGGGCACGAACGGCGTCCCGACAATCCTCGTTCCACCACGGAACAGGTGGCCGCCGAGGTTGAGAGGATGAACGGGGAATTGCGCGTTCGGCGGCAGAGAAAATCGTAGACGTAAGGTGCTGCACTAGTTGGTTAATGTCGGCGAAGGGCTGATCGTAAAAATGCACGAGGCTGGAATACAAGTTCCAGTCGGCTTTTGGGAATATCCAGGTAGGTACTCTGGAATGCTGAACGTGGTGCGACAGAAGAGAGACGATGCAGGGGTAATGGTCGCTGGAGTAGGTGTCAGCGACGACGTTCCACTGAAGACGACTAGCAAGCTGGAGGGAGCAAATGGCAAGGTCCAGGTGAGAGAATGTACCAGAAGAATCTGAAATAAACGTAGGTGCACCTGTATTGAGGATGGAAAGATTGAACTGATAAAAAATGTCGGAAAGAAGAGTTCCTCTCGCCCAAGCCCTTGGCGAACCCCACAGTGGGTGATGGGCATTAAAATCTCCCAACAGAAGAAAGGGTGTTGGGAGAGCGGACAGGAGAGCTCGAATGTCCGCGGGAGGGAGAGGAGACGATGGAGATGAGTACACAGAGCAAACAGAAAACAAAAAGCCGGGTAAGTGAAGGCGAACGGCAACAGCTTGCAAGTCGGATGTAAGTGTGACAGGTTTAAAATGAACGTCGTTACGCACCAACAACATGACACCTCCATGAGCAGGAGTACCCTCCTCCGGTTGAAGGTCGTAGCGAACCGGCGTATATCCTCGGAGATCAAAAGGATCGTGAGGGCGAAGCTTAGTCTCCTGCAAACACACGACCATAGGCGAATGGGAACGCAATAAAAGTTGCAGTTCCGCCCTATGCGATCGTACACCACGTACATTCCAGGTCAGGATAGTCATTAAGAAAAAAGGGATAAACTGTCTACTTAGAAGGGCGGCTTAAAATTACCTTTTGTTTAACTTTGGGGCTCGGGCTTTTGGTATGGAGTTGGTCAGACTCCATAGCTTCCTCGGGAGGGCTCACGCGCTCAGTGCCAGAAACCGATTCAAGCGCCGTGAATCGGTTCTGGGTGGCGATGGGTGAGGGGTGCCGCTGAGCGCGGCTTGTCCCAGGACCTTCCTGGGACAGCGACCTCCGAGGAGGAGAAGGTGAACTTTTGTTACCGCGCGCACGCGGAGGGTCTTTCAAAAAATCTTCCCTACGAAGTTTCTGCTTGGGCTTCTTCTCAGCGGCTTGCGACTTCATTGACTTTGGACCAGGTTTATAGAGCTTGGTAACAGTAGCTTTAATGGACGGCCGGATGGTAGTGGCGGTTAATCCTGTCATGGTCCAAGTCTGAGTTTCGGCATCTACTCGGGGTACTGGCGAGGCAACAACAGAACTAAATGTGCCAGATCGCAGGAGTGAAGGTTGGCGCGCATGGTAACGCCTCCGGGCTTCAGCGAAGGAGAGTTTTTCCTTTACCCGGATCTCCTGGATCGCCTTCTCGTCCAAGTACCGCGGACAGTCGGCAAACGAAGCAGAATGAGGCCCTTTACAATTAACGCAGACGGGGGCTGTTGAACAGGTACCTTCGTGTGAGGGCTGGCTACATGTTGCACAGATGTTAACGGCACTCTTACAGGAGACTTGCGTATGCCCAAAACGTTGGCATTTAAAACAACGCAGAGGTCTAGGAATATAAGGCCTCACAGAAATCCGTTCGTACCCTGCGGAAATGCTCGTGGGCAGATCGACGCCATCAAATGTAATAAACAGGGTACGAGTGGGTACCAATACGCCGTCGCGTTTGGCCTGCACTCGATGGACCGCTGTCACCTTCTGGTCTGCAAGATATTCTACCAGGTCCTCGTCCGATATACCATCGAGGCTATGGGTGGTAATGACGCCTCGACAGGAATTCAATGTGCGGTGCTTCTCCACACGGATGGGATAGCCGTGGAGAAGCGTAGCGCGCAACAAGGTCTTACTTTGCTGATCGGATTTCGTTTGGGCTAATAAGGAACCATTCCGTAGACGAGTGCAGGACTGAACCGCACCTGCAATAGCATCAATGCCCTTTTGAATGATGAAAGGGTTCACCTTCTCAAAACTTTGTCCTTCTTCGGTTCGTGAAATGACCAAGTAACAACCAGTTGTCGGTGGTGTCACTTCTGTTACATAAACTTTTCGGCGCTTGTTAGTATTAATGGAGGAAGGGTGCTCCATAGCGAAATAAATCCTCCACCATTGCAACCGTCTCCGACCTCGGGCTCTGACTTCTCGGGCGTTACCCCGGCTTGGGTGAGTGGCCTATCTATACCAGACTCACCCCAGGGTCACACCTCCCAGAACATACAGAGGGACCCAATCGTCGTCAGAAGTCAGCAGCTCATGCAATGGCCCCCCGCGGGACTGCAGTTGAACAGCGGATACGAACACAAACCCTACATGACGACCCCGGGTGGTGGGGATGACGCCATTACCCACTCACCCAGCTGCGCACCTGGTGCGCGGGTATCCGTCAGGCTGTGTCCACGGAGGATTAAAAGAAAGATAAAAGAAACTAAAACTGTGTGGGCGTTTCGGATGCAAGGTAGGCCGGCGAGGAAGAAAAAGAGATGCGTAAATGAATGGACGTGGTGCGAAATGTGCAGAAGTAAAAGCGAAGAAAGAAACGATGGCGAGGGGCGACATGATATGAAATGCACAGAACGCACGAGAGCCTACCTTGATTCCCCCGGTCACGAGAACGAACCCACCTCAACCGGACGGGGGTGGAAGGATGATGGCGATGATTGGCTCGGGTACCCCGGGTGCGCCTAACCCGTACTCACAAAAGGTGAGCCCCTGGGGGGCTCAAAATGCACGAGGCTAGAATACAAGCTCCAGTCGGCTTTTGTGAATAACCAGGTAGGTACTCTGGAATGTTGTACGTGGTGTGATAGAAGAGAAACGATGCAGGGGTAATGGTCGCTGGAGTAGCTGTCAGCGACGACGTTCCACTGCAGACGACTAGCACAGCTGGAGTGAGCAAACGGCAAGGTACAAATGAGAAAATGTACCGGAAGAATCAGAAAGAAACGTAGGCTCACCTGTATTGAGAATAGAGAGATTGAACTGATCAAAAATGTCAGAAAGAAGAGTTCCCCTCGCACAAGCCCTTGGCGAACCCCACAGGGGATGATGGGCATTAAGATCTCCCAACAGAAGAAATGGTGTTGGGAGGGCGGACAGGAGAGCTCGAACGTCCGCGGGAGCAAGGGGAGACGTTGGAGGTGAATACACAGAGCTAACAGAAAAGAAAAAACTGGGTAACTGCAGTCTAATGGCAACAGCTTGCAAGTCGGACGTAAGAGTGAAACGTTGAAAATGAACGTCGTTACGCACAAACAACATGTCACCTCCATGAGCAGGAGTACCCTCCTCCTGTTCAAGATCGTAGCGAACCGGAGTATATCCTCGGAGATCAAAAGGATCGTGAGGGCGAAGCTTAGTCTCCTGCAAACACACGACCATAGGCGAATGGCAACGCAATAAAAGTTGCAATTCCGCCCTATGCGATCGTACACCACGTGAATTCCAGGTCAGGATAGCCATTAAGAAAAAGGGATAAACTGTCTACTTAGAAGGGCAGCTTAAAATTACCTTTTGTTTAACCTTTGGGCTCGGGCTTTTGAGTTGGTGAGACTCCATAGCCTCCTCGAAGGGAGGGCCCACGCGCTCAGAGCCAGAAACCGATTCAAGCGCCGAGAATCGATTCTGGGTGGCGATGGGTGAGAGGTGCCGCTGAGCGCGGCTTCTCCCAGGAGCTTCCTGGGACTGCGACCTCCGAGGAGGAGAAAGTGAACTCTGCTTAGTGTGAACACGCGGAGGGTCACACTTCATATCGGTACACACTTCATATCAACTACGTAAGTAATGACAGTGTGCAGATATCGGTACACACTACATATGAACTATGTAAGTAATGACAGTGTGGAGATATCGGTACACACCACATATCAACTATGTACGTAATGACAGTGTGGAGATATCGGTACACACCACATATCAACTATGTAAGTAATGACAGTGTGGAGATATCGGTACACACTACATATCAACTATGTGAGTAATGACAGTGTGGAGATATCGGTACACACTACATATCAACTATGTGAGTAATGACAGTGTGGAGATATCGGTACACACTACATATCAACTATGTAAGTAATGACAGTGTGGAGATATCGGTACACACTACATATCAACTATGTAAGTAATGACAGTGTGGAGATATCGGTACACCGTACATATCAACTATGTGAGTAATGACAGTGTGGAGATATCGGTACACAGTACATATCAACTATGTAAGTAATGACAGTGTGGAGATATCGGTACACAGTACATATCAACTATGTAAGTAATGACAGTGTGGAGATATCGGTACACACTACATATCAACTATGTGAGTAATGACAGTGTGGAGATATCGGTACACACTACATATCAACTATGTAAGTAATGACAGTGTGGAGATATCGGTACACACTACATATCAACTATGTGAGTAATGACAGTGTGGAGATATCGGTACACACTACATATCAACTATGTAAGTAATGACAGTGTGGAGATATCGGTACACACTACACATCACCTATGTGAGTAATGACAGTGTGCAGATATCGGTACACACTGCATATCAACTATGTGAGTAATGACAGTGTGGAGATATCGGTACACACTACATATCAACTATGTGAGTAATGACAGTGTGGAGATATCGGTACACACTACATATCAACTATGTAAGTAATGACAGTGTGGAGATATCGGTACACACTACATATCAACTATGTGAGTAATGACAGTGTGGAGATATCGGTACACAGTACATATCAACTATGTAAGTAATGACAGTGTGGAGATATCGGTACACAGTACATATCAACTATGTAAGTAATGACAGTGTGGAGATATCGGTACACACTACATATCAACTATGTGAGTAATGACAGTGTGGAGATATCGGTACACAGTACATATCAACCATGTAAGTAATGACAGTGTGGAGTATCGGTACACACTACATATCAACTATGTAAGTAATGACAGTGTGGAGATATCGGTACACAGTACATATCAACTATGTAAGTAATGACAGTGTGGAGATATCGGTACACACTACATATCAACTATGTGAGTAATGACAGTGTGGAGATATCGGTACACAGTACATATCAACTATGTAAGTAATGACAGTGTGGAGATATCGGTACACCGTACATAACTATGTGAGTAATGACAGTGTGGAGATATCGGTACACAGTACATATCAACTATGTGAGTAATGACAGTGTGGAGATATCGGTACACACTACATATCAACTATGTGAGTAATGACAGTGTGGAGATATCGGTACACAGTACATATCAACTATGTGAGTAATGACAGTGTGGAGATATCGGTACACACTACATATCAAGCATGTGAGTAATGACAGTGTGGAGATATCGGTACACACTACATATCAACTATGTGAGTAATGACAGTGTGGAGATATCGGTACACACTACATATCAACTATGTGAGTAATGACAGTGTGGAGATATCGGTACACAGTACATATCAACTATGTAAGTAATGACAGTGTGGAGATATCGGTACACAGTACATATCAACTATGTAAGTAATGACAGTGTGGAGATATCGGTACACACTACATATCAACTATGTGAGTAATGACAGTGTGGAGATATCGGTACACACTACATATCAACTATGTGAGTAATGACAGTGTGGAGATATCGGTACACAGTACATATCAACTATGTAAGTAATGACAGTGTGGAGATATCGGTACACAGTACATATCAACTATGTGAGTAATGACAGTGTGGAGATATCGGTACACACTACATATCAACTATGTAAGTAATGACAGTGTGGAGATATCGGTACACAGTACATATCAACTATGTAAGTAATGACAGTGTGGAGATATCGGTACACCGTACATATCAACTATGTGAGTAATGACAGTGTGGAGATATCGGTACACAGTACATATCAACTATGTAAGTAATGACAGTGTGGAGATATCGGTACACAGTACATATCAACTATGTAAGTAATGACAGTGTGGAGATATCGGTACACAGTACATATCAACTATGTAAGTAATGACAGTGTGGAGATATCGGTACACAGTACATATCAACTATGTGAGTAATGACAGTGTGGAGATATCGGTACACAGTACATATCAACTATGTAAGTAATGACAGTGTGGAGATATCGGTACACAGTACATATCAACTATGTGAGTAATGACAGTGTGGAGATATCGGTAAACAGTACATATCAACTATGTGAGTAATGACAGTGTGGAGATATCGGTACACCGTACATAACTATGTGAGTAATGACAGTGTGGAGATATCGGTACACAGTACATATCAACTATGTGAGTAATGACAGTGTGCAGATTTTGGTACACACTACATATCAACTATGTGAGTAATGACAGTGTGGAGATATCGGTAAACAGTACATATCAACTATGTGAGTAATGACAGTGTGGAGATATCGGTACACCGTACATAACTATGTGAGTAATGACAGTGTGGAGATATCGGTACACAGTACATATCAACTATGTGAGTAATGACAGTGTGGAGATATCGGTACACAGTACATATCAACTATGTGAGTAATGACAGTGTGCAGATTTTGGTACACACTACATATCAACTATGTGAGTAATGACAGTGTGGAGATATCGGTACACAGTACATATCAACTATGTGAGTAATGAGTGTGGAGATATCGGTACACAGTACATATCAACTATGTGAGTAATGACAGTGTGCAGATATCTACACTACATGCAAGCTGACTGCATGTCAAGGGTGTAAGTAAAGGACTAGTTACGATCTTATTGCAATGGTGCGTGAGCGAGTAAGAAGCAAACGATCCGCCACTGATACGGTGAAAGTCGTTCAACACGTCATCGGGATCACCACTTTTCACTTCAAAATGACTGTTTTATGTACCACAATGCAGAGATATTTGTATTTGACGTACTTTAGAGCAACATATGTTAAGCAGCAATAATACTTATTTTTGATTCAATAGAGCATTTGGAAAGCATGTTTGTTTTATTATATAAGACACATTACCTGGACAAGGCGCCCTTTAGCAAGGGGTTCACTGCACCCATCATCTTGAGTAATCCAACATGTGCACAACACTAAACACTTTACATCTTGTTATACACACAAACCGTCACTTTTCGGAGACATGCCACGCACAACAGACCCGTGGTGTAACTCTTACTTGACTGAATCCCACTCCAGCCAGCCAGCCTGCCTGCCTGTCCTTGATACCGCCAGTCAGTGAGGTACTGGGTATCTCACCTACTCTCTTTTTCTCATGTATGTATAACAATACTGTTACCAAAAGCGATTCACATTTTTTATAGGTTCGTCGGTATATCACGACTTTCAAATTTCATTCAAGGAAGGAAGAAGAAAAATAAATAGCGATTTTCTTGAGGAAAGTGTATTTGAAAATTCAAACCAATAATAAAGAATGTCTCGAAAAAGGTTAACTTCACAGTAACTTTACTGGACATAAATTGCATGTTTTAACGAGATCTACAGCTTTGTGTAGTATGATTTTGTCTATCTTTTACGGTTTACAAATTATACAATACCCTTCAATATGAAGGGAACTTCACACCTATTTCCAGAAAATTCAAGAGACGTTTATTGTCATGCAAATATCTTAAAACCATTGCATTTTAATTAAAATAGTTTACAGCAACTTTTAAGAAAATAAAAAATAACAAAAATATTACATGTAAAGCTTAGTTTTGAAAATGTTCGTGTCACATGCTTGAAAGACGCTCAACTGAAATAGGTAGTTTGGTATTTAAGCGACTTTTCGTTTTTGAGTTATGCTGTTTTCTCTCTCTCTCTCTCTCTCTCTCACTCATACATACATGAGCCTTGCACCTCAGGTGAAATTTCTCTATCCTATTTTTTGGTTGAAATACACGCCATGTCATGTGCTAAAGGCAGGTGGTAGAGAATGAATATGAAAGTGAAATTGCACCTAACATTTGTCAATAACCGAGTCTTTCCATTCCTAGAAATTTAACACGGAAAAGAAGAAACAGTAAACACCCTTAAACTTTCCAAGTGCAAGAATGTGTATCAAATTAATGTTTTCACTATCTCTACAACATACCTATGGTAGGCATAGATGGTGTTCATATCACTTTCTCTACCCTCTAATATTAGTGAGTATACAAACTATACCTACGATAGTTTTACTTTTCTATCCACTGCAATTTAAACCGCTACACAAATACATTTCCTTGTAGATACGCTATACATGTGCCATGCTGTTTCCACGACATGGACAGAAACAATTGAATATCAACAGGACTAAGGATGGTCAATTACACTATCTGCTCCAAACTTTCAATATCTTTTAAGGGTATTTTTAGCAAGTTAAAATAAAATTCCAAGAGAGAAAGCACCTTTTTTATTTCAATTTTCTTATATCATATTTTGAGAATTATTTAAACGGTAATATTTTAGCATGTCAGATTTGAAATAAGACACAGCCTTGCCATTATGTTTATTTGTTAGAAATGAGAAAATGAAGCACTGCTGAACATCCTCTCGTGTTTCATCGCTTTATTTTAGGCTACTGTACGTTTTACTTTCTCTACTACTTATGGCCAGTATAGCCTTCCACCGAGATTTAATCGCAAATAATGTTTTGAGGCCCTGTGAATCCAAATAAAGCACTTTTGGAAACATGCCCGTGAGTGTGTCTGTAGTTACCATGACTCAAAAACGAATAGTCGGATAAAACCAAACTTGATATTTAGGTTTAGTATCTTCCAAAGACTTTCAAGAAAACCCCCCACTCCAAACTACTCCCTTAAGTCCTCTTCATTCGATAGGGATTTTGTATAAGCTTGTTTAACTGGTAAACGTTAGGTGATAGACGAAAACGTTTTAAAACACACAATGTATTTCAAATAAATCTTTTTTGTGGCATAAGCTGTTTCTGAGATATCCGTTATTAAACGTTTGAATTGTTCATTTCTTGGTCATTCTCTTAAAGTCCTGTCAGCATTCAGTTGTTTCTCGCGATGTCATGGAAACAGTATCGAATTTTAAGGCTAGCATATAACGTCCAGTTGTTAAACATTTGACTATCCCTGTTCTCTTTGTATCTATAACGAAATGTGTAATGTAGCTGTTTCTGCAAAGGTTTATTTGTATTAAAATGAAGTAGATAGGGAAATAAAGTGGGTAAGAATAACTTGTATACCAACTGATAAACGATAGAGGGTAGAGAAAATCATGTTATGTATCATATAGCATTTTTTAACTTATTATGGCACGCAGATTCACTCTCACGTTCTTATTCTATAGAGGGTAGGGAATACGCCATGCCGTGAAGGAAATCGTATTAGTCTGCTGCAGTGTGTGGGCGTTTCAAATTATCTTATCCTCCATAAAGTGTTAGCCGAGCAGTTAGGTTATAGACTGATCTGCTGTGCCCAGGTGAATGGAGACTGTTCAGTGTTATTCCGATTGGCAATGACGCTGGCTTTCATGCAGAGCACCAGTTCTAAAATGTTGCGCTTGGCTTCACCAAACGTTCGTAAGGAAGGACAAATTTCTACCACCATCTGAAGCAAAAACGTAGCACGGACCCTAACATGCTTCAACATACAAGCAACTTGGTTATAACACGAATCTCAAAATTCATTTTCTCGTCTAGATTACTACCCCGAAAGTCTATGCTTTTTCAGCAAAGAGCAAGACGAAAGGAGATATGCACCACGGACGCTGCAGCATCAGTTTGCTTGTTGACAATTGTTGATTGGTAAAGCATGAAAACAAAAGAGGAGGACTTTACTCAACTAAGATGCAGCTAGTGTGATGCTAATTTATACATCCAATAGTAAACTAAGGCAAAACAAAGCAAAAAACACCCAGTCACGTATATGAACATCCCCACACATTATTTCAGTAACTTGTTATTTTTAAATATTTCTTTTACATTTGAAATAACATGATAAATTCGCGCAATTACATAATTAAAGCGATTTTGCAAAAAATGCTGACGTGATAGAAGTAAACGGATTCAGCACATCGAGGTCATATAACATCACTACTTACTTTAGGCAACAATCAAAACGTGCTAGTGCTGCTGAACAATTTGAATCAATAATGACGGATATCTCGGAAATGGCCTATGCCACAAAAAGGTTATTTGAAATAAATTGTGTGTTTTAAATAGATCTACAATTTTTTGCTGTACTACGTTTTCGTCTAAGGCTTAACGTTTACCAATTAGGGTATCATAGGCTACTCCCAGGAAATTCAACGTATACCTACAAATTTTTACTTTCTCTACTATATATAGTAAGTAGCGGAAGTATTGTATTCCAACCAAAAATTTGATACCGATATTTCACAGCTAATACATGTTTTGAGGTGTACTGAACCCATATAAAGCATTTTTGGAAACATGTCCATGTGTGTGTGTGTGTGTGTGTGTGTGTCTGTGAACAGCATAACTCAGAAACGAACAGTCGGATAAACACCAAACTTGGTATTTAGGTTCAGTATCTTCCAGAGATGCGACACGAAGGTTTTCAAGAAAATCCCCCACCCCAGATTACCCTTTACATGAAATTTTTTTTCGAAAATTTTAATTTTCTCAAAAATGGCTCTAACGATTTTGATTAAAATATCACATGTTTAAGATATTGTCATGAGAAATAAAATGTATATCTTGAATTTTCTGGGAATGTCTCCAAAAGTATTCTTCATTGTGAACGACTTTTGCATAACTGGTAAACCATAAGAGATAGACAAAATTTTACTACACAAAAAATGTAGATCGCGTTAAAATACACAATTTATGTCATATACACTTTTTTTGTTGAATGAGCCATTTTCGAGATATTGCTTGTTATTCCCTTAAATTTTCCAATACTTGTACTTTTTCTAAAATGGAAATTTGTTATTCGTTTTTTGTTTTTTTGTTTTTTTTTGTCGTGGTAATGCAAAGAGAATGGAATACTCCACATAGCAACCAGCTCTTAAAATATTTGACTATCGCTTAAAGCCTACCATATTCCCCTTACATCTACAAGAAAATTAACAATAAGATTAACATCTCGATATCTCGATAAACATGAAGCATATGGAGAAGAAGCGTTTGTAAAAATAGTTTGTACAAGAATAGAGAAAATCATGTGAGGGTAACACATCAGAATTTTTCATCTTAATATCTTTGATATATGGTATTTCACTCAAAATCATTACAGCGATTTTTGAGAAAATAAAAAAATTTCCAAAAATGTTGCATTGACGCAGACACACTACGTCCTCCAACCATTCAAGCAATACCTTTGCCTCACGGTTGCTGCTTTTCTCCTCCTACATGTTTTTTTTATACTTTGCCACGGCTGCTCGAGCATGAGATCTTAATCACTGGGTATGCGTGAGTGTACGTACATAGAAACACGAACGCTTTCTTGGAACACTTTTATTCACCATTAAAATAAGACTTAAGATTTGCCGATCACTTTTAAATTCTAAGATGTTACTGTGTCTTTTCCAAGACCGAAGAGTATCAATTATAGCTGAACGTTCGATCCTCTTGCAAGTTCACACCCAGAGAATATTGTTCCGCACCCCAAGAGGGCCCCAACGAGAGTGTCCTCCCCACACGAGCGTCCCAGCGAGAATGTTCTCACCACAGGAGCGATACAAGGAAAAACCTCCTAACTTCCCCTCTCTCCCCTTAAACATTTCGCACCAAAACTGAGCGTCATGAAGCTTCTAGTGACCTTCACATCCTGGCCAGTGCAACTGCACTCATTAATTCCACGAGAAACTGGCTTCAGCGGATTTACCCTTTATACCTGGGGCTGGTCCCTAATTGGCTAAACTGTGCCTGTCTGGCCTTTTTGTCGCTTTTAACAGTCAACAATTTTCCCAATGCTTCTCCTTTTAATACGTGCACTGATTTTAAATATTTTATTATTTATTTTATTTCGCTATCCTTCCCAAATTATTATGATAATTATTGACTTTATAATTTCGACTTCAAATGCCCCCCATATACATTATCATATTATACAATAATATCACAATGTGTATGTCTTGCCCGAAACAATTCCCTCTCAGCAATTTCGCGATTGATCGGCAAACCTTGAATTGGTTACATCATTCTTTTAGAATTAGTCAACATATAAGTTTCTTTACACTGTTTACAATTATGTTCCCTCTACAAATATGGTGGTCATACATACGACTTATCCTTCACATGATTCACTTTAACCATTATTATACAAAATTTACATTCACTAACATCATCATTCAAATTCAACCCATTATTATACGAAATTTACACTCAGTAACATATAGTATTCAAATAAAACAATTATTATATTTTGTTTTCTGTTATTCTGATTGGAGTACATATTTGTTTTCTTTCTTGCAGAATATTATTCTCTTTCTCACTTCACTTTCACATTGTGCACTGATCACTTTCACTTCACTGTCTCTCTTATATTTATTTTACAATTTTCATAACCTAATGATATTTCTATATTTATGCGCTAACGTTTCTCAGAAAATTCACACCGTTTGCATCTTATCAGGAACATTCAATGATTTGCGATAAGGTCTCATAAGTTGTTTGTGCCATTTACCAATAGATTTATTGGTTTTTATATCTACTAACTCAAAAGCATGTTCCCCAAATTTAGCAGTAATAATTACCGGACCTTTATATAAGAGCTTTAACCTACGATTTCTCCCTTTTAATGCGCTGGATAACTTATGGTCCCTGGCAAGCAAAAGGTCTCCTATTTTCGGTTCCCATTTATGCTTTCACTTCTTTACTTTAGATTTCCCTTTTTTCTGCTTTTTCTTTTAACCTGTCAACAACAATTTTAGCCCTTTGTTCTTGGGTATCCCTTTAAAAATAGGTTCCGGTTCAATTCCTTGCATTAACTGTATTGGTGTGAATCCTGTCGTCGTATTGGCGTTATTTATTATCTTTTCTATTACATTACAATACCTTACCCAATTTTTGTGATTACTATGAGTCAGTACACGAAAATAGATTCCAATGTCCTTCAATTTGCTTTCTGTTGGATACCCAGATGGAAAATAAGAGGAACAATGATAGAGTTTTATATTCTGATTCTTTAAGGTCTCCCTGAAGATCTTACTACAATGTGCAGTAGCATTAGATTGGCCTGGCTTTATGAGAATATGGTTTAATATCAGTCATTTCAAACGAATGGGTGTAATTTATGCACCTTCCCGGCCTTTCTGAAAACACTTCCTTATTATCCATTAAAATTTCCCATAATTCTTTCTTTTGTTTCTCATTAGGTCTACTAGCTAGATCCACCTTATTTTCCAACAATTTTTCTATTTCGACACAGTCATTCACTCTATCGTACTTAGTTACATTCTTATTGTTCAATCCTAATCTGGGATTTTCTTGGGGGTTTCTCTTCGCCGTTATTAATACAAAATTTCTCATGTTCTCCATATACTATATTTTCCTCATTAACTTTATCGCACTTCTCTAACCTTACTTCCGCTAATTCCATAGCTCCAATGTTTATAACTTCCACAAAGAATGTTTCCCCTTTTATTTCTTCCTCTACCGGATCCCTGGCAATTATTCCTGAACTACTGTCCTCCAACAATGGTACGACTATGGTATCTTGTTCTGTTTCGAGTTTCAAAATTTTATTTTAAAAATCTATAATGGAGTTCCATGCGTATAGGCTGTCACAACCTCCTATTATTATGTCTGTTACAAGCCTAGGTACTACTAAAAATAGTATCTCAATAAGTTTCTATCCGATTAAATATTCATCATAGCCTGAAACCTCACTCTTTCTTTTCTTTTACCCACTGCTACTGAACAATATATCCCATGTACTAGTAAAGACATCAATTTTAAAACACTGTTTATTAATTCTTCGTAAAAGTTTTGTAAACAAACGGTAGTGTTAGCGCCGGTATCTATTATTGCATGAAATTGTTTACCATTAATGCCAAATTTATCCTTAGTGGATCAGTTAAAATTTCGCTTTCTCCTGACCTATCTCTTCCTTCCTTATATTTCTCTATCATTAGTTGCCTTCCATTATTCCTACTTTTCGTGTACTACTCATTATAGGAATTATTCCCAATCTTCACTGAAGGCGAAGTTGATTGGGTTTGGAGTTTTCCGACACTTTGCTAATTGCTCCTGTCCCAATATCGTTATGTGAATGTCCCGGTTTCGTTTCATGATGGTAATTATTTCCCATTATTTGTCTAGTAGAGTTTATCGCGTCAACCCTATCATCTTGAACTGGTGAATTCCTACCACTTCTAATTCTTGCATCCTGTCTTGGGGAACTTGGTCTATACCTACTGTCATAGTTATTGCTAAAATTATCTCCAGAATAGCATCTGTTTCTAGGATACCTTTCCCTTCTATCATCATATCTATGAGCGTGGACATAATTTACTTCTGCGTTCCGTTCTCTTCGGTAGTTTTCACCTCTTCCCCTATAATTGTTTTCAAAGTTATTTCTCCTTCTGTTATCGTTGTCAATTGTTTTTCGGAAGAGGCCCATGGTATCTATCCCTCATATCAAAATTTCTGTCATTTCCTGGATATGCCCCCTGCCCGAAAATTTTGTAGGACTTCTTCCTTTCTGTATGAAATTCCTATCCTTAATCACGCCATCTTGATTTCTCTTCCGCTCCAAAACGATTAACAAATCTATCCTCCGACGACCAAGTAGAAGTATAGTGGCAGTGTATCCCAATAGCCGCTGCCTCCTCCACGCCAAATCCAACGACCAAGTAGATGTTTACGGGGCAGAGTGTACCCCAATAGCCGCTGCCGCATTCACGCCACCTCCCACGACCAAGTAGATGTTTACGGTCAGTGTACCCCAATAGCCGCTGCCTCCTTCACGCCACCACCACAACCAAGTTGATGTTTACGGGGCAGAGTGTACCCCAATATCCACTGCCTCCTTCACGCCAACTCCCACGACCGAGTAGATGTTTACAGGCAGAGTGCCCCAATATCCGCTGCCTCCTTCACGCCAACTCCCACGACCAAGTAGATGTTTACAGGCAGAGTGTACCCCAATATTCGCTGCCTCCTTCACGCCAGCTCCCACGACCAAGTAGATGTTTACGGGTCCGAGCATGCCCCAATATCCGCTGCCTCCTTCAAGCCAGCTCCCACGACCAAGTAGATGTTTACGGGGCCGAGCATGCCCCAATATCCGCTGCCTCCTTCACGCCAACTCCCACGACCAAGTAGATGTTTACGGACAGAGTGTACCCCAATATCCGCTGCCTCCTTCACGCCACCTCCCACGTTCAAGTAGATGTTTACGGGGCTAAGCGTGCCCCAATATCCGCTGCCTCCTTCACGCCAACTCCCACGACCAAGTAGATGTTTACGGGGCCGAGCATGCCCCAATATCCGCTGCCTCCTTCACGCCAACTCCCACGACCAAGTAGATGTTTACGGGCAGAGTGTACCCCAATATCCGCTGCCTCCTTCACGCCACCTCCCACGTTCAAGTAGATGTTTACGGGGCTAAGCGTGCCCCAATATCCGCTGCCTCCTTCACGCCAACTCCCACGACCAAGTAGATGTTTACGGGCAGAGTGTACCCCAATATCCGCTGCCTCCTTCACGCCACCACCCACGACCAAGTAGATGTTTACGGGCAGAGTGTACCCCAATATCCGCTGCCTCCTTCACGCCACCTCCCACGTTCAAGTAGATGTTTACGGGGCTGAGCGTGCCCCAATATCCGCTGCCTCATTCACGCCAACTCCCACGACCAAGTAGATGTTTACGGCAAGTGTACCCCAATATCCGCTGCCTCCATCACGCCACCACCCACGACCAAGTAGATGTTTACGGGCACAGAGTACCCCAATATCCGCTGCCTGCTTCACGCCACCTACCACGACCAAGTAGATGTTTACGGGGCTGAGCATGCTCCAATATCCACTGCCTCCTTCACGCCACCTCCCACGACCAAGTAGATGTTTACGGTGCAGAGTGTACCCCAATATCCGCTGCCTCCTTCACGCCACCTCCCACGACCAAGTAGATGTTTACGGGGCTGAGTGTACCCCAATATCCGCTACCTCCACGCCAACTCCCACGACCAAGTAGATGTTTACAGGGCTGAGTGTACCCCAATATCCGCTGCCTCCTTCACGCCAACTCTTACGACCAAGTAGATATTTACAGGGCTGAGTGTACCCCAATATCCGCTGCCTCCTTCACGCCAACTCTTACGACCAAGTAGATGTTTATGGGGTTGCGTGTACCCTAATATCCGCTGCCTCCTTCACGCCAACTCCCACGACCAAGTAGATGTTTACAGGGCTGAGTGTACCCCAATATCCGCTGCCTCCTTCACGCCAACGCTTACGACCAAGTAGATGCTTACAGGGCTGAGTGTACCCCAATATCCGCTGCCTCCTTCACGCCAACTCCCACGACCAAGTAGATGCTTACAGGACTGAGTGTACCCCAATATCCGCTGCCTCCTTCACGCCAACTCTTACGACCAAGTAGATGTTTACAGGCAGAGAGTATCCCAATATCCGCTGTCGCGTTTACGCCAACTCCCACGACCATATAGATATTTACGGGCAGAGTATCCCAATATCTGCTGCCTCCTTTATGCCACCTCCCACGACCAATTAGATGTTTACAAGCAATGTACCCCAACATCCGCTGCCTCCTTCACACCACCTCCCACGACCATATAGATATTTACGGGGCTGAGTGTACCCCAATATCCGCTGCCTCCTTCATGCCACTACCCACGACCAATTAGATGTTTAAGGAGCAGAGTGTACCCCAATATCCGCTGCCTCCTTCACGCCACCTCCCACCACCAATTAAATGTGTACAGGCAGAGTGTACCCCGATATCCACTGCCTCCTTCTCGCCACCTCCCACGACCAATTAGATGTTTACGGGCAGAGAGTACCCCTCTATCCACTCCCTCCTTCAGGCCAACTCCCACGACCAAGTAGATGTTTACTGGACTGAGTGTACCCCAATATCCACTGCCTCCTCGCCACCTCCCACGACCAATTAGATGTTTACGGGCAGAGAGTACCCCGATATCCGCTGCCACCTTCACGCCAACTCCCACGACCAATTAGATGTTTACGGGCAGAGAGTACCCCGATATCCGCTGCCTGCTTCACGCCAACTCCCACGACCAATTAGATGTTTACGGGCAGAGAACTCCCCAATACCGCTGCCTCCTTCACGCCACCTCCCACGACCAATAAGATGTTTACGGGCAGAGAGTACCCGGATATCCACTGCCTCCTCGCCACCTCCCACGACCAATTAGATGTTTACGGGCAGAGAGTACCCCAATATCCGCTACCTCCTTCACGCCAACACCCACGACCAAGTAGATGTTTACGGGGCTGAGCATACCCCAATATCCGCTGCCTACTTCACGCCACCACCAGCGACCAAGTAGATGTTTACTGGACTGAGTGTGCCCCAATATCCACTGCCTCCTTCAAGCCACCACCCACGATCAAGTAGATGTTTACAGGGATGAGTGCACCCAAAAATCCGCTGCCTCCTTCACGCCAACTCCCACGATCAACTAGATGCTTACGGGCAGAGTGTACCGCAATATCCACTGCCTCCTTCACTCCACCACCCACGACCAAGTAGATGTTTACCGGGTTGAGCGTGTTCCATTATCCGTTGCCTCCTTCACGTTAACTCCCACGATCAACTAGATGCTTACGGGCAGAGTGTACCGCAATATCCACTGCCTCCTTCACTCCACCACCCACGACCAAGTAAAAGTTTACCGGGTTGAGCGTGCTCCATTATCCGTTGCCTCCTTCACGTCAACTCACCCCAACAAGTAGATGTTTACAGCGCTGAGCGTGCTCCAATATCCGTTGACTCCTTCACGCCAACTCCCACGACCAAGTGGATGTTTACAGGGCTGAGTGCACCCCAATATCCACTGCCTCCTTCACGCCACCACGCACGACCAAGTGGATGTTTACAGGACTGAGTGTACCCCAATATCCACTGCCTCCTTCATGCCACCACCCACGATCAAGTTGATGTTTACAGGGATGAGCGTGCTCCATTATCCGTTGCCTCCTTCACGTCAACTCACCCCACCAAGTAGATGTTTAAAGCGCTGAGCGTGCTCCATTATCCGTTGACTCCTTCACGCCAACTCCCACGACCAAGTGGATGTTTACAGGGCTGAGTGCACCCCAATATCCACTGCCTCCTTCACGCCACCACGCACGACCAAGTGGATGTTTACAGGACTGAGTGTACCCAAAAATCCGCTGCCTCCTTCACGCCAACTCCCACGACCAAGTAGATGTTTACAGGGTTGAGCGTGCTCCATTATCCGTTGCCTCCTTCACGCCAACTCCCACCACCAAGTAGATGTTTACAGGGTTGAGCGTGCTCCAATATCCGTTGACTCCTTTACGCCAACTCCCACGATCAAGTAGATGTTTACAGGGTTGAGCGTGCGCCAATATCCGCTGCCTCCTTCACGCCAACTCCCACGACCAAGTAGATGTTTACAGGGTTGAGCGTGCGCCAATATCCGCTGCCTCCTTCACGCCAACTCCCACGACCAAATAGATGTTTACAGGGTTGAGCGTGCGCCAATATCCGTTGCCTGCTTCACGCCAACTCCCACGACCAAGTAGATGTTTACAGGGTTGAGCGTGCTCCGATATCCGTTGACTCCTTCACGCCAACTCCCACGATCAAGTAGATGCTTACGAGCAGAGTGTACCGCAATATCCACTGCCTCCTTCACGCCACCACCCACGACCAAGTAGATGTTTACAGGCAGAGCGTGTTCCGATATCCGTTGACTCCTTCACACCAACTCCCACGACCAAGTAGATGTTTACAGAGTTGAGCGTGCGCCAATATCCCTTGCCTCCTTCACGCCAACTCCCACCACCAAGTAGATGTTTACAGAGCTGAGCGTGCTCCAATATCCGCTGACTCCTTCACGCCAACTTTCAAGATCAAGTAGATGTTTACGGGCAGAGTGTACCGCAATATCCACTGCCTCCTTCACGCCACCAACCACGACCAAGTAGATGTTTACAGGGCTGAACGTGCTCCGATATCCGCTGCCTCCTTCACGCCAACTCCCACGACCAAGTAGATGTTTACAGGGCTGAACGTGCTCCGATATCCGCTGACTCCTTCACGCCAACTTTCAAGATCAAGTAGATGTTTACAGGGTTCAGCGTGCGCCAATATCCGTTGCCTGCTTCACGCCACCACCCACGACCAAGTAGATATTTACAGGGTTGAGCGTGCGCCAATATCCGCTGCCTCCTTCACGCCAACTCCCACGACCAAATAGATGTTTACAGGGTTGAGCGTGCGCCAATATCCGCTGCCTCCTTCACGCCAACTCCCACGACCAAGTAGATGTTTACAGGGTTGAACGTGCGCCAATATCCGCTGCCTCCTTCACGCCAACTCCCACGACCAAATAGATGTTTACAGGGTTGAGCGTGCGCCAATATCCGTTGCCTGCTTCACGCCAACTCCCACGACCAAGTAGATGTTTACAGGGTTGAGCGTGCGCCAATATCCGTTGCCTCCTTCACGCCAACTCCCACCACCAAATAGATGTTTACAGGGTTGAGCGTGCTCCGATATCCGCTGCCTCCTTCACGCCACCACCCACGACCAAGTAAATGTTTACAGGGCAGAGCGTGCTCCGATATCCGCTGCCTCCATCACGCCACCACCCAGGACCAAGTAGATGTTTACAGGGTTGAGCGTGCTCCGATATCCGCTGCCTCCTTCACGCCACCACCCACGACCAAGTAAATGTTTACAGGGCAGAGCGTGCTCCGATATCCGCTGCCTCCATCACGCCAACTCCCACCACCAAGTAGATGTTTACAGGGTTGAGCGTGCTCCGATATCCGCTGCCTCCTTCACGCCACCACCCACGACCAAGTAAATGTTTACAGGGCAGAGCGTGCTCCGATATCCGCTGCCTCCATCACGCCACCACCCAGGACCAAGTAGATGTTTACGGGGCTGAGTGTATCCTAATATCCGCTGCCTCCTTCACGCCACCTCCAACGACCAAGTAGATGTTTACGGGGCTGATCGTGCCCCAATATCCGCTGCCTCCATCACGCCACCTCCCACGACCAAGTAGATGTTTACGGGGCTGAGTGTACCCCAAAATCCGCTGCCTCCTTCACGCCAACTCCTACGACCAAGTAGATGTTTACGGGCAGAGAGTATCCCAATTTTCGCTGCCGCGTTTACGCCAACTCCCACGACCAATTAGATATTTACGGGCAGAGTATACCAATATCCGCTGGCTTCTTTACGCCACCTCCCACGACCAAATAGATGTTTACGGGGCTGAGCATGCCCCAATATCCACTGCCTCCTTCACGCCACCTCCCACGACCAAGTAGATGTTTACGGGCCTGATCAAACCACAATATCCACTACCTCCTTCACGCCACCTCCCACGACCAAGTAGATGTTTACGGGGCTGAGTGTATCCTAATATCCGCTGCCTCCTTCACGCCACCTCCAACGACCAAGTAGATGTTTACAGGGTTGAGCGTGCGCCAATATCCGCTGCCTCCTTCACGCCAACTCCCACGACCAAATAGATGTTTACAGGGTTGAGCGTACCCCAATATCCGCTGCCTCCTTCAAGCCAACTCCCACGACCAAGTGGATGTTTACAGGGCTGAGTGTACCCCAATATCCACTGCCTCCATCACGCCACCACCCACGACCAAGTGGATGTTTACAGGGCTGAGAGTACCCCAATATCCACTGCCTCCTTTACGCCACCACCCACGATCAAGTAGATGTTTACAGGGATAAGTGTACCCAAAAATGTGCTGCCTCCTTCACGCCAACTCCCACGATCAAGTAGATGCTTACGGGCAGAGTGTACCGCAATATCCACTGCTTCCTTCACTCCACCACTCACGACCAAGTAGATGCTTACAGGGGTGAGCGTGCTCCATTATCCGTTGCCTCCTTCACGCCAACTCCCACCACCATGTAGATGTTTACAGGGTTGAACATGCTCTTATATCCGTTGACTCCTTCACGCCAACTCCCACGACCAAGTGGATGTTTACAGGGCTGAGTGTACCCCAATATCCACTGCCTCCTTCACGCCACCACCCACGACCAAGTGGATGTTTACAAGACTGAGTGTACCCCCATATCCAATACCTCCTACACGCCACCACCCACGATCAAGTAGATGTTTACAGGGATGAGTGTACCCAAAAATCCGCTGCCTCCTTCACGCCAACTCGCACGATCAAGTAGATGCTTACGGAGAGAGTGTACCGCAATATCCACTGTCTCCTTCACGCCTACACCCACGACCAAGTAGATGTTTACAGGGTTGAGCGTGCTCCATTATCCGTTGCCTCCTTCACGCCAACTCCCACCACCAAGTAGATGTTTACAGGGTTGAGCGTGTTCCAATATCCGTTGACTCCATCACGCCAACTCCCACGATCAAGTAGATGCTTACGGGCAGTGTACCGCAATATCCACTGCCTCCTTCACGCCACCACCCTCGACCAAGTAGATGTTTACAGGGCAGAGCTTGCTCCGATACCCGCTGCCTCCCTCACGCCAACTCCCACGACCAAGTAGATGTTTAAAGGGTTTAGCGTGCTCCGATATCCGTTGACTCCTTCACGCCAACTCCCACGACCAAGTAGATGTTTACAAGGTTGAGCGTGCGCCAATATCCGTTGCCTCCTTCACGCCAACTCCCATCACCAAGTAGATGTTTACAGAGCTGAGCGTGCGCCAATATCCGTTTCCTCCTTCACGCCAACTCCCACCACCAAGTAGATGTTTACAGGGTTGAGCGTGCTCCAATATCCGCTGACTCCTTCACGCCAACTCCCAAGATCAAGTAGATGCTTACGGGCAGAGTGTACCGCAATATTCACCGCCTCCTTCACGCCACCACGCACGACCAGGTAGATGTTTACAGGGGTGAGCGTGCTCCGATATCCGCTGCCTCCTTCACGACAACTCCCACGACCAAGTAGATGTTTATAGGGTTGAGCGTGCGCCAATATCGGTTGCCTCTTTCTCGCCAACTCCCACCACCAAGTAGATGTTTACAGCGTTGAGCGTGCGCCAATATCCGTTGCCTCCTTCTCGCCAACTCCCACCACCAAGTAGATGTTTACAGGGTTGAGCGTGCGCCAATATACGCTGCCTCCTTCACGCCAACTCCCACGACCAAGTAGATGTTTATAGGGTTGAGCGTGCGCCAATATCCGTTGCCTCCTTCTCGCCAACTCCCACCACCAAGTAGATGTTTACAGGGTTGAGCGTGCTCCGATATCCGCTGCCTCCTTCACGCCACCACCCACGACCAAGTAGATGTTTACGGGGCTGAGAATACCCCAATATCCACTGCCTACTTCACGCCACCTCACACGACCAAGTAGATGTTAACGGGGCTGCGCGTGCCCCAATATCCACTGCCTCCTTCACGCCACCTCCCACGACCAAGTAGATGCTTACGGGGCTGAGCGTGCCTCAATATCCACTGCCTCCTTCACGCCACCTTCCACGACCAAGTAGATGTTTACGGGGCTGAGCATACCCCAATATCCACTACCTCCTTCACGCCACCTCCCACGACCAAGTAGATGTTTACGGAGCTGAGTGTATCCTAATATCCGCTGCCTCCTTCACGCCACCTCCAACGACCAAGTAGATGTTTACGGGGCTGAGTGTACCCCAATATCCGCTACCTCCTTCATGCCACCTCCCATGACCATTTAGATGTTTACGGGGCTGAGTGTACCCCAATATCCGCTGCCTCCTTCACGCCAACTCCTACGACCAAGTAGATGTTTACGGGCAGAGAGTATCCCAATTATCGCTGCCGCGTTTACGCCAACTCCCACGACCAATTAGATGTTTACAAGCAGTTTACCCCAACATCCGCTGCCTCCTTCACACCACCTCCCAAGACCATATAGATATTAACGGGGCTGAGTGTACCCCAATATCCGCTGCCTCCTTCATGCCACTACCCACGATCAATTAGATGTTTACGGGGAAGAATGTACCCCAATATCCGCTGCCTCATTCTCGCCACCTCCCACGACCAATTAGATGTTTACGGGCAGAGTACCCCAATATCCGCTGCCTCCTTCACGCCAACTTCCACGACCAAGTATATGTTTACTGGACTGAGTGTACCCCAATATCCGCTGCCTCCTTCACGCCAAATCCCACGACCAATTAGATGTTTACGGGCAGAGAGTACCCCAATATCCGCTGCTACCCGCACGCCACCACCCATGACCAAGTATGTGTTTACTGGACTGAGTGTACCCCAATATCCACTGCCTCCTTCACGCCACCTCCCACGACCAAGTAGATGTTTACGGGGCTGAGAGTACCCCAATATCCGCTGCCACCTTCACGCCATCACCAGCGACCAAGTAGATGTTTACTGGACTGAGTGTACCCCAATATCCGCTGCCTCCTTCACGCCAACTCCCACGACCAAGTGGATGTTTACAGGGCTGAGTGTACCCCAATATCCACTGCCTCCTTCACGCCAACTCCCACGACCAAGTGGATGTTTACAGGGCTGAGTGTACCCCAATATCCACTGCCTCCTTCACGCCACCACGCACGACCAAGTGGATGTTTACAGGGCTGAGTGTACCCCAATATCCACTGCCTCCTTCACGCCACCACGCACGACCAAGTGGATGTTTACAGGACTGAGTGTACCCCAATATCCACTGCCTCCTTCACGCCACCACGCACGACCAAGTGGATGTTTACAGCACTGAGTGTACCCCAATATCCACTGCCTCCTTCACGCCACCACGCACGACCAAGTGGATGTTTACAGGACTGAGTGTACCCCAATATCCACTGCCTCCTTCACGCCACCACGCACGACCAAGTGGATGTTTACAGTACTGAGTGTACCCCAATATCCACTGCCTCCTTCACGCCACCACCCACCACCAAGTAGATGTTTACAGGGTTGAGCGTGCTCCGATATCCGCTGCCTCCTTCACGCCAACTCCCACCACCAAGTAGATGTTTACAGGGTTGAGCGTGCTCCGATATCCGCTGCCTCCTTCACGCCAACTCCCAAGACCAAGTAAATGTTTACAGGGTAGATCGTGCTCCGATATCCGTTTCCTCCTTCACGCCAACTCCCACCACCAAGTAGATGTTTACAGGGCAGATCGTGCTCCGATATCCGTTTCCTCCTTCACGCCAACTCCCACCATCAAGTAGATGTTTACAGGGCAGATCGTGCTCCGATATCCGTTTCCTCCTTCACGCCAACTCCCACCATCAAGTAGATGTTTACAGGGCAGATCGTGCTCCGATATCCGTTTCCTCCTTCACGCCAACTCCCACCATCAAGTAGATGTTTACAGGGTTGAGCGTGCTCCGATATCCGCTGCCTCCTTCACGCCAACTCCCACCACCAAGTAGATGTTTACAGGGCAGAGCGTTCTCCGATATCCGTTTCCTCCTTCACGCCAACTCCCACCACCAAGTAGATGTTTACAGGGCAGAGCGTGCTCCGATACCCGTTTCCTCCTTCACGCCAACTCCCACCACCAAGTAGATGTTTACAGGGCAGAGCGTTCTCCGATACCCGTTTCCTCCTTCACGCCAACTCCCACCACCAAGTAGATGTTTACAGGGTTGAGCGTTCTCCGATACCCGTTTCCTCCTTCACGCCAACTCCCACGATCAAGTAGATGTTTACAGGGCAGAGCGTTCTCCGATATCCGTTTCCTCCTTCACGCCAACTCCCACGATCAAGTAGATGTTTACAGGGCAGAGCGTTCTCCGATACCCGTTTCCTCCTTCACGCCACCACCCACGATCAAGTAGATGTTTACAGGGCAGAGCGTTCTCCGATATCCGTTTCCTCCTTCACGCCAACTCCCACGATCAAGTAGATGTTTACAGGGCAGAGCGTTCTCCGATATCCGTTTCCTCCTTCACGCCAACTCCCACGATCAAGTAGATGTTTACAGGGCAGAGCGTTCTCCGATACCCGTTTCCTCCTTCACGCCACCACCCACGATCAAGTAGATGTTTACAGGGCAGAGCGTTCTCCGATATCCGTTTCCTCCTTCACGCCAACTCCCACGATCAAGTAGATGTTTACAGGGCAGAGCGTTCTCCGATATCCGTTTCCTCCTTCACGCCAACTCCCACGATCAAGTAGATGTTTACAGGGTTGAGCGTGCTCCGATATCCGTTTCCTCCTTCACGCCAACTCCCACCACCAAGTAGATGTTTACAGGGCAGAGCGTTCTCCGATATCCGTTTCCTCCTTCACGCCAACTCCCACCACCAAGTAGATGTTTACAGGGTTGAGGGGTTGAGCGTGCTCCGATATCCGTTTCCTCCTTCACGCCAACTCCCACCACCAAGTAGATGTTTACAGGGCAGAGCGTGCTCCGATACCCGTTTCCTCCTTCACGCCAACTCCCACCACCAAGTAGATGTTTACAGGGTTGAGCGTGCTCCGATATCCGCTGCCTCCTTCACGCCAACTCCCACCACCAAGTAGATGTGTACAGGGCAGAGCGTGCTCCGATATCCGCTGCCTCCTTCAGGCCAACTCCCATCACCAAGTAGATGTTCACAGGGTTGAGCGTGCGCCAATATCCGTTGCCTCCTTCTCGCCAACTCCCACCACCAAGTAGATGTTCACAGGGTTGAGCGTGCTCCGATATCCGTTTCCTCCTTCACGCCAACTCGCACGATCAAGTAGATGTTTACAGGGTTGAGCGTGCTCCGATATCCGCTGCCTCCTTCTCGCCAACTCGCACAATCAAGTAGATGTTTACAGGGTTGAGCGTGCTCCGATATCCGTTTCCTCCTTCACGCCAACTCCCACCATCAAGTAGATGTTTACAGGGCAGATCGTGCTCCGATATCCGTTTCCTCCTTCACGCCAACTCGCACGATCAAGTAGATGTTTACAGGGTTGAGCGTGCTCCGATATCCGCTGCCTCCTTCACGCCAACTCCCACCACCAAGTTGATGTTTACAGGGTTGAGCGTGCTCCGATATCCGTTTCCTCCTTCACGCCAACTCCCACGATCAAGTAGATGTTTACAGGGTTGAGCGTGCTCCGATATCAGTTTCCTCCTTCACGCCACCACCCACGATCAAGTAGATGTTTACAGGGTTGAGCGTGCTCCGATATCCGTTTCCTCCTTCACGCCAACTGCCACGATCAAGTAGATGTTTACAGGGTTGAGCGTGCTCCGATATCCGTTTCCTCCTTCACGCCAACTCCCACCATCAAGTAGATGTTTACAGGGTTGAGCGTGCTCCAATATCCGCTGACTCCTTCACGCCAACTCCCACGATCAAGTAGATGTTTACAGGGTTGAGCGTGCTCCGATATCCGTTTCCTCCTTCACGCCAACTCCCACGATCAAGTAGATGTTTACAGGGTTGAGCGTGCTCCGATATCCGTTTCCTCCTTCACGCCACCACCCACGATCAAGTAGATGTTTACAGGGTTGAGCGTGCTCCGATATGCGTTTCCTCCTTCACGCCAACTCGCAAGACCAAGTAGATGTTTACAGGGCAGCGCTACTGGAGGGCTGTAAAGAACGCGGGGTTTAACGCATTTTTGATAAATTAGGTACTCGATAGTGCATTTTCGCTGTGTTACAATCACACCACCTTCTCATCTCTTCTACAAACTATTGCTACGTGCTTCGTGTTAATCAACATGAACGTTTGCAAATAATAGTTTCATTACACATTCCGGTATACACAAGCGGGATTTAGGAGGCTGGGGTGGAGGTCAAGAGTTTAAAAATGATTCGCTATATGCCGGATATGAATATGCTTACTCCCTGCATAGCATACCCGGAAACAAAAGAATGGTGACATAGCATTTTTTTCACAAAAGCTGTGTTTTAACAAGATCTAAATGTTTGGTTCATTGACTTTTTTTTTGTCTCTTATAATTATACAAGTCATTCAGAATGAAGAGGACTTGACAGAAAGTTCATGATATACCTTTTATTAGCTATACAAGTGTCTTAAACGTAAATTAACGGTATTTTAATCAAAATCGTTACTGGCATTTTTTAGAAAAATAAGAAATAACGAAAATATATTCAATGAAAGAAGTAGTCAGAATGAAAACGTTCGTGTCCGCATCCTTGGAACACGCTAAAATTAAATACCAGTTTGCTCTCCATGTGGTACTTCGTTTTAAACTTATGGTGTTCATAGGCAAATACACGTGCGCGTTTTACTGAAAATGTATTTGTTATTTAGCACATCTCTAAATACCTCCTCTAACTATTGTTAAATACGCGCCAGGTGACGTTTGCCAGGCGCATGTCAGCATGTGCAATTTTCAACAAATCAGATGTAGATAAGCGGCTGTAAACAAGATAACAAATACAATGACCTTGGTCCCGTCTCATAGCAAGGACAGAGCACGTGTTACGTGCCATACTAGACGTGTCAATAAATAGTCGACAGAGATTGGAGTTCTTACACCATCACTTACACTAGCTTAGGTTAAACGTCAGCCTAATATATCCACTGTCCAATAAGAGAGTAGAGAACTTAGCTAAAGTTTAACGTCAGCCTAATATATCCACTGTCCAATAAGAGAGTAGAGAACTTAGCTAAAGTTTAACGTCAGCCTGAAATATCCACTGTCCAATAAGAGAGAAAAGAACTTAGCTAAAGTTTAACGTCAGCCTGATATATCCACTGTCCAATAAGAGAGAAAAGAACTTAGCTAAAGTTTAACGTCAGCCTGATATATCCACTGGTCCAATAAGAGAGTAAAGAACTTAGCTAAAGTTTAACGTCAGCCTGATATATCCACTGTCCAATAAGAGAGTAAAGAACTTAGCTAAAGTTTAACGTCAGCCTGATATATCCACTGTCCAATAACAGAGTAAAGAACTTAGCTAAAGTTTAACGTCAGCCTGATATATCCACTGTCCAATAAGAGAGTAGAGAACTTAGCTAAAGTTTAACGTCAGCCTGATATATCCACTGTCCAATAAGAGAGTAGAGAACTTAGCTAAAGTTTAACGTCATCCTGATATACCCACTGTCCAATAAGAGAGTAGAGAACTTAACTAAAGTTTAACGTCAGCCTAATATATCCACTGTCCAATAAGAGAGTAGGGAACTTAGCTAAAGCATAACGTCAGCCTAATACATCCACTGTCCAATAAGAGAGTAGAGAACTTAGCTAAAGTTTAACGTCACGCCTGAAATATCCACTGTCCAATAAGAGAGTAGAGAACTTAGCTAAAGTTTAACGTCAGCCTAATATATCCAGTGTCCAATAAGAGAGTAGAGAACTTAGCTAAAGTTTAACGTCAGCCTGATATACCCACTGTCCAATAAGAGAGTACAGAACTTAGCTACAGTATAACGTCAGCCTAATATATCCACTGTCCAATAAGAGAGTAGAGAACTTAGCTAAAGTTTAACGTCAAGCCTGAAATATCCACTGTCCAATAAGAGAGTAGAGCAGACTTAGCTTAGGTTTAACGTCAGCCTGATATATCGACTGTCCAATAAGAGATTAAAGCAGACTTAGCTAAAGTTTAACGTCAGCCTAATATATCCACTGTCCAATAAGAGAGTAGAGAACATAGATTAGGTTAAACGTCAGCCTGATATATCCATTGTCCAATAAGAGAGTAGAGCAGACTTAGCTTAGGTTTAACGTCAGCCTGATATATCCACTGTCCAATAAGAGAGTAGAGCAGACATACCTTAGGTTAAACGTCAGCCTGATATTACCACTGTCCAATAAGAGAGTAGAGCAGACTTAGCTTAGGTTTAACGTCAGCCTGATATATCCACTGTCCAATAAGAGAGTAGAGAACATAGCTTAGGTTAAACGTCAGCCTGATATATCCACTGTCCAATAAGAGAGTAGAACAGACTTAGCTTAGGTTTAACGTCAGCCTGATATATCCACTGTCGAATATTAGAGTAGAGCACACTTAGCTTAGGCTTAACGTCAGCCTGATATATCCACTGATCAATAAGAGAGTAGAACAGACTTAGCTTAGGTTTAACGTCAGCCTGATATATCCACTGTCCAATATTAGACTACAGAAGACTTAGCTTAGGTTTAACGTCAACCTGATATATACACTGACCAATATTGGAGTAGAGATGACTTAGCTTCGGTTAAACGTCAGCCTGATATATCCACTGACCAATATTAGACTAGAGCAGACTTACCTTAGGTTTAACGTCGGCCTTATATATCCACTTTCCCATATTAGAGTAGAGATGACTTAGCTTAGGTTTAACGTCAGCCTGATATATCCACTTTCGAATATTAGAGTAGAGCAGACTTAGCTTAGGTTTAACGTCAGCCTGATATATCCACTTTCCAATATTAGAGTAGAGCAGACTTAGCTTAGGTTTAACGTCAGCCTGATATATCCATTGCAAATATTAGAGTAGAGCAGACTTAGCTTAGGTTTAACGTCAGCCTGATATATCCACTGACCAATATTAGAGTATAGCAGACTTAGCTTAGGTTTAACGTCAGCCTGATATATCCACTGACCAATATTAGACTAGAGCAGACTTAGCTTAGGTTTAACGTCAGCCTGATATATCCACTGTCCAATATTAGAGTAGAGCAGACTTACCTTAGGTTTAACGTCAGCCTGATATATCCACTATCCAATATTAGAGTAGAGCAGACTTAGCTTAGGTTTAAGGTCAGCCTGATATATCCACTGTCCAATATTAGAGTAGAGCACACTTAGCTTAGGTTTAACGTCAGCCTGACATATTCACTGACCAATATTAGACTTAGAGCAGACTTAGCTTAGGTTTAACGTCAGCCTGATATATCCATTGACAAATATTAGACTTAGAGCAGACTTAGCTTAGGTTTAACGTCAGCCTGATATATCCACTGTCCAATATTAGAGTAGAGCACACTTAGCTTAGGTTTAACGTCAGCCTGACATATTCACTGACCAATATTAGACTTAGAGCAGACTTAGCTTAGGTTTAACGTCAACCGGAGATATCCACTTTCCAATATTAGAGTAGAGATGACTTAGCTTAGGTTTAACGTCAGCCGGATATATCCACTTTCCAATATTAGAGTAGAGATGACTTAGCTTAGGTTTAACGTCAGCCTGATATATCCACTGTCCAATATTAGAGTAGAGCACACTTAGCTTAGGCTAAACGTCAGCCTGATATATCCACTGTCCAATATTAGAGTAGAGATGACTTAGCTTAGGTTAAACGTCAGCCTGATATATCCACTGTCCAATATTAGAGTAGAGCAGAATTAGCTTAGGTTAAACGTCAGGCTGATAAATCCAGTGTCCAATAAGACAGTAGAGGAGACTTAGGTTAGGTTTAACGTCAGCCTGATATATCCACTGTCCAATAAGAGAGTAGAGCAGACTTAGCTTAGGTTAAACGTCAGCCTGATATATCCAGTGCCCAATAAGAGAGTAGAGCAGACTTAGCTTAGTTTTAAAGTCATCCTGATATATCGACTCTCCAATAAGACAGTAGAGCAGACTTAGCTTAGTTTTAAAGTCCTGATATATCGACTCTCTAATAAGACAGTAGAGCAGACTCAGCTTTGGTTTAAAGTCCTGATATATCGACTCTCCAAAAAGACAGTAGAGCAGACTTAGCATAGTTTTAAAGTCATCCTGATATATCGACTCTCTAATAAGACAGTAGAGCAGACTTAGCTTTGGTTTAAATTCCTGATATATCGACTCTCTAATAAGATAGTAGAGCAGACTTAGCTTTGGTTTAAAGTCATCCTGATAAATTCGACTCTCTAATAAGACAGTAGAGCAGACATAGCTTATGTTTAATGTCAGCCTGATATATCCACTGTCCAATAAGAGAGTAGAAAACTTAGCTTAGGTTAAACGTCAGCCTGATGTATCCACTGTCCAATAAAAGAGTAGAGAACCTAGCTTAGGTTTAACGTCAGCCTGATATATCTCCAATAAGAGAGGAGAGCAGACTTAGCTTAGCTTAAACGTCAGCCTGATATATCACTGTCGAATAAGAGAGTAGAGAACTTAGCTTAGGTTTAACGTCAGCCTGATATATCTCCAATAATAGACTAGAGCAGACTTAGCTTAGCTTAAACGTCAGCCTGATATATCACTGTCGAATAAGAGAGTAGAGAACTTAGCTTAGGTTTAACGTCAGCCTGATATATCCACTGTCCAATAAGAGAGTAGAGAACTTAGCTTAGGTATAACGTCAGCCTGATATATCCACTGTCCAATAAGAGATTAGAGAACTTAGCTTAGGTTAAACGTTAGCCTGATGTATCCATTGTCCAATAAGAGAGTAGGGACAGTTAGGTTAGGTTTAATGTACCGGGCTCCTGAACTTGAGAAGTGGGACAGTTAGGTTAGGTTTTATGTACCGGGCTCCTGAAATTGAGAAGTGGGACAGTTAGGTTAGGTTTAATGTGCCGGGCTCCTAAACTTGAGAAGAGGCTCAGTTAGGTTAGCTTTAATGTACCGGGCTCCTGAACTTTAGAAGTAGCTCAGTTAGGTTAGGTTTCATGTACCGGGCTCCTGAACTTTAGAAGTGGCTCAGTTAGGTTAGGTTTAATTTGCCGGGATCCTGCACTTTAGAAGTGGCTCAGTTAGGTTAGGTTTCATGTACCGGGCTCCTGAACTTGAGAAGTGGGACAGTTCGGTTAGGTGTAATGTACCGGGGTCCTGAACTTGAGAAGAGGCACAGTTAGGTTAAATTTAATGTACTAGGCTCCTCAACTTGAGAACCGGCACAATTAGGTTAGGTTTAATGTACGAGGCTCCTGAAGCTGAGAAGAGGCACAGTTAGGTTAGGTTTAATGTACCAGGCTCCTGAACTTGAGAAGAGGCACTGTTAGGTTAGGTTTAATGTACCGGGCTCCTGAACTTGAGAAGAGGCACTGTTAGGTTAGGTTTAATGTACCGGGCTCCTGAACTTGAGAAGAGGCTCAGTTAGGTTTAATGTACTAGGGTCCTGAACTTGAGAAGAGGCTCAGTTAGGTTAGGTTTAATGTACTAGGCTCCTGAACTTGAGAATAGGCACAGTTAGGTTAACTTTAATGCACCAGGCTCCTGAACTTGAGAAGAGGCTCAGTTAGGTTAGGTTTAATGTACTAGGCTCCTGAACTTGAGAAGAGGCACAGTTAGGTTGGGTTTAATGTACCAGATCCCCCATCATGAGAAGTGGAAAGTTAGGTTAGGTTTAATGTACCGAACCCCCAACATGAGAAGTGGGACAGTTAGGTTCGGTTTAATGTACCGGACTCTCCAACATGAAAAGTGGGACAGCTAGATTAGGTTTAAAATACCGAACCCGTCATTATGGGAAGTGGAAAGTTAGGTTAGGTTTAATGTACCGGGCTCCGCAACATAAGAAGTGGGACAGTTAGGTTAGGTTTAATGTACCGGGTCCGCAACATGAGAAGTGGACAGTTAGGTTAGGTTTAATGTACCGGACTCCCCAACATGAGAAGTGGGACAGTTAGGTTAGGTTTAATGTACCGGACTCCCCAACATGAGAAGTGGGACAGTTTGGTTAGGTTTAATGTACCGGACTCCCCAACATGAGAAGTGGGACAGTTAGGTTAGGTTTAATGTACCGGACTCCCCAACATGAGAAGTGGGACAGTTAGGTTAGGTTTAAGGTACTGGACTGCCCAACATAAGAAGTGGGACAGTTAGGTTTAATGTACCGGGCTCCGCACAATGAGAAGTGAGAGTTAGGGTTGGTCTAATGTACCGGAGTCCGCAACATAAGAAGTGGGGCAGTTAGGTTAGGTATAATGTACCGGGCTCCGCAACCTGAGAAGTGGGACAGTTAGGTTAGGTTTAAAGTACCGGGTGCACAACATGAGACGTGGGACAGTTAGGTTAGGTTTAATGTACCGGAGTCCGCAACATGAGAAGTGAGACAGGTTAGGTTTAATGTACAGGGCTCCGCAACATGAGACGTGGGACAGTTAGGTTAGGCTTAATGTACCGGTCTCCCCAACATGAGAAGTGGGACATTTAGGTTAGGTTTAATGTACCGGACTCCCCAACATAAGAAGTGGGACAGCTAGGTTAGGTTTAATGTACCGGACTCCCCAACATAAGAACTGGGACAGTTAGGTTAGGTTTAATGTACCGGGTCCGCAACATGAGAAGTGGGACAGTAAGGTTAGGTTTGATGTACCGGGTCCGCAACATCAGAAGTGGGACAGTTAGGTTAGGTTTGATGTACCGGGTCCGCAACATGAGAAGTGGGACAGTTAGGTTAGGTTTAATGTACCGGAGTCCCCAACATGAGAAGTGGGACAGTTAGATTAGGTTTAATGTACCGGACTCCCCAACATGAGAAGTGAGACAGTTAGGTTTGGTTTAATGTACCTGACTCCCCAACATGACAAGTGGGACAGTTAGGTTAGGTTTAATGTACCGGACTCCCCAACATAAGTGGGGCAGTTAGGTTAGGTTTAATGTACCGGACTCCCCAACATAAGAAGTGGGACGGTTAGGTTTAATATACCCTGCTCCGCAACATGAGAAGTGGGGCAGTTAGGTTAGGTTTAATGTACCGGGCTCCCCAACATAAGAAGTGGGACAGTTAGGTTAGGTTTAATGTACCGGACTCCCCAACATAAGAAGTGGGACAGTTAGGTTAGGTTTAATGTACCCGGCTCCGCAACATGAGAAGTGGGACAGTTAGGGTTGGTGTAATGTACCGGGCTCCGCAATATGAGAAGTGGGACAGTTAGGTTAGGTTTTATGTACCTGGCTCCGCAACATGAGAAGTGGGACAGTTAGGTTAGGTTTAATGTACCGGGCTCCGCAACATGAGAAGTGGGACAGTTAGGTTAGGTTTAATGTACCGGAGTCCGCAACATGAGAAACGGGACAGTTAGGTTAGGTTTAATGTACCGGAGTCCGCAACATGAGAAGTGGGACAGTTAGGTTTGGTTTAATGTACCGAACTCCCCAACATGAGAAGTGGGATAGTTAGGTTAGGTTTAATGTACCGGGCTCCGCAACATGAGAAGTCAGACAGTTAGGGTTGGTGTAATGTACCGGAGTCCGCAACATAAGAGGTGGGACAGTTAGGTTAGGTTAGCTTTAATGTACCGGACTCCGCAACATGAGAAGTGAGACAGGTTAGGTTTAATGTACCGGGCTCCGCAACATGAGAAGTGGGACAGTTACGTTACGTTTAATGTACCGGGCGCCGCAACATGAGAAGTGGGACAGTTAGGTTAGGTTTAATGTACCGAACTCCCCAACATGAGAAGTGGGACAGTTAGGTTAGGTTTAATGTACCGGCTCCCCAATATAAGAATTGGGACAGTTAGGTTAGGTTTAATGTACCGTACTCCCCAACATAAGAAGTGGGACAGTTAGGTTAGGGTTAATGTACCGGGCTCCGAAACATGAGAAGTGAGACAGTTAGGGTTGGTGTAATGTACCGGACTCCCAAACATGAGAAGTGGGACAGTTAGGTTAGGTTTAATGTACCGGGCTCCGCAACATGAGAAGTGGGACGGTTAGGTTTAATGTACTGGGTCCGCAAGATGAGAAGTGGGACAGTTAGGTTAGGTTTAATGTACTGGGTCCGCAAGATGAGAAGTGGGACAGTTAGGTTAGGTTTAATGTACCGGGTCCGAAACATGAGAAGTGGGACAGTTAGGTTAGGTTTAATGTACCGGAGTCCGCAACATAGAAGTGAGACAGGTTAGGTTTAATGTACCGGGCTCCGCAACATGAGAAGTGGGACAGTTAGGTTAGATTTAATGTACCGGACTCCCCAACATAAGAAGTGAGACAGTTTGGTTAGGTTTAATGTACCGGACTTCCCAACATGAGAAGCGGGACAGTGAGGTTAGGTTTAATGTACCGGACTCCCGAACCTGAGAAGTGAGACAGTTAGGTTAGGTTTAAGGTGCCGGAATCCCCAACATGAAGAGAGGTCATTTGGTTTTGAAATAATGTACCGGATTACCGAACATGAGAAGTGAGGCAGTTACGTTAAGTTTAATGTACCGGATTCCTCAACATGAGAAGCGGGACGGTTAGGTTAAATGTACCGGACTTCCCAACATGAGAAGTGGGACGGTTAGGTTAGGTTTAATGTACATGATTCCCCAACATGAGATGAGGTCAGTTGCTTTTGAAATAATGTACCATACTCTCCAACACGAGAAGTGGGACAGTTGGTTTAGAAATAATGTACCGGGCTGTCCAGTATGATAAGCGAAAATGTTGCTTTAAAAATAATGTACGGACTCTACGTCATGAGAAGTGGGATAGTTGGTTTAGAAATAATGTATCGGACTCAGCATCTTGAGAAGTGGGACAGATGGTTTAGAAATAATGTACCGGACTCTACATCTTGAGAAGTGGGATAGTTGGTTTAGAAATAATGTACCGGGCTGTCCAATATGATAAGCGAAAAGGCTGCTTTAGAAATAAATTACGGAATCTACATAATGAGAAGTGGGATAGTTGGTTTAGAAATAATGTACTGGACTCTCCAACATGAGAATTGGGACAGTTGGTTTAGAAATAATGTACCGGACTCTCCAACGTGAGATCTGGGACAGTTGGTTTAGAAATAATGTACTGGACTCTCCAACATGAGAAGTGGGACAGTTAGATAAGGTTTAATGTACCGGACTCTCCAACATGAGAATTGGGACAGTTGGTTTCGAGATAATGTACTGGAGTCTCCAACGTGAGATCTGGGACAGTTGGTTTAGAAATAATGTACCGAACTCCCCAACATGAGAAGTGGGACAGTTAGGTTAGGTTTAATGTACCGGGCTCCGGAACATGAGAAGTGACACAGTTAGGGTTGGTTTAATGTACCGCAGTCCGCAACATAAGAAGTGGGACAGTTAGGATAGGTTTAACGTACCGGGCTCCGCAACATGAGAAGTGGGACAGTTAGGTTTGGTGTAATCTACCGGGCTCCGCAACATGAGAAGTGGGACAGTTAGGTTAGGTTTAATGTACCGGGCTCAGCAACATGAGAAGTGGGACAGATAGGTTAGGTTTAATGTACCGGAGTCCGCAACATGAGAAGCAGGACAGTTAGGTTAGGTTTAATGTACCGGAGTCCGCAACGTGAGAAGTGGGACAGTTAGGTTTGGTTTAATGTACGCAACTCCCCAAAATGAGAAGTGGGACAGTTAGGTTAGGTTTAATGTACCGGGCTCCGCAACATGAGAAGTGAGACGGTTAGGGTTGGTGTAATGTACCGGAGTCCGCAACATAAGAAGTGGGACAGTTAGGTTAAGTTTAATGTACCGAGCTCCGCAACATGAGAAGTGGGACAGTTAGGTTAGGTTTAATGTACCGGGCTCCGCAACATGAGAAGTGAGGCAGTTAGGTTAGGTTTAATGTACCGGAGTCCGCAACATAGAAGTGAGACAGGTTAGGTTTAATGTACCGGGCTCCGCAACATGAAAAGTGGGACAGTTAGGTTAGGTTTAATGTACCGGACTCCCCAACATGAGAAGTGGGACAGTTAGGTTAGGTTTAATCTACCGGACTCCCCAACATGAGAAGTGGTACAGTTAGGTTAGGTTTAATGTACCGGACTCCCCAACATGAGAAGTTGGACAGTTAGGTTAGGTTTAATGTACCGGACTCCCCAACATAAGTGGGACAGTTAGGTTAGGTTTAATGTACCGGACTCCCCAACATAAGTGGGACAGTTAGGTTAGGTTTAATGTACCGGACTCCCCAAAATAAGAAGTGGAACAGTTAGGTTAGGTTTAATGCACCGGGCTCCGCAACATGAGAAGTGAGATAGTTAGGGTTGGTTTAATGTACCGCAGTCCGCTACATAAGAAGTGGGACAGTTAGGTTAGGTTTAATGTACTGGGCTCCGCAACATGAGAAGTGGGACAGTTAGGTTTGGTTTAATGTACCGGGCTCCGCAACATGAGAAGTGGGACAGTTAGGTTAGGTTTAATGTACCGGGCTCCGCAACATGAGAAGTGGGACAGATAGGTTAGGTTTAATGTACCGGAGTCCGCTACATGAGAAGCGGGACAGTTAGGTTAGGTTTAACGTACCGGAGTCCGCAACGTGAGAAGTGGGACATTTAGGTTTGGTTTAATGTACCGAACTCCCCAACATGAGAAGTGGGACAGTTAGGTTAGGTTGAATGTACCGGGCTCCGCAACATGAGTAGTGAGACAGTTAGGGTTGGTGTAATGTACCGGAGTCGGCAACATAAGAAGTGGGACAGGTTAGGTTTAATGTACCGGGCTCCGCAACATGAGAAGTGGGACAGTTAGGTTAGGCATTAATGTACCGGACTCCCCAACATGAGAAGTGGGACAGTTAGGTTAGGTTTAATGTACCGAACTCCCCATCATGAGAAGTGGGACAGTTAGGTTAGGTTTAATGTACCGGACTCCCCAACATAAAAGGGACAGTTAGGTTAGGTTTAATGTACCGGACTCCCCAACATAAGAAGTGGGACAGTTCGGTTTAATGTACCGGGCTCCGCAACATGAGAAGTGAGACAGTTAGGGTAGGTGTAATGTACCGGAGTCCGCAACATAAGAAGTGGGACAGTTAGGTTAGGTTTAATGTACCGGTCTCCGCAACATGAGAAGTGGGACAGTTAGGTTAGGTTTAAAGTACCGGGTCCGCAACATTAGAAGTGGGACAGTTAGGTTAGGTTTAATGTACCGGAGTCCGCAACATGAGAAGTGAGACAGGTTAGGTTTAATGTACCGGGCTCCGCAACATGAGAAGTGGGACAGTTAGGTTAGGTTTAATGTACCGGACTCCCCAACATGAGAACTGGGACATTTAGGTTAGGTTTAATGTACCGGACTCCCCAACATAAGAAGTGGGACATTTAGGTTAGGTTTAATGTACCGGAGTCCGCAACATAAGAAGTGGGACAGTTAGGTTTAATGTACCGGGCGCGGCAACATGAGAAGTGAGACAGTTAGTGTAGGTGTAATGTACCGGAGTCCGCAACATAAGAAGTGGGACAGTTAGGTTAGGTTTAATGTACCGGGCTCCGCAACATGAGAAGTGGGACAGTTAGGTTAGGTTTAAAGTACCGGGTCCGCAACATGAGAAGTGGGACAGTTAGGTTAGGTTTAATGTACCGTAGTCCGCAACATGAGAAGTGAGACAGGTTAGGTTTAATGTACCGGGCTCCGCAACATGAGAAGTGGGACAGTTAAGTTAGGTTTAATGTACCGGACTCCCCAACATGAGAACTGGGACATTTAGGTTAGGTTTAATGTACCGGACTCCCCAACATAAGAAGTGGGACATTTAGGTTAGGTTTAATGTACCGGAGTCCGCAACATAAGAAGTGGGACAGTTAGGTTAGGTTTAATGTACCGGACTCCCCAACATGAGAAGTGGGACAGTTAGGTTTAATGTACCGGATTCCCCAACATGAGAAGTGGGACAGTTAGGTTAGGTTTAATGTACCGTACTCCCCAACATATGAAGTCGGACAGTTAGGTTTGGTTTAATGTACCGGACTCCCCAACATAAGAAGTAGGACAGTTAGGTTAGGTTTAATGTACCGGACTCCCCAACATAAGAAGTGGGACAATTAGGTTAGGTTTAGTGTACCGGACTCCCCAACATAAGAAGTGGGACAGTTAGGTTAGGTTTAGTGTACCGGACTCCCCAACCTGAGAAGTGGGACAGTTAGGTTAGGTTTAGTGTACCGGACTCCCCAACATAAGAAGTGGGACAGTTAGGTTAGGTTTAGTGTACCGGGCTCCCCAACATAAGAAGTGGGACAGTTAGGTTAGGTTTAGTGTACCGGACTCCCCAACATGAGAAGTGGGACAGTTAGGTTAGGTTTAGTGTACCGGACTCCCAAACATGAGAAGTGGGACAGTTAGGTTAGGTTTAAAGTACCGGACTCCCCAACATAAGAAGTGGGACAGTTAGGTTAGGTTTAATGTACCGGGTCCGCAACATGAGAAGTGGGACAGTTAGGTTAGGTTTAGTGTACCGGACTCCCCAACATAAGAAGTGGGACAGTTAGGTTAGGTTTAGTGTACCGGACTCCCAAACATGAGAAGTGGGACAGTTAGGTTAGGTTTAATGTACCGGACTCCCCAACATAAGAAGTGGGACAGTTAGGTTAGGTTTAATGTACCGGGTCCGCAACATGAGAAGTGGGACAGTTAGGTTAGGTTTAGTGTACCGGACTCCCCAACATAAGAAGTGGGACAGTTAGGTTAGGTTTAGTGTACCGGGCTCCCCAACATAAGAAGTGGGACAGTTAGGTTAGGTTTAGTGTACCGGAGTCCCCAACATGAGAAGTGGGACAGTTAGGTTAGGTTTAATGTACCGGAGTCCCCAACATGAGAAGTGGGACAGTTAGGTTTAATGTACTGGGCTCCGCAACATGAGAAGTGGGACAGTTAGGTTAGGTTTAATGTACCGGGCTCCGCAACATGAGAAGTGGGACAGTTAGGTTAGGTTTAATCTACCGGAGTCTCCAACATGAGAAGTGGGACAGTTAGGTTAGGTTTAATGTACCGGACTCCCCAACATGAGAAGTGGGACAGTTAGGTTAGGTTTAATGTACTGGACTGCCCAACATAAGAAGTGGGACAGTTAGGTTTAATGTACCGGGCTCCGCACAATGAGAAGTGAGAGTTAGGGTTGGTGTAATGTACCGGAGTCCGCAACATAAGAAGTGGGGCAGTTAGGTTAGGTATAATGTACCGGGCTCCGCAACCTGAGAAGTGGGACAGTTAGGTTAGGTTTAAAGTACCGGGTGCACAACATGAGACGTGGGACAGTTAGGTTAGGTTTAATGTACCGGAGTCCGCAACATGAGAAGTGAGACAGGTTAGGTTTAATGTACCGGGCTCCGCAACATGAGACGTGGGACAGTTAGGTTAGGCTTAATGTACCGGTCTCACCAACATGAGAAGTGGGACATTTAGGTTAGGTTTAATGTACCGGACTCCCCAACATAAGAAGTGGGACAGCTAGGTTAGGTTTAATGTACCGGACTCTCCAACATAAGAACTGGGACAGTTAGGTTAGGTTTAATGTACCGGGTCCGCAACATGAGAAGTGGGACAGTAAGGTTAGGTTTAATGTCCCGGGCTCCCCAACATAAGAAGTGGGACAGCTAGGTTAGGTTTAATGTCCCGGACTCCCCAACATTAGAAATGGGACAGTTAGGTTAGGTTTGATGTACCGGGTCCGCAATATGTGAAGTGGGACAGTTAGGTTAGGTTTGATGTACCGGGTCCGCAACATGAGAAGTGGGACAGTTAGGTTAGGTTTAATGTACCGGAGTCCCCAACATGAGAAGTGGGACAGTTAGATTAGGTTTAATGTACCGGACTCCCCAACATGAGAAGTGAGACAGTTAGGTTTGGTGTAATGTACCTGACTCCCCAACATGACAAGTGCGACAGTTAGGTTAGGTTTAATCTACCAGACTCCCCAACATAAGTGGGGCAGTTAGGTTAGGTTTAATGTACCGGACTCCCCAACATAAGAAGTGGGACGGTTAGGTTTAATATACCCTGCTCCGCAACATGAGAAGTCGGGCAGTGAGGTTAGGTTTAATGTACCGGGCTCCCCAACATAAGAAGTGGGACAGTTAGGTTAGGTTTAATGTATCGGACTCCCCAACATAAGAAGTGGGACAGTTAGGTTAGGTTTAATGTACCCGGCTCCGCAACATGAGAAGTGGGACAGGTAGGGTTGGTGTAATGTACCGGGCTCCGCAACATGAGAAGTGGGACAGTTAGGTTAGGTTTAATGTACCTGGCTCCGCAATATGAGAAGTGGGACAGTTAGGTTAGGTTTAATGTACCGGGCTCCGCAACATGAGAAGTGGGACAGTTAGGTTAGGTTTAATGTACCGGAGTCCGCAACATGAGAAACGGGACAGTTAGGTTAGGTTTAATGTACCGGAGTCCGCAACATGAGAAGTGGGACAGTTAGGTTTGGTTTAATGTACCGAACTCCCCAACATGAGAAGTGGGATAGTTAGGTTAGGTTTAATGTACCGGGCTCCGCAACATGAGAAGTCAGACAGTTAGGGTTGGTGTAATGTACCGGAGTCCGCAACATAAGAGGTGGGACAGTTAGGTTAGGTTAGGTTTAATGTACCGGACTCCGCAACATGAGAAGTGAGACAGGTTAGGTTTAATGTACCGGGCTCCGCAACATGAGAAGTGGGACAGTTACGTTAGGTTTAATGTACCGGGCGCCGCAACATGAGAAGTGGGACAGTTAGGTTAGGTTTAATGTACCGAACTCCCCAACATGAGAAGTGGGACAGTTAGGTTAGGTTTAATGTACCGGCTCCCCAATATAAGAAGTGGGACAGTTAGGTTAGGTTTAATGTACCGTACTCCCCAACATAAGAAGTGGGACAGTTAGGTTAGGGTTAATGTACCGGGCTCCGAAACATGAGAAGTGAGACAGTTAGGGTTGGTGTAATGTACCGGACTCCCAAACATGAGAAGTGGGACAGTTAGGTTAGGTTTAATGTACCGGGCTCCGCAACATGAGAAGTGGGACGGTTAGGTTTAATGTACTGGGTCCGCAACATGAGAAGTGGGACAGATAGGTTTGGTTTAATGTACTGGGTCCGCAACATGAGAAGTGGGACAGTTAGGTTAGGTTTAATGTACCGGGTCCGAAACATGAGAAGTGGGACAGTTAGGTTAGGTTTAATGTACCGGAGTCCGCAACATAGAAGTGAGACAGGTTAGGTTTAATGTACCGGGCTCCGCAACATGAGAAGTGGGACAGTTAGGTTAGATTTAATGTACCGGACTCCCCAACATAAGAAGTGGGACAGTTAGGTTAGGTTTAATGTACCGAACTTCCCAACATGAGAAGCGGGACAGTGAGGTTAGGTTTAATGTACCGGACTCCCGAACCTGAGAAGTGAGACAGTTAGGTTAGGTTTAAGGTGCCGGAATCCCCAACATGAAGAGAGGTCATTTGGTTTTGAAATAATGTACCGGATTACCGAACATGAGAAGTGAGGCAGTTACGTTAAGTTTAATGTACCGGATTCCTCAACATGAGAAGCGGGACGGTTAGGTTAAATGTACCGGACTTCCCAACATGAGAAGTGGGACGGTTAGGTTAGGTTTAATGTACATGATTCCCCAACATGAGATGAGGTCAGTTGCTTTTGAAATAATGTACCATACTCTCCAACACGAGAAGTGGGACAGTTGCTTTAGAAATAATGTACCGGGCTGTCCAGTATGATAAGCGAAAATGTTGCTTTAAAAATAATGTACGGACTCTACGTCATGAGAAGTGGGATAGTTGGTTTAGAAATAATGTATCGGACTCTGCATCTTGAGAAGTGGGACAGATGGTTTAGAAATAATGTACCGGACTCTACATCTTGAGAAGTGGGATAGTTGGTTTAGAAATAATGTACCGGGCTGTCCAATATGATAAGCGAAAAGGCTGCTTTAGAAATAAATTACGGAATCTACATCATGAGAAGTGGGATAGTTGGTTTAGAAATAATGTACTGGACTCTCCAACATGAGAATTGGGACAGTTGGTTTAGAAATAATGTACCGGACTCTCCAACGTGAGATCTGGGACAGTTGGTTTAGAAATAATATACTGGACTCTCCAACATGAGAAGTGGGACAGTTAGATAAGGTTTAATGTACCGGACTCTCCAACATGAGAATTGGGACAGTTGGTTTCGAGATAATGTACTGGAGTCTCCAACGTGAGATCTGGGACAGTTGGTTTAGAAATAATGTACCGAACTCCCCAACATGAGAAGTGGGACAGTTAGGTTAGGTTTAATGTACCGGGCTCCGGAACATGAGAAGTGACACAGTTAGGGTTGGTTTAATGTACCGCAGTCCGCAACATAAGAAGTGGGACAGTTAGGATAGGTTTAACGTACCGGGCTCCGCAACATGAGAAGTGGGACAGTTAGGTTTGGTGTAATCTACCGGGCACCGCAACATGAGAAGTGGGACAGTTAGGTTAGGTTTAATGTACCGGAGTCCGCATCGTGAGAAGTGGGACAGTTAGGTTTGGTTTAATGTACCCAACTCCCCAAAATGAGAAGTGGGACAGTTAGGTTAGGTTTAATGTACCGGGCTCCGCAACATGAGAAGTGAGACAGTTAGGCTTGGTTTAATGTACCGAGCTCCGCAACATGAGAAGTGGGACAGTTAGGTTAGGTTTAATGTACCGGGCTCCGCAACATGAGAAGTGGGGCAGTTAGGTTAGGTTTAATGTACCGGAGTCCGCAACATAGAAGTGAGACAGGTTAGGTGTAATGTACCGGGCTCCGCAACATGAGAAGTGGGACAGTTAGGTTAGGTTTAATGTACCGGACTCCCCAACATGAGAAGTGGGACAGTTAGGTTAGGTTTAATGTACCGGACTCCCCAACATGAGAAGTGGGACAGTTAGGTTAGGTTTAATGTACCGGACTCCCCAAAATAAGAAGTGGAACAGTTAGGTTAGGTTTAATGCACCGGGCTCCGCAACATGAGAAGTGAGATAGTTAGGGTTGGTTTAATGTACCGCAGTCCGCTACATAGGAAGTGGGACAGTTAGGTTAGGTTTAATGTACTGGGCTCCGCAACATGAGAAGTGGGACAGTTAGGTTTGGTTTAATGTACCGGGCTCCGCAACATGAGAAGTGGGACAGTTAGGTTAGATTTAATGTACCGGGCTCCGCAACATGAGAAGTGGGACAGATAGGTTAGGTTTAATGTACCGGAGTCCGCAACATGAGAAGCGGGACAGTTAGGTTAGGTTTAATGTACCGGAGTCCGCAACGTGAGAAGTGGGACATTTAGGTTTGGTTTAATGTACCGAACTCCCCAACATGAGAAGTGGGACAGTTAGGTTAGGTTGAATGTACCGGGCTCCGCAACATGAGTAGTGAGACAGTTAGGGTCGGTGTAATGTACCGGAGTCGGCAACATAAGAAGTGGAACAGGTTAGGTTTAATGTACCGGGCTCCGCAACATGAGAAGTGGGACAGTTAGGTTAGGCATTAATGTACCGGACTCCCCAACATGAGAAGTGAGACAGTTAGGTTAGGTTTAATGTACCGAACTCCCCATCATGAGAAGTGGGACAGTTAGGTTAGGTTTAATGTACCGGACTCCCCAACATAAAAGGGACAGTTAGGTTAGGTTTAATGTACCGGACTCCCCAACATAAGAAGTGGGACAGTTAGGTTTAATGTACCGGGCTATGCAACATGAGAAGTGAGACAGTTAGGGTAGGTGTAATGTAACGGAGTCCGCAACATAAGAAGTGGGACAGTTAGGTTAGGTTTAATGTACCGGTCTCCGCAACATGAGAAGTGGGACAGTTAGGTTAGGTTTAAAGTACCGGGTCCGCAACATTAGAAGTGGGACAGTAAGGTTAGGTATAATGTACCGGAGTCCGCAACATGAGAAGTGAGACAGGTTAGGTTTAATGTACCGGGCTCCGCAACATGAGAAGTGGGACAGTTAGGTTAGGTTTAATGTACCGGACTCCCCAACATGAGAACTGGGACATTTAGGTTAGGTTTAATGTACCGGACTCCCCAACATAAGAAGTGGGACATTTAGGTTAGGTTTAATGTACCGGAGTCCGCAACATAAGAAGTGGGACAGTTAGGTTTAATGTACCGGGCGCGGCAACATGAGAAGTGAGACAGTGTAGGTGTAATGTACCGGAGTCCGCAACATAAGAAGTGGGACAGTTAGGTTAGGTTTAATGTACCGGGCTCCGCAACATGAGAAGTGGGACAGTTAGGTTAGGTTTAAAGTACCGGGTCCGCAACATGAGAAGTGGGACAGTTAGGTTAGGTTTAATGTACCGTAGTCCGCAACATGAGAAGTGAGACAGGTTAGGTTTAATGTACCGGGCTCCGCAACATGAGAAGTGGGACAGTTAGGTTAGGTTTAATGTACCGGGCTCCGCAACATGAGAAGTGGGACAGTTAGGTTAGGTTTAATGTACCGGACTCCCCAACATGAGAACTGGGACATTTAGGTTAGGTTTAATGTACCGGACTCCCCAACATAAGAAGTAGGACATTTAGGTTAGGTTTAATGTACCGGAGTCCGCAACATAAGAAGTGGGACAGTTAGGTTAGGTTTAATGTACCGGACTCCCCAACATGAGAAGTGGGACAGTTAGGTTAGGTTTAATGTACCGTACTCCCCAACATAAGAAGTCGGACAGTTAGGTTTGGTTTAATGTACCGGACTCCCCAACATAAGAAGTGGGACAGTTAGATTAGGTTTAATGTACCGGACTCCCCAACATAAGAAGTGGGACAATTAGGTTAGGTTTAGTGTACCGGACTCCCCAACATAAGAAGTGGGACAGTTAGGTTAGGTTTAGTGTACCGGACTCCCCAACATGAGAAGTGGGACAGTTAGGTTAGGTTTAGTGTACCGGACTCCCCAACATAAGAAGTGGGACAGTTAGGTTAGGTTTAGTGTACCGGGCTCCCCAACATAAGAAGTGGGACAGTTAGGTTAGGTTTAGTGTACCGGACTCCCCAACATAAGAAGTGGGACAGGTAGGTTAGGTTTAATGTACCGGGTCCGCAACATGAGAAGTGGGACAGTTAGGTTAGGTTTAGTGTACCGGACTCCCCAACATAAGAAGTGGGACAGTTAGGTTAGGTTTAGTGTACCGGACTCCCAAACATGAGAAGTGGGACAGTTAGGTTAGGTTTAATGTACCGGACTCCCCAACATAAGAAGTGGGACAGTTAGGTTAGGTTTAATGTACCGGGTCCGCAACATGAGAAGTGGGACAGTTAGGTTAGGTTTAGTGTACCGGACTCCCCAACATAAGAAGTGGGACAGTTAGGTTAGGTTTAGTGTACCGGGCTCCCCAACATAAGAAGTGGGACAGTTAGGTTAGGTTTAGTGTACCGGAGTCCCCAACATGAGAAGTGGGACAGTTAGGTTAGGTTTAATGTACCGGAGTCCCCAACATGAGAAGTGGGACAGTTAGGTTTAATGTACTGGGCTCCGCAACATGAGAAGTGGGACAGTTAGGTTAGGTTTAATGTACCGGGCTCCGCAACATGAGAAGTGGGACAGTTAGGTTAGGTTTAATCTACCGGAGTCTCCAACATGAGAAGTGGGAGAGTTAGGTCAGGTTTAATGTACCGGGCTCCCCAACATGAGAAGTGGGACAGTTAGGTTAGGTTTAATGTACCGGGCTCCGCAACATGAGAAGTGGGACAGTTAGGTTAGGTTTAATGTACCGGGCTCCCCAACATGAGAAGTGGGACAGTTAGGTTAGGTTTAATGTACCGGAGTCCCCAACATGAGAAGTGGTACAGTTAGGTTAGGTTTAGTGTACCGGGCTCCCCAACATAAGAAGTGGGACAGTTAGGTTAGGTTTAGTGTACCGGGCTCCCCAACATAAGAAGTAGGACAGTTAGGTTAGTTTTAGTGTACCGGACTCCCCAACATGAGAAGTGGGACACTTAGGTTAGGTTTAGTGTACCGGTCTCCCCAACATGAGAAATGGAACAGTTAGGTTAGGTTTAATGTACCGGACTCCCCAACATAAGAAGTGGGACGGTTAGGTTTAATGTACCGGCTCCCCAATATAAGAAGTGGGACAGTTAGGTTAGGTTTAATGTACCGTACTCCCCAACATAAGAAGTGGGACAGTTAGGTTAGGGTTAATGTACCGGGCTCCGAAACATGAGAAGTGAGACAGTTAGGGTTGGTGTAATGTACCGGACTCCCAAACATGAGAAGTGGGACAGTTAGGTTAGGTTTAATGTACCGGGCTCCGCAACATGAGAAGTGGGACGGTTAGGTTTAATGTACTGGGTCCGCAAGATGAGAAGTGGGACAGTTAGGTTAGGTTTAATGTACTGGGTCCGCAAGATGAGAAGTGGGACAGTTAGGTTAGGTTTAATGTACCGGGTCCGAAACATGAGAAGTGGGACAGTTAGGTTAGGTTTAATGTACCGGAGTCCGCAACATAGAAGTGAGACAGGTTAGGTTTAATGTACCGGGCTCCGCAACATGAGAAGTGGGACAGTTAGGTTAGATTTAATGTACCGGACTCCCCAACATAAGAAGTGAGACAGTTTGGTTAGGTTTAATGTACCGGACTTCCCAACATGAGAAGCGGGACAGTGAGGTTAGGTTTAATGTACCGGACTCCCGAACCTGAGAAGTGAGACAGTTAGGTTAGGTTTAAGGTGCCGGAATCCCCAACATGAAGAGAGGTCATTTGGTTTTGAAATAATGTACCGGATTACCGAACATGAGAAGTGAGGCAGTTACGTTAAGTTTAATGTACCGGATTCCTCAACATGAGAAGCGGGACGGTTAGGTTAAATGTACCGGACTTCCCAACATGAGAAGTGGGACGGTTAGGTTAGGTTTAATGTACATGATTCCCCAACATAAGATGAGGTCAGTTGCTTTTGAAATAATGTACCATACTCTCCAACACGAGAAGTGGGACAGTTGGTTTAGAAATAATGTACCGGGCTGTCCAGTATGATAAGCGAAAATGTTGCTTTAAAAATAATGTACGGACTCTACGTCATGAGAAGTGGGATAGTTGGTTTAGAAATAATGTATCGGACTCAGCATCTTGAGAAGTGGGACAGATGGTTTAGAAATAATGTACCGGACTCTACATCTTGAGAAGTGGGATAGTTGGTTTAGAAATAATGTACCGGGCTGTCCAATATGATAAGCGAAAAGGCTGCTTTAGAAATAAATTACGGAATCTACATAATGAGAAGTGGGATAGTTGGTTTAGAAATAATGTACTGGACTCTCCAACATGAGAATTGGGACAGTTGGTTTAGAAATAATGTACCGGACTCTCCAACGTGAGATCTGGGACAGTTGGTTTAGAAATAATGTACTGGACTCTCCAACATGAGAAGTGGGACAGTTAGATAAGGTTTAATGTACCGGACTCTCCAACATGAGAATTGGGACAGTTGGTTTCGAGATAATGTACTGGAGTCTCCAACGTGAGATCTGGGACAGTTGGTTTAGAAATAATGTACCGAACTCCCCAACATGAGAAGTGGGACAGTTAGGTTAGGTTTAATGTACCGGGCTCCGGAACATGAGAAGTGACACAGTTAGGGTTGGTTTAATGTACCGCAGTCCGCAACATAAGAAGTGGGACAGTTAGGATAGCTTTAACGTACCGGGCTCCGCAACATGAGAAGTGGGACAGTTAGGTTTGGTGTAATCTACCGGGCTCCGCAACATGAGAAGTGGGACAGTTAGGTTAGGTTTAATGTACCGGGCTCCGCAACATGAGAAGTGGGACAGATAGGTTAGGTTTAATGTACCGGAGTCCGCAACATGAGAAGCAGGACAGTTAGGTTAGGTTTAATGTACCGGAGTCCGCAACGTGAGAAGTGGGACAGTTAGGTTTGGTTTAATGTACGCAACTCCCCAAAATGAGAAGTGGGACAGTTAGGTTAGGTTTAATGTACCGGGCTCCGCAACATGAGAAGTGAGACGGTTAGGGTTGGTGTAATGTACCGGAGTCCGCAACATAAGAAGTGGGACAGTTAGGTTAAGTTTAATGTACCGAGCTCCGCAACATGAGAAGTGGGACAGTTAGGTTAGGTTTAATGTACCGGGCTCCGCAACATGAGAAGTGGGGCAGTTAGGTTAGGTTTAATGTACCGGAGTCCGCAACATAGAAGTGAGACAGGTTAGGTTTAATGTACCGGGCTCCGCAACATGAAAAGTGGGACGGTTAGGTTTAATGTACCGGACTCCCCAACATGAGAAGTGGGACAGTTAGGTTAGGTTTAATGTACCGGACTCCCCAACATGAGAAGTGGGACAGTTAGGTTAGGTTTAATGTACCGGACTCCCCAACATGAGAAGTGGTACAGTTAGGTTAGGTTTAATGTACCGGACTCCCCAACATGAGAAGTTGGACAGTTAGGTTAGGTTTAATGTACCGGACTCCCCAACATAAGTGGGACAGTTAGGTTAGGTTTAATGTACCGGACTCCCCAACATAAGTGGGACAGTTAGGTTAGGTTTAATGTACCGGACTCCCCAAAATAAGAAGTGGAACAGTTAGGTTAGGTTTAATGCACCGGGCTCCGCAACATGAGAAGTGAGATAGTTAGGGTTGGTTTAATGTACCGCAGTCCGCTACATAAGAAGTGGGACAGTTAGGTTAGGTTTAATGTACTGGGCTCCGCAACATGAGAAGTGGGACAGTTAGGTTTGGTTTAATGTACCGGGCTCCGCAACATGAGAAGTGGGACAGTTAGGTTAGGTTTAATGTACCGGGCTCCGCAACATGAGAAGTGGGACAGATAGGTTAGGTTTAATGTACCGGAGTCCGCTACATGAGAAGCGGGACAGTTAGGTTAGGTTTAACGTACCGGAGTCCGCAACGTGAGAAGTGGGACATTTAGGTTTGGTTTAATGTACCGAACTCCCCAACATGAGAAGTGGGACAGTTAGGTTAGGTTGAATGTACCGGGCTCCGCAACATGAGTAGTGAGACAGTTAGGGTTGGTGTAATGTACCGGAGTCGGCAACATAAGAAGTGGGACAGGTTAGGTTTAATGTACCGGGCTCCGCAACATGACAAGTGGGACAGTTAGGTTAGGCATTAATGTACCGGACTCCCCAACATGAGAAGTGGGACAGTTAGGTTAGGTTTAATGTACCGAACTCCCCATCATGAGAAGTGGGACAGTTAGGTTAGGTTTAATGTACCGGACTCCCCAACATAAAAGGGACAGTTAGGTTAGGTTTAATGTACCGGACTCCCCAACATAAGAAGTGGGACAGTTCGGTTTAATGTACCGGGCTCCGCAACATGAGAAGTGAGACAGTTAGGGTAGGTGTAATGTACCGGAGTCCGCAACATAAGAAGTGGGACAGTTAGGTTAGGTTTAATGTACCGGTCTCCGCAACATGAGAAGTGGGACAGTTAGGTTAGGTTTAAAGTACCGGGTCCGCAACATTAGAAGTGGGACAGTTAGGTTAGGTTTAATGTACCGGAGTCCGCAACATGAGAAGTGAGACAGGTTAGGTTTAATGTACCGGGCTCCGCAACATGAGAAGTGGGACAGTTAGGTTAGGTTTAATGTACCGGACTCCCCAACATGAGAACTGGGACATTTAGGTTAGGTTTAATGTACCGGACTCCCCAACATAAGAAGTGGGACATTTAGGTTAGGTTTAATGTACCGGAGTCCGCAACATAAGAAGTGGGACAGTTAGGTTTAACGTACCGGGCGCGGCAACATGAGAAGTGAGACAGTTAGTGTAGGTGTAATGTACCGGAGTCCGCAACATAAGAAGTGGGACAGTTAGGTTAGGTTTAATGTACCGGGCTCCGCAACATGAGAAGTGGGACAGTTAGGTTAGGTTTAAAGTACCGGGTCCGCAACATGAGAAGTGGGACAGTTAGGTTAGGTTTAATGTACCGTAGTCCGCAACATGAGAAGTGAGACAGGTTAGGTTTAATGTACCGGGCTCCGCAACATGAGAAGTGGGACAGTTAAGTTAGGTTTAATGTACCGGACTCCCCAACATGAGAACTGGGACATTTAGGTTAGGTTTAATGTACCGGACTCCCCAACATAAGAAGTGGGACATTTAGGTTAGGTTTAATGTACCGGAGTCCGCAACATAAGAAGTGGGACAGTTAGGTTAGGTTTAATGTACCGGACTCCCCAACATGAGAAGTGGGACAGTTAGGTTTAATGTACCGGATTCCCCAACATGAGAAGTGGGACAGTTAGGTTAGGTTTAATGTACCGTACTCCCCAACATATGAAGTCGGACAGTTAGGTTTGGTTTAATGTACCGGACTCCCCAACATAAGAAGTAGGACAGTTAGGTTAGGTTTAATGTACCGGACTCCCCAACATAAGAAGTGGGACAATTAGGTTAGGTTTAGTGTACCGGACTCCCCAACATAAGAAGTGGGACAGTTAGGTTAGGTTTAGTGTACCGGACTCCCCAACCTGAGAAGTGGGACAGTTAGGTTAGGTTTAGTGTACCGGACTCCCCAACATAAGAAGTGGGACTGTTAGGTTAGGTTTAGTGTACCGGGCTCCCCAACATAAGAAGTGGGACAGTTAGGTTAGGTTTAGTGTACCGGACTCCCCAACATGAGAAGTGGGACAGTTAGGTTAGGTTTAGTGTACCGGACTCCCAAACATGAGAAGTGGGACAGTTAGGTTAGGTTTAAAGTACCGGACTCCCCAACATAAGAAGTGGGACAGTTAGGTTAGGTTTAATGTACCGGGTCCGCAACATGAGAAGTGGGACAGTTAGGTTAGGTTTAGTGTACCGGACTCCCCAACATAAGAAGTGGGACAGTTAGGTTAGGTTTAGTGTACCGGACTCCCAAACATGAGAAGTGGGACAGTTAGGTTAGGTTTAATGTACCGGACTCCCCAACATAAGAAGTGGGACAGTTAGGTTAGGTTTAATGTACCGGGTCCGCAACATGAGAAGTGGGACAGTTAGGTTAGGTTTAGTGTACCGGACTCCCCAACATAAGAAGTGGGACAGTTAGGTTAGGTTTAGTGTACCGGGCTCCCCAACATAAGAAGTGGGACAGTTAGGTTAGGTTTAGTGTACCGGAGTCCCCAACATGAGAAGTGGGACAGTTAGGTTAGGTTTAATGTACCGGAGTCCCCAACATGAGAAGTGGGACAGTTAGGTTTAATGTACTGGGCTCCGCAACATGAGAAGTGGGACAGTTAGGTTAGGTTTAATGTACCGGGCTCCGCAACATGAGAAGTGGGACAGTTAGGTTAGGTTTAATCTACCGGAGTCTCCAACATGAGAAGTGGGACAGTTAGGTTAGGTTTAATGTACCGGACTCCCCAACATGAGAAGTGGGACAGTTAGGTTAGGTTTAATGTACTGGACTGCCCAACATAAGAAGTGGGACAGTTAGGTTTAATGTACCGGGCTCCGCACAATGAGAAGTGAGAGTTAGGGTTGGTGTAATGTACCGGAGTCCGCAACATAAGAAGTGGGGCAGTTAGGTTAGGTATAATGTACCGGGCTCCGCAACCTGAGAAGTGGGACAGTTAGGTTAGGTTTAAAGTACCGGGTGCACAACATGAGACGTGGGACAGTTAGGTTAGGTTTAATGTACCGGAGTCCGCAACATGAGAAGTGAGACAGGTTAGGTTTAATGTACCGGGCTCCGCAACATGAGACGTGGGACAGTTAGGTTAGGCTTAATGTACCGGTCTCAACAACATGAGAAGTGGGACATTTAGGTTAGGTTTAATGTACCGGACTCCCCAACATAAGAAGTGGGACAGCTAGGTTAGGTTTAATGTACCGGACTCTCCAACATAAGAACTGGGACAGTTAGGTTAGGTTTAATGTACCGGGTCCGCAACATGAGAAGTGGGACAGTAAGGTTAGGTTTAATGTCCCGGGCTCCCCAACATAAGAAGTGGGACAGCTAGGTTAGGTTTAATGTCCCGGACTCCCCAACATTAGAAATGGGACAGTTAGGTTAGGTTTGATGTACCGGGTCCGCAATATGTGAAGTGGGACAGTTAGGTTAGGTTTGATGTACCGGGTCCGCAACATGAGAAGTGGGACAGTTAGGTTAGGTTTAATGTACCGGAGTCCCCAACATGAGAAGTGGGACAGTTAGATTAGGTTTAATGTACCGGACTCCCCAACATGAGAAGTGAGACAGTTAGGTTTGGTTTAATGTACCTGACTCCCCAACATGACAAGTGCGACAGTTAGGTTAGGTTTAATCTACCAGACTCCCCAACATAAGTGGGGCAGTTAGGTTAGGTTTAATGTACCGGACTCCCCAACATAAGAAGTGGGACGGTTAGGTTTAATATACCCTGCTCCGCAACATGAGAAGTCGGGCAGTGAGGTTAGGTTTAATGTACCGGGCTCCCCAACATAAGAAGTGGGACAGTTAGGTTAGGTTTAATGTATCGGACTCCCCAACATAAGAAGTGGGACAGTTAGGTTAGGTTTAATGTACCCGGCTCCGCAACATGAGAAGTGGGACAGGTAGGGTTGGTGTAATGTACCGGGCTCCGCAACATGAGAAGTGGGACAGTTAGGTTAGGTTTAATGTACCTGGCTCCGCAATATGAGAAGTGGGACAGTTAGGTTAGGTTTAATGTACCGGGCTCCGCAACATGAGAAGTGGGACAGTTAGGTTAGGTTTAATGTACCGGAGTCCGCAACATGAGAAACGGGACAGTTAGGTTAGGTTTAATGTACCGGAGTCCGCAACATGAGAAGTGGGACAGTTAGGTTTGGTTTAATGTACCGAACTCCCCAACATGAGAAGTGGGATAGTTAGGTTAGGTTTAATGTACCGGGCTCCGCAACATGAGAAGTCAGACAGTTAGGGTTGGTGTAATGTACCGGAGTCCGCAACATAAGAGGTGGGACAGTTAGGTTAGGTTAGGTTTAATGTACCGGACTCCGCAACATGAGAAGTGAGACAGGTTAGGTTTAATGTACCGGGCTCCGCAACATGAGAAGTGGGACAGTTACGTTAGGTTTAATGTACCGGGCGCCGCAACATGAGAAGTGGGACAGTTAGGTTAGGTTTAATGTACCGAACTCCCCAACATGAGAAGTGGGACAGTTAGGTTAGGTTTAATGTACCGGCTCCCCAATATAAGAAGTGGGACAGTTAGGTTAGGTTTAATGTACCGTACTCCCCAACATAAGAAGTGGGACAGTTAGGTTAGGGTTAATGTACCGGGCTCCGAAACATGAGAAGTGAGACAGTTAGGGTTGGTGTAATGTACCGGACTCCCAAACATGAGAAGTGGGACAGTTAGGTTAGGTTTAATGTACCGGGCTCCGCAACATGAGAAGTGGGACGGTTAGGTTTAATGTACTGGGTCCGCAACATGAGAAGTGGGACAGATAGGTTAGGTTTAATGTACTGGGTCCGCAACATGAGAAGTGGGACAGTTAGGTTAGGTTTAATGTACCGGGTCCGAAACATGAGAAGTGGGACAGTTAGGTTAGGTTTAATGTACCGGAGTCCGCAACATAGAAGTGAGACAGGTTAGGTTTAATGTACCGGGCTCCGCAACATGAGAAGTGGGACAGTTAGGTTAGATTTAATGTACCGGACTCCCCAACATAAGAAGTGGGACAGTTAGGTTAGGTTTAATGTACCGAACTTCCCAACATGAGAAGCGGGACAGTGAGGTTAGGTTTAATGTACCGGACTCCCGAACCTGAGAAGTGAGACAGTTAGGTTAGGTTTAAGGTGCCGGAATCCCCAACATGAAGAGAGGTCATTTGGTTTTGAAATAATGTACCGGATTACCGAACATGAGAAGTGAGGCAGTTACGTTAAGTTTAATGTACCGGATTCCTCAACATGAGAAGCGGGACGGTTAGGTTAAATGTACCGGACTTCCCAACATGAGAAGTGGGACGGTTAGGTTAGGTTTAATGTACATGATTCCCCAACATGAGATGAGGTCAGTTGCTTTTGAAATAATGTACCATACTCTCCAACACGAGAAGTGGGACAGTTGCTTTAGAAATAATGTACCGGGCTGTCCAGTATGATAAGCGAAAATGTTGCTTTAAAAATAATGTACGGACTCTACGTCATGAGAAGTGGGATAGTTGGTTTAGAAATAATGTATCGGACTCTGCATCTTGAGAAGTGGGACAGATGGTTTAGAAATAATGTACCGGACTCTACATCTTGAGAAGTGGGATAGTTGGTTTAGAAATAATGTACCGGGCTGTCCAATATGATAAGCGAAAAGGCTGCTTTAGAAATAAATTACGGAATCTACATCATGAGAAGTGGGATAGTTGGTTTAGAAATAATGTACTGGACTCTCCAACATGAGAATTGGGACAGTTGGTTTAGAAATAATGTACCGGACTCTCCAACGTGAGATCTGGGACAGTTGGTTTAGAAATAATATACTGGACTCTCCAACATGAGAAGTGGGACAGTTAGATAAGGTTTAATGTACCGGACTCTCCAACATGAGAATTGGGACAGTTGGTTTCGAGATAATGTACTGGAGTCTCCAACGTGAGATCTGGGACAGTTGGTTTAGAAATAATGTACCGAACTCCCCAACATGAGAAGTGGGACAGTTAGGTTAGGTTTAATGTACCGGGCTCCGGAACATGAGAAGTGACACAGTTAGGGTTGGTTTAATGTACCGCAGTCCGCAACATAAGAAGTGGGACAGTTAGGATAGGTTTAACGTACCGGGCTCCGCAACATGAGAAGTGGGACAGTTAGGTTTGGTGTAATCTACCGGGCACCGCAACATGAGAAGTGGGACAGTTAGGTTAGGTTTAATGTACCGGGCTCCGGAACATGAGAAGTGACACAGTTAGGGTTGGTTTAATGTACCGCAGTCCGCAACATAAGAAGTGGGACAGTTAGGATAGGTTTAACGTACCGGGCTCCGCAACATGAGAAGTGGGACAGTTAGGTTTGGTGTAATCTACCGGGCACCGCAACATGAGAAGTGGGACAGTTAGGTTAGGTTTAATGTACCGGAGTCCGCATCGTGAGAAGTGGGACAGTTAGGTTTGGTTTAATGTACCCAACTCCCCAAAATGAGAAGTGGGACAGTTAGGTTAGGTTTAGTGTACCGGGCTCCCCAACATAAGAAGTGGGACAGTTAGGTTAGGTTTAGTGTACCGGGCTCCCCAACATAAGAAGTGGGACAGTTAGGTTAGTTTTAGTGTACCGGACTCCCCAACATGAGAAGTGGGACACTTAGGTTAGGTTTAGTGTACCGGTCTCCCCAACATGAGAAATGGAACAGTTAGGTTAGGTTTAATGTACCGGACTCCCCAACATAAGAAGTGGGACGGTTAGGTTTAATGTACCGGGTCCGCAACATGAGAAGTGGGACAGTTAGGTTAGGTTTAGTGTACCGGACTCCCCAACATAAGAAGTGGGACAGTTAGGTTAGGTTTAGTGTACCGGGCTCCCCAACATAAGTGGGACAGTTAGGTTAGGTTTAGTGTACCGGAGTCCCCAACATGAGAAGTGGGACAGTTAGGTTTAATGTACCGGGCTCCCCAACATAAGAAGTGGGACAGTTAGGTTAGGTTTAATGTACCGGACTCCCCAACATAAGAAGTGGGACAGTTAGGTTTGGTTTAATGTACCGGACTCCCCAACATAAGAAGTGGGACAGTTAGGTTAGGTTTAATGTACCGGACTCCCCAACATAAGAAGTGGGACAGTTAGGTTAGGTTTAGTGTACCGGACTCCCCAACATAAGAAGTGGGACAGTTAGGTTAGGTTTAGTGTACCGGACTCCCCAACATGAGAAGTGGGACAGTTAGGTTAGGTTTAGTGTACCGGACTCCCCAACATAAGAAGTGGGACAGTTAGGTTAGGTTTAGTGTACCGGGCTCCCCAACATAAGAAGTGGGACAGTTAGGTTAGGTTTAGTGTACCGGACTCCCCAACATGAGAAGTGGGACAGTTAGGTTAGGTTTAGTGTACCGGACTCCCAAACATGAGAAGTGGGACAGTTAGGTTAGGTTTAATGTACCGGTCTCCCCAACATAAGAAGTGGGACAGTTAGGTTAGGTTTAATGTACCGGGTCCGCAACATGAGAAGTGGGACAGTTAGGTTAGGTTTAGTGTACCGGACTCCCCAACATAAGAAGTGGGACAGTTAGGTTAGGTTTAGTGTACCGGGCTCCCCAACATAAGAAGTGGGACAGTTAGGTTAGGTATAGTGTACCGGAGTCCCCAACATGAGAAGTGGGACAGTTAGGTTAGGTTTAATGTACCGGAGTCCCCAACATGAGAAGTGGGACAGTTAGGTTTAATGTACTGGGCTCCGCAACATGAGAAGTGGGACAGTTAGGTTAGGTTTAATGTACCGGGCTCCGCAACATGAGAAGTGGGACAGTTAGGTTAGGTTTAATCTACCGGAGTCTCCAACATGAGAAGTGGGAGAGTTAGGTTAGGTTTAATGTACCGGGCTCCCCAACATGAGAAGTGGGACAGTTAGGTTAGGTTTAGTGTACCGGGCTCCGCAACATGAGAAGTGGGACAGTTAGGTTAGGTTTAATGTACCGGGCTCCCCAACATGAGAAGTGGGACAGTTAGGTTAGGTTTAATGTACCGGAGTCCCCAACATGAGAAGTGGTACAGTTAGGTTAGGTTTAGTGTACCGGACTCCCCAACATAAGAAGTGGGACAGTTAGGTTAGGTTTAGTGTACCGGGCTCCCCAACATAAGAAGTGGGACAGTTAGGTTAGGTTTAGTGTACCGGGCTCCCCAACATAAGAAGTGGGACAGTTAGGTTAGTTTTAGTGTACCGGACTCCCCAACATGAGAAGTGGGACAGTTAGGTTAGGTTTAGTGTACCGGACTCCCCAACATGAGAAATGGAACAGTTAGGTTAGGTTTAATGTACCGGACTCCCCAACATAAGAAGTGGGACGGTTAGGTTTAATGTACCGGGTCCGCAACATGAGAAGTGGGACAGTTAGGTTAGGTTTAGTGTACCGGACTCCCCAACATAAGAAGTGGGACAGTTAGGGTAGGTTTAGTGTACCGGGCTCCCCAACATAAGTGGGACAGTTAGGTTAGGTTTAGTGTACCGGAGTCCCCAACATGAGAAGTGGGACAGTTAGGTTTAATGTACCGGGCTCCCCAACATAAGAAGTGGGACAGTTAGGTTAGGTTTAATGTACCGGAGTCCCCAACATGAGAAGTGGGACAGTTAGGTTTAATGTACTGGGCTCCGCAACATGAGAATTGGGACAGTTAGGTTAGGTTTAATGTACCGGGCTCCGCAACATGAGAAGTGGGACAGTTAGGTTAGGTTTAATCTACCGGAGTCCCCAACATGAGAAGTGGGACAGTTAGGTTAGGTTTAATGTACCGGGCTCCCCAACATGAGAAGTGGGACAGTTAGGTTAGGTTTAATGTACCGGGCTCCGCAACATGAGAAGTGGGACAGTTAGGTTAGGTTTAATGTACCGGGCTCCCCAACATGAGAAGTGGGACAGTTAGGTTAGGTTTAATGTACCGGAGTCCCCAACATGAGAAGTGGGACAGTTAGGTTAGGTTTAATGTACCGGGCTCCGCAACATTTGGTAAAGACGAATACCATCTTTACCAATTGCGAGCGACACAGAATGTGAAAGCTGAAAAATCTGCCACTTTCACCGTGTTACGTGCGATTAGGTGGCGTAGCGGCTAGCACAGAACTGCCAACGGCGAGGCCATGTCAACCAGATCATGGACCAACAGTATCCAGGTCAAGATTCGCTTCCCTGTTAATATGACAGTACACTCAGCGTATACGCCTCTTCTAAATATTAACAATCACCAACTATGGAAATAAGTTCGTTTAATCGGCAGTAAATCATGCCTAATGTAATGTATAGACCTTTAACAGGTAATAAACGAATAATCTGGCTAATTCGTGATCTCTTTACAGTTTTGTTTTAAAATGTGAATTCACGTGTTTTCGAAGTGAAATTTAAGTGTATACTAGAGAGCGAGAGTTGGGAACTGATTTCCTGTTTAATTTGATAGTACTTATCTGACATTTTGTACCGTGAATTGTGCGAAAATCCTAACTCCTATTCATTTTGGAGTAAAGAAAAACTTTCGCCTTCTAAAAATTGGCAGAAGCTTCTCTGTACTCAAACCATGTGCTTCCTTTACATATATAACCTGTTGTGGCTCGTGATTTGCAAGTTTGGGAGAGCGGCACGCTTTACTTTACAGTTTACCACGAAACAAAAACATCATTAAGCCAAAATATTCCGCATAAATATATTTTTCATCGCGTACAAAATCCTATGCATTAGTGCAATTCATAAATACAACGTGCAATAAAACGCATCTACCAAAGTGAGCGTAAATTAGACTATATAAATAAATATTGTGTTATTCCTTTCAGTAGCAGGAAGCCTCTTGCTGTTTATAATATACGGTGCATATCCGTTAAAAGTTCAGTAAATAACGCAGTTTTTATAATAAATGATTATTTTGGCTTTGTTTTCATAACATAAATGATTTGAAAACCTTAATCACACATGCTTGCACATCGATAAACCTATGTTTCTTGAAGATATTTCTTCTATGTTTTAGTTCCTACCGTCTATAATAGTATTTATTTAAGACGTCAGAGTAAGAACACTACTTTCTGAATTTATATCTTTCCCTAACACGGGGCAGACCTATACATTAGATAATAGAATCAAAACTGAAGGAAAATCATGGCAAAAGAGGCATCATATTTGATATACATCAATTACATTTTATATGGGTCGTTCATGAAAGTTCGTCTTAAGACTGCAAGAGTTAAGACGACACCATCGTTAATATACTATACTTTCATCCAACAGATGAATAACTCTGTCATTAACAACTTTCTCGGGTTCGAAACCGACTTTTCGAAACTCATCATCTTCGTTTTTAACTTATCCTGAAGAGGAAGAAGTAGATGGATACCTTACCTGGCAAGGAGTCCAAGAAAATTTTAGTGTTGTTGCGCCGTTAGAAAAGCTTTAACTCGAATTTTAACTTTAACATTGACTGCACTTTTTATGCATAAACTTTACGATACTGCTGTTATTGTTTTGAGCTGAATATATTCCTGGAATATCTTTAAGCTTCACATCAGATGGTCTACTTGTGCATTTTCGTCACTGAGAAGAGCAGTAAGATCCACTATATTAACCAAGGATACATAGTAATGTTTTCATATTACATGTTTAAACTTCACATCACATAGTCCACTTGTGTATTTTCATCACTGAGAAGAACTGTAAGATCCACTATATTAACCAAAGATGCATAGTAATGTTTTCATATAACATGTTTAAACTTCACAACAGATGGTCTACTTGTTTATTTTCATCACTGAGAACAACAGTAAGATCCACTGTATTAACCAAGGATACATAGTAATGTTTTCATATAACATGTTTAAACTTCACATCACATAGTCCACTTGTGTATTTTCATCACTGAGAAGAGCAGTAAGATCCACTATATTAACCGAGGATATCTAGTAATGTTTTCATATAACATGTTTAAACTTCACATCACATAGTCCACTTCTGTATTTTCATCACTGAGAACAGCAGTAAGATCCGCTATATTAACCGAGGATACCTAGTAATGTTTTCATATAACATGTTTAAACTTCACATCACATAGTCCACTTGTGTATTTTCATCACCGAGAAGAGCAGTTAGATCCACTATATTAACCAAGGATACCTAGTAATCTTTTCTATAACATGTTTACGCTTCACAACAGACGGTCTACTTGTGTATTTTCATCACTGAGATGAAAGGTAAGATCCACTATATTAACCAAGGATACCTAGTAATGTTTTCATATAACATGTTTAAACTTCACAACAGATGGTCTACTTGTGTATTTTCATCACTGAGAAGAACAGTAAGATCTACTATATTAACCAAGGATACCTAGTAATGTTTTCATATAACATGTTTAAGCTTCACAACAGATGGCCTACTTGTGTATTTTCATCACTGAGAAGAGCAGTAAGATCCATTATATTAAACAAGGATACCTAGTAATGTTTTCATATAACATGTTTAAACTTCACATCACATAGTCTACTTGTTTATTTTCATCACTGAGAAGAACAGTAAGATCCACTATATTAACCAAGGATACATAGTAATGTTTTCATATAACATGTTTAAACTTCACATCACAAACTCCATTTGTTTATTTTCATCACTGAGAAGAACTGTAAGATCCACTATATTAACCGAGGATACCTAGTAATGTTTTCATATAACATGTTTAAACTTCACATCACATACTCCATTTGTTTATTTTCATCACTGAGAAGAGCAGTAAGATCCACTATATTAACCAAGGATACCTAGTAATGTTTTCATATAACATGTTTAAACTTCACATCACATAGTCCACTTGTGTATTTTCATCACTGAGAAGAACAGTAAGATCCACTATATTAACCGAGGATACCTAGTAATGTTTTCATATAACATGTTTAAACTTCACATAACATAGTCCACTTGTGTATTTTCATCACTGAGAAGAACAGTAAGATCCACTATATTAACCAAGGATACATAGTAATGTTTTCATATAACATGTTTAAACTTCACATCACATAGTCCATTTGTGTATTTTCATCACTGAGAAGAACAGTAAGATCCACTATATTAACCAAGGATACATAGTAATGTTTTCATATAACATGTTTAAACTTCACATCACATAGTCCACTTGTGTATTTTCATCACTGAGAAGAACAGTAAGATCCACTATATTAACCAAGGCTACATAGTAATGTTTTCATATAACATGTTTAAACTTCACATCACATAGTCCACTTGTGTATTTTCATCACTGAGAAGAACAGTAAGATCCACTATATTAACCAAGGCTACATAGTAATGTTTTCATATAACATGTTTAAACTTCACATCACATAGTCCACTTGTGTATTTTCATCACTGAGAAGAACAGTAAGATCCACTATATTAACCAAGGCTACATAGTAATGTTTTCATATAACATGTTTAAACTTCACATCACATAGTCCACTTGTGTATTTTCATCACTGAGAAGAACAGTAAGATCCACTATATTAACCGAGGATACCTAGTAATGTTTTCACATAACATGTTTAAACTTCACATCACTTAGTCCACTTGTTTCTTTTCATCACTGAGAAGAACAGTAAGATCCACTATATTAACCAAGGATACATAGTAATGTTTTCATATAACATGTTTAAACTTCACATCACATAGTCCACTTGTGTATTTTCATCACTGAGAAGAACAGTAAGATCCACTATATTAACCGAGGATACCTAGTAATGTTTTCACATAACATGTTTAAACTTCACATCACATAGTCCACTTGTGTATTTTCATCACTGAGAAGAACAGTAAGATCCATTATATTAACCAAGGATACATAGTAATGTTTTCATATAACATGTTTAAACTTCACATCACTTAGTCCACTTGTTTCTTTTCATCACTGAGAACAGTAAGATCCACTATATTAACCGAGGATACCTAGTAATGTTTTCATATAACATGTTTAAACTTCACATCAGATAGTCCACTTGTTTATTTTCATCACTGAGAAGAGCAGTATGTCAACTGAGGATAGGATCATGATTTTTTGTTTAACCCTTGCTGCATACCTTTCACTTTTACTTTTACAGTGATACGTGTGTGGTTCAAAATGACTTTTAGAGTGGACACTCGCAGATTCTGTGAAAAAATCCGAGCAGCTTTATTAGATGATAGTGGTAGTGAAGGCAGTGATTTCGAGTTTTCATCAAAAACTGAGGTTGATATAGTTGTACATTCCGAAAAAGATAGTGAATTGAGATCCGGAGAGAACAGCGATGATGAACCTGAAAAACAACCTACAATTTCAGCGTTAGTTTTCGGCATGCATGGACACCATCGGTATACGGAATATAATAGCGTCAAGGGCGTACAGCAGCAAGAAACACTGTCCTGCGAATTCCAGGAAATAAAGATGCGGCAAAGAATATAACCAATGAACTTGAAGCATGAAACGTCTTGTTAGCAATGACATTGTTGCGAGAATTATTGAATACACAAATAAAGAAATAAAGACCCAAAAAGTGTAATTATACAGATCCTTCAAAATTCTGCCAAGCAGATGAAATGGAAATCCTTGCCTTTATTGGCCTTCTTATGTCTTATAAGCAGGCAAAGCTAAATGTCCGAGAAATGTGATGAGTGAATGCAACCCCCGTATACAGAGCAATAATGGGAGAAAGTTGTTTCCGTTTGCTTCTAAACTGCTTACGTTTTGATGCTAGAGATGATAAATTTGCTCCTATCCGCGAGACCTGGACCACTTTCGTCTCCATACTGCACCATAGATGAACAATTACTTGGCTTCCGAGTGTATATAGCATCCAAACGACATAAATATCACCTAAAATTATTACCACATGTGACAGCAGAACATTTTATTTGGTAAATGCAGGGAAGGAAAGCAGGAGCAGTACGTTCGTGAAATCAGCGGTCCAATTCATGGAACAGGAAGAAATCGTACCATGGACAACTGGTTTACACCCGCGCTTTCTGTTGAGAAGATGCTGAGTACAAACTCACGGTTGTAGGCACACTTAGGAACAATAAGGCAGAAATTCCAAATTTCTTTCTTCCAAATAGGAAAACGGAGGATCTCTCCTCCCAATTTGGTTTCCAAAGCGATAAAATCCTTGTATCTTATACCCAAAGAAAGGAAAAAGTGTAATTCTTCTTTCAACAATGCACAGTGGCAAGCAAGTAGATGATGCAACAAAGAAGCCAGAAATCATACATTTCTACAATTCGACTAAAGGAGGGGTGGATACTTTCGACTAGCTGGTGCATACTTATACTGTCGCTCGTAAAACAAGAAGATGACCACTTCGTTTCCTTTATGGAAATTTAGATCAGGCTGGAATCAATTCCACGATACTGTATCTGAATGCATATCAGGAAGCATATCCGTCGGAATTATCTGAAAACATTATGTTTTGCTCTGGCAGTTCCTTACATGCAGCAGACAATTTCAAAGCAACGGAAGGAAATTATTGAAAATATACTGCGGGGAAGCAAGAGCAGAATTGAAGATGAAGTCCAAAGGCCACTGAAGATTAGGAAGCGGGGAAGATGCCCGTGACAGTTGTTCAAAGTGTGCGAAACCTGTGTGTCCAGAACACATAATTCAAGTGTGTATAATGTGCCTAAAATAAGAGGCAAAGCTAGTGGATATATCGATGACATGCTCACATTTCTCATTTTAAGTTTCAAAATTGCATTTCACAACAATAAAGCATATTATTTTAGTAAGTAAATATTACAATGCAATCTTAAATTCATTGTTATTAATTTTGACAAGAACAGTGATATATAATAATGTACAGGATACAACAATGTCTTAAAGTTATAGTTGTGCGTGTTTTAACACGTTTGCTTTAGGAAGTAAGCGCAATTATCATATCTGTGCATTGTGAAAATACAGTGTAATTAAAATTACTGTATAACAATTTTTTTCTCACATGTTAGCTTATATTTCTTCATCTTCCTCTCCTGAAACCTCTATAAATTGTTTGGCAGTTGAAATTTCTTCAGGGCTCACCCTGCTTGTCCTTCTTATTCGTTTCACTTCCAGACAGATTTTTGCTGTATGCAGGTTTCAAAGAAACATCCGCCCGATCCTGTAGTTTTTTCTCTTGCTATATAAGAAGTCATATTTGAACTGAGTAAGGGTAGGTTCGCTCTTCACCATTAATTGTTTTCTTTGTAATGCATTGCTGTGACGAAGTTAATTCTGGCTGCCGAGATCAAGAGGCCCATTCACGAGTAGTATAGATATTCATGTGCAGGTTCCTAAACCTTATGTCAATTGTCTCCAAATTATTCTTTTTATTTCAGTGATGAATCGATTCCTCTTCTGTGTACCGCAGGTATCAGTAAAGTAAATGGAGGCAACTTCCAATTTCTGTGCTACCTTTTCTTCCTATACGCAGCAGAAATTGTGAACATCGAGTCTATGTTTGTAATAAATATCACAATCTCCTGCATGAGGAACACTTAAAATAGCTTGAAGATCGAAAGTGATAGCTGTTTTCTTATCCTGTGCTTTCATTTGCGTTGACTGAGTTTCTCTTTTCTTCTTGTAGGGAAGTTTATCCTTAGTTGCTTGATAAGCATTACATTTAGTGCATCGGTCCTTCTTTCGGATGTAAAAGGACATTGCTGGATTATATGAATTGAAAACATTCGGTATACAAATAGGGAGACAGGCGTGAAACCCTTTTCCTTGTATAACCGAGGCATTAGGGTTAAATTAAAATCAGATGACAAGTACAGCTTTTTTGAGTCTTCACGGCAATAATGCAAGTTTTTAAATGATGCTTCTGTTCTTAGAGGGTTGTATTGTGCGCCGACTGTGTCACTTTATGGCTTAAAGACAAAGTGTAACGTAGAAATTTCAACCACACATGTTTCCTTTTATCATCTGAATGTCGTAAATAACATGTCATCCTGTCTTTTTGTGCAAAACTTTTTCTACAACAAACAGGTTTGTTTACAATGAATGGTCTGAGGTAGATGTTTTGTTGTACATCATCTGCCAGTTTCCAGTGTTCTACACACCAATCGAAACGTAGCGCTTCCTTCAAGTTTTCACTGCACTTATACCTAGAAAAGAATTATTTTAACCTGAAGCTGCCACACCACACACTTTAATTTCAAAGCCCTAGAAAAAGAAAGAAAAGACGCACTTCGAACAGTCAAGCAACTTTAGTTTTTTTGCTGCAATAGGTTTCCCACTCCTGTTGGTATAAGCTTGACCACTGACTCAAAATGTTCACCATAGAGCGCTTCCAAGCACACCTATTTTGCTCACTGTCATTTTGTTTATCTGATTTTATAAAAACAAAACAAAAAAATCAGCCCTTTGGCCTACTTCATTTTTACTCATTCCAAAGAAATAAAACTTTTAATTAATGGATAGTTACTTTGAAGTTGAGCATTAAAGTCACCATCTACAGAGAAGGATTCAGAACGTACACGTCACTGGAAACTGAGATTGAAGTGTGTTCCTCTTCAGATAATTGCTGAGGTGCTAGCTCTGCTTCGGAACCACAAACATAGTTTTCGTTACTTCTTTAATTAGTAATATTCATTAATAAAATAAAACTGGTCGTTATTTTAAAGTGTTATTCAGCTTTCAGACTTTAAAGGCTAATAGTATACTCGAAGAAATTAGATATTAGCCCAAATTACAACTGTCTGGTGACGAAATTTGTCGGGCAGTAGCTTCCTGTATTCAAGTTAGATTTAGCATTCTGGTATACTTAAATGAGCTGGTACCATATTATTCTATTTATTGGTAGGTTTGGGTAATAAATTCCAACAAACTAACCATGTTGATATTATAATCTCGCAGTTGAAGGCATAACTAACAATCATTTTAAACAGCATTATTGTATTTGTAAATGCAATAAAGGTATTAAAGGCTAAACCATATACGGAGTCAAGCAATCCCCCAATACTTAATTTTACATCATGTAAACTGAAATGTTATACAATTACCATGTGCAGTAGCAGATGCCTAACGCCACTTCAACTACCTTTTTATCTCACGAACTCATTTTATCCTCTGCAAATCGAACGAGTGATTTGCAACACACAGCTGAGAAGGGCTACTAACAATGAGTGCATGTCGACAACATTGTTAAAAACACAAATGTCGTAAGTGAGCACTTAACACATTTGGCCCCGCATCTATCACATTTGTGCATGCCAGTATAGTAATTACATCTAGCATCACAGAAAGTAAGAAAACGCATGTTTTTCACTCATCACATATTTGCACAGGAAAGTAATACATTAAATGGTTACAATTTTACACTTAACACATGTGTGCACTAAGCCATCGATATATTCTTTTGACGATGTTGAAATTTTTGGTTTGCTTATTTTTCTGCCTATTATGTTAAAAGATTGTGTCCGCATATAAAATGGATAATGTTGACTCTAAACCACAGATATGGGATTTATGTTTTATAAGAGTTGTATCACTTTTACACATGTAAATACCTGATAGAATTATTATTATGCCAATCTGTTATTTATAGTAGTGTCAGACCCTCCATTTCCCTTTCACTGATATATGTATTAATGAGATTTAAAAGCTGCAAATTCGTTTCCATTGTGGCGTGCGCGTATGTAGTAATAGCTGCCAAAAAAGGTTAAAGGCGCTCAACTGCTAGGTCATTAGTGCCCTGTAAAACGGATCAAGACTAAGGCCAGAGATAAGGATCAGTAAACACCTGAGATAAAGATGAACATAAAATCATAGCAAAAGTCAGAAATAAATATGAATACATAAAACCAAACCGAGAAATATTAAACACCCCATATCAACATGACTAAATCAGCATTTGGAAATTTACCTTTGACACAAAATTTAAAATTCTATCAACCGCTTGCTTATTGTCCGCTTAGGCATCTGCGAGAGTAGCCGGCAGTCGAAAATGTGCTACAGCAATACACTCTAACAACACGTGACATTAGCTACAAAGTGGACAAATAGGAGCAGGGTCCCTCTTAAAAAGAAAATCTGATGTGTTACATTCACATGACTTTCTCTACTCTTGTACAAACTATTTTTACAAACGCTTATTCTCCATATACTTCATGTTAATCGAGATAAACATCTGCAGACTCTATCTTATTGCTAATTTTCTTGTAGATGTAAGGGGAATATATATTTACAAGGGCAATATAGAAATACAGTAGCCTTTAAGCACATACATATCTCTTAATAGCTGGTTGCTAGGTGCAGCACCATTCCCTTTGCCACAGATTATAACTCTTTGCATATCCAAGACAAAAAAATGAATAACGAATTCCCATTTGAGAAAATAAATATTGAAAAATTTAAGGGAATAACAAGCAATATCTCGACAATGGTTCACTCAACAAAAAAATGTATATGACATAAATTGTGTATTTTAACGCGATCTACATTTTTATGTAGTAAAATTGTGTATCTCTTATGGTTTACCAGTTATGCAAAAGTCGTTGACAATGAAGAATACTTTTGGAGACATTCCCAGAAAATTTAAGATATACATTTTATATGTCATGAAAATATCTTAAACATATGATATTTTAATCAAAATCGTTAGCCATTTTTGAGAAAATTAAAATTTTCGAAAAATGTTCCATGTAAAGGGTAATCTGGGGTGGGGGGATTTTCTTGAAAACCTTCGTGTCGCATCTCTGGAAGATACTGAACCTAAATACCAAGTTTGGTGTTTATCCGACTGTCCGTTTTTGAGTTATGCTGTTCACAGACAGACACTCACACGGACATGTTTCCAAAAATGTTTTTTTTTATTCAGGGGGCCTCTAAACATATTTTTCTGGTGATATCTCGGTATGGAATTTTTGGGTGGAATACAATACTTCCCCTACTTACTTACGTAGTAGAGAAAGTAATACTCGTGAGTAAAATTGCAGTGGGTAATACGCAACCCAGCCAAAATCACCCCCTCACGACGAAATACACGACAGCATGTTACCCAGCACTCTAAGCTTATTTCCGCGGAGAGTTAACCACTCCTCGCGCCAGCACCGCTCTCCGCACAACAAGCCTAAAGTCTTCCGACGTTACCCGAGATATTGTAACACTGGGTTCTGTGGTTGCCAAATCCCAACCTCATTGACGAGCTATCCAAGCACACTCCACATTAATGCCAGAAGCGTGTAAAACATGGAGGGCATTCTGGATTCGCTTAAACATGAATGGTAGTTGTACAGCTCACGAAGTGTATAAGGGAATCACTCAAAATGAGGCAGTCTCCTAATTTTCGACGACGCACATACAAAATGGCTCGGTACACGCATATACCTGTGCACTATAAATGGGTGTGCTATCATGAAAACCGAATGTATGGGATCCGTTCCATGAACATAAGCACGTCCAACACCGTTGTGCGCACTTAGATCCATCGATGTAAATCCAAATTCGGTGACTGTAACCCGACAGAGATAAAAAAATCTGATGTGTTACACTCACATGACTTTCTCTACTCTTGTACAAACTATTTTTACAAAGTCTTATTCTCCATCTATTTCATATTAATCGAGATAAACATTTGCAGAAACGATCTTTTGACACGCAAAGAGAATTACATTTTACACATAGCGACCTGTTCTAAAAATATTTGACTATCAGTTAAGGCGTACTATGTTCCCCTTGTTTTGTATTCGCAAGGGCAACACAGAAATACAGTAGCCTTTAAACATAGGCATCTCTTAATAGCTGGTTGCTAGGTGCAGCACCATTCTCTTTGCCACAGATTAATACTCTTTGCATATACAAGACCAAAAAATGAATTACGAATTCCCATTTGAGAAAATAAGTATTGAAAAATTTAAGGGAATAACAACCAATATCTCGAAAATGGTTCACTCAACAAAAAAATGTATATGTCATAAATTGTGTATTTTATCGCGATCTACATTTTTTGTGTAATAAAATTTTGTCTATCTCTTATGCTTTACCAGTTATGCAAAAGTCGTTCACAATGAAGAATGCTTTTAGAGACATTCCCAGAAAATTCGAGATATACATTTCATTTGTCATGAAAATATCTTGAACATATGATATTTTAATCAAAATCGTTAGAGCCATTTTTGAGAAAATTAAAAATTTCGAAAAATGTTCCATGTAAAGGGTAGTCTGGAGTGGGGGGATTTTCTTGAAAACCTTCGTGTCGCATCTCTGGAAGATACTGAACCTAAATACCAAGTTTGGTGTTTATCCGACTTTTCGTTTCTGAGTTATGCTGTTCACAGACACACACACACACACACACACACACACACGGACATGTTTCCAAAAATGCTTTTTTTGGATTCAGGGAGTCGCAAAACATGCATTTCCAGTAAAATCTCCGTATCGAAATTTTGGGTGGAATACGATACTTCCCCTACTTACTGTACGTAGTAGAGAAAGTAAAAATGAATAACGAATTCCCATTTGAGAAAATAAGTATTGAAAAATTTAAGGGAATAACAAGCAATATCTCGAAAATGGTTCACCCAACAAAAAAAAATGTATATGACATAAATTGTGTATTTTATCGCGATCTACATTTTTTGTGTAGTAAAAGTTTGTCTATCTCATGGTTTACCAGTTATGCAAAAGTCGTTCACAATGAAGAATACTTTTAGAGACATTCCCAGAAAATTCGAGATTGTCGCGGTATCGTTCGTGTTCTTATTTGCTGAGCGCCTGTTATTGTTTTACTATTTTGAATTTTGTGTTCTTTGTCCTCCGGCTAGCTATTATTACTCAGTCGAGCAAATCTCTTGAACAGGGTGTGTAAACGGAAAGGAGTTGTTACTAAAAGATAACACTAATAAAAGAATTTGTTTTTACACTTTTATTGCCGTCACACTTAATTAATTTCACATATTTACTCTTGATACACGCCTGACTGAAACTGTTATATTTTAGAATCTAACTATAATCACTTATTTGCCGCACATTATTAATTCGCGTATTTCACTTTTTTTTACTAACTTTACGATGCGAGAAATTCTGTAGAATTGCGTAACGTGTACTTCGTGAATGATCCTGCTAAACTGCGCGACGTGTAACCCGTGAATGATTCTGTTGAACTATGCGACGTGTAACGCGTGAATGATTCTCTTAAACTGTGCGATACCTGTCTTTGGCTTCATAATTTATAATCCCTCACCCCGATATGCCTAAACATTATAACAGAGCTGCTATTGGTTAATAAAGCGCGCCAACATTAGCGTCTATTTTTATATCCAATCAAAATTACGAACACATATGCTCTAGGGAAGATATTCCCTCCATTTCTAAAGAAAAGCGCGCTACTCTGACGTCATTTGTTTGCCTCTTCTAATTGACAAACAACTCACCCCCTCGTTTCATTGTTATCCGCTCCTATTGTCAGTTTCAGTGAGGCCGTGTAAACTTATTTCCTAACAATGCTTATAATTAACAAACATCTCAAATCATTGTCATACAATAATGTTAATTTACACTACAATCACTCTGGCATTCACAGTGTTGTGATATAAAATACTGCCTCAAGATATACATTTCATTTGTCATGAAAATATCTTGAACATATGATATTTTAATCAAAATCGTTAGAGCCATTTTTGAGAAAATTAAAATTTTCGAAAAATGTTCCATGTAAGGGATAATCTGAGGTGGGGGGATTTTCTTGAAATCCTTCGTGTCGCATCTCTGGAAGATACTGAACCTAAATACCAAGTTTGGTGTTTATCCGACTGTTCGTTTATGAGTTATGCTGTTCACAGACACACACACGGTCATGTTTGCAAAAATGCTTTTTTGGATTCAGGGGGTCTCAAAACATGTATTTCCAGTGAAATCTCGGTATCGAATTTTTGGGTGGAATACAATACTTCCCCTACTTACTGTACGTAGTAGAGAAAGTAAAAACAGGTGCGGATACTATACGTAGGCATTGTAGACTTCCGTATATCATCCTCACAAGATCTACGTAAGATTTCGTAAGTAACCAAGGGGGGACACCCTCTCTCCCCTTAGAAAACATGCTAAGGCTTTCAAAGTAGCTCCCGGAAACGAATACCTGCAGCTCTTGGATTAATGGAACTATTCCTACAACGTTCGTCCAGAGCGGTGTGGGGAAAAAAGAAGCGAACGTTGGATGTTTTGGCATACATTTAAGTGCACAGCCATAATTTCCTAAGAGGACATCACGCCGATATCGCAGAGGAGGTTCTGCCGATTCGGCTTAAAGACTCAATTGGGCTAGCGGGAAAAGCACCCATGACCACTGGAATGCCCCGATTGTGGACTGTGTTTAATCTCCACACAGGTGGTCGTGCTGAGGAATAAATGATACACCCGTAGTCTATTTTTGGTCGGACCAGTGCGCGATATAATCGCAGAAAAACTGTCCGATCCGCTCCCCAAAATTTGCGATTTAATACCTGCAAGATATTCAGAGAACGGTCACATCGCGCTTTCAACTGTGCTATATGCGATGACCAGCTAAGTTTCCTATCAAGCATCATCTCCAGGAATCTCGTCGAATCTGCGAATGATAGTAAATCTAGACCGCATCGGAGCGAATGTGATAATCGTCTCCTACGGCGCCAGAAGCTAACGCAAACTTACTTAGTTGGAAAACGAAAGCCGTTTTTAGAACTCCGTTCTTGAAGATTATCTAAACACTGCTGCATACCGCGTTCCAAAAACGACGTACGATGAGGAGTACAATAGACGGCAAAGTCGTCTTCGAAAAAGCATGACGATACACCTGGAGGAACGCATTTCTAAATAGAATTAATTGCTATCGAAAACAGTGTAATACTTAGTACAGATCCCTGAGGTCTCCGTTCTCCTGAACATAAAGGTTGGGGAAAAAAGCCTACCCGACGCTTACTCGGAAAAAATGGTCCTTCATAAACTCTTTCATGAACAGTGGTAGGCGTCCACGTATTTTCCAGGTGTGTAGGGAACGTAGTATTCTTATTCGCCAACACGTTTAATAAGCCTTCTCAAGGTAAAAAAAATCATCGCAATGGTTTGAGAATTTTTCATGAATCCGTTCATGATCTGCGTCGATGACTAATGGTCCATTGTTGAATGGCATCGTCGAAAACCGCACTGGTTGTTGGTCAGCAAGTTGTGAGTTTCCAACCACCATACCAACCGTCCATTGATCATGCGTTCCATCATCTTGGAAACGCAACTGGTGAGGGGAAATGGGACGGTAGCTGGACGGAAGATGACGGTCCTTTCCAGCTTTCAAAATGGGTATGACGGTGGTCTTTTGCCACTTTTCTGGGAAAGTGACGTCAATCCAAACATATTATGCACCTCGAGCAGGAAAACCTACCTTCAGGAGAGAGCTGTTGCAATATTTGTACCTGGATACCATCTGATCCTGGTGCTGATAGTCGCGAAGATGAAAGAGCATGTTTTAACTCCACCATGGTGAAAAGGCGATTATAATCTTCAAGGTTTCAGAACGGAATGAGAAATCCTTGATATACTACCTGAGCTTTAACTGAAAGAAACTCAAGTGGATAGTTATCTGAGCTAGATACTTAAGCAAAGACACTGTCAAATGTGTTAGCCACGTCAAATGTACTAACCTCAGCCCCTGCAGTCCTTTTAAGACCAACGATTGGTATGTGGGTCGATTTACCGGCCACACGCCTTAACTTATCCAATACGACAGAGGAAGGTGTATGTCGATTAAATGAAGCCACAAACTTGTCCCATTATGTCTTTTGCTATCATTAATAGTTTGTCTAGATTTGACACGCGTTTTCTTGTACTGGATCAAATTATCCAGTGTAGGACGACGCCTGAAAATGCTCAAGCACGAATGGCCTTTCGACATTCCTCGGTCCACCAAGGGGCGGAAATCGACGGGAATGGACAGTCGACCGAGGAATAGCATGCTCAGCAGCAGAAAGAATTGTCTGTGAGATGTTCGGCCAAAACTTCCAGAGTCGTGTTTATTGTAATTAAACACAGCCAACTGGGAGTAAAGGTTCCAGTTGGCTTGCCATCTAGGCAAACGTGTGGAACATATATCTTATGTTAAGAGACTAATAAGACAAGGAAAGTGGTCACTAGATTGTAAATCAGAGATTACATTCCATTGTAAGGAAACTGCTAAATGTGGTGAACAAACAGCAATATCAAGGTGTGAAAGGTGTTAAAGGAATCTGAAAAAAATGTAGGCTTTCCGGTGTTTAGAAGAGCTAGGTTATACATTTTTAAGAAATCGGCGATTAATTTACCCTTCGCACAAGCCCGAGGTGAGCCCCAAAGTGGGTGAAGGGCATTGACGTCTTCCACCAACAGAAAAGGTAGCCGGGAAACTAGAACTTGTAAATCACTGGACGAGAGGTGGTCAGTTGGAGACAAATATTACGAATGGTAAATTGGATGGATGGCAGTTTAATCCTTACAGCGACTGACCGAATGTCAGACTGTATGGAGAATATATCATCTCTGATGGGCATCATACTAGGCCCCGTGCGCAGGAATGTCATATTCCGGTGTAAGATCGCATCGTGCTAGGGTATATCGTCTAAGTTGAAACTTATCTTGCGGACGTTTGGTCTTTTGCAAACATAGGACCAAAGGCTCATACTTGTTGAGCGAAAGCTCAAGCTCTGGTAGATGTGTTCTAATTCCACGTATTGTCCATTGTAGGATAGCCAGAATAATTATAACGGGATAAGTTCTCAATCGTAAGAGTCTACTACGTTGAGGAAAGCGGTGGTCGAGTCATTTTCCCTTTTTCTTTGGTGTCGGGTTAACACCGTTAACGGAGAATTTACCATGTCTCTATTTCATTATCGTCCTGGTAGTGTGGGCAGAATCCTCCTGCTCCATCTCCTCCACTGGGGAGGACCCCTTTCCAATAGAAAACCTAGTTCGAGAAGCTCGAACCGATTGGAATTTGAGATCAGCGAAAATGTTAATCGCCGAGTCTTTCCCAGGAGATTCCTCTCAGAGCAAGATCTCCGAGAAGATGCTCGTGGACTTTTGTTTCTCCTTAGATGTTCTGGGTCCAGACTTATCACTTTCCTTCAAGAAGTCGTTTGTCTTAGCTGGTCCGGAATTTTATCGGTAATGCATTATATACTACGGGCTTGCCAATTTTATTACTTGAGGTCAACAGGTTTATTGGTGAGTTCACTGTGATCTTTCCAGCAACGGATTTGGCAGACATTGATGCTGTCGTCGGTGTTGATTTTGAAGGCTGTGGCTGCGTTCTAGATACGAGAATCTTTTCGGAAATGGTGGCTCGTTAATATCGCTGGTTTGAATTGCGATTTCCCGACACGATGCCGGTTTAGCTGCAACTGAGCTATAGGTATCGGACCCTATAGAAGGGTGGCGGATGCGAGAAGTTTCCGGGCTTCCGAGGACACCTACCTAACCCGAATCTCCTGCATCGCTCTTTCCTCTGCAAAATGGGGGCATTCTCGGGAACATCATGGATGTTCACCGCTGCAGTTAACGCATATTGGAGCAGATGTACATGCCCCATCGTGAAAGATGTCTCCAGAGTTAACGCAACTATATTTGCCGTTACAAAATTCTCTAGTGTCCAAAGCGCTGACACTTATAGAATCTCAGCGGATTAGGTATATATGGCCTAACTTCGATAACTTCATTCTCTGCCTTAATTCCTTGAGGGAGATCTACCCGATCAAAGGTAAGGAACAAGGTATGAGTAGGCGCTAGTTCACCTCTTTCTTTCCGCTGAATCGATATACGGATGTCACAGCTTGTTCTTCCAGATTCTCTTGAATCTCGCAATTGGACATACCGTCCAATGCATGAGTGTTTACCATGCCGCGCGAGGAGTTCAAAGTCCTGTGCAACTCGACCCGTATAGGGTAACTGGCTAACATTCTTTCAGTATTCTGGCTGCCTGGGATACTGAATGTGCTTCAGCCAACAGCGTGCCATTACGAGATCAAATGCACGATTTGATTGGACCAGCAATGCTAACCAGACCCTTTGGAATAGCAAACGGATTCACCGAATAAAATTTCTTACCTTACTCTGCTCTATTAATAGCCAAGTAGGTAGGACCGCAAAGAGTCGACTACTACTTTTTCATTATCCCTGGTGTTTGTTTTGGGTTTTTTGTATCCACAACATTTGTATCCCCCACCCTTACAAATGTCTCCGATGGCATGCTCACATCCTGGGCGCCACCCCACCTTAGGTGAGTGTCCTGGCCTGGACCTTGCTCACCTTAGGGACTCGCCTCCCAATTAACAGATAGAGGGACCCAATCGCCGTCGGGAGTGTAACAGCTCATGTAATGGCTCCTCCTCGGGACTGACCATTACAGCGGATACTAACACAGTCCTACATGATACTCAGGGGCTGTGAGTTACGCGTAATCCAGACATCCCTTGCGACTCACCTCCTCCATCCCACGCAACGGTATCCATCAGACTGTATTCAGGGAGGTAACTGATAGTTGGTCAACATATGTGGACCAAAGTTGACTGGGCATTTCGCAAAAGCCCTGTCACCTCTTAGAGAAACCCAATCGACAGTGTAGCTCGGGACCCCGGGAGTGTCAATTCCTTATCCACCGCAGTAGACCCTTTGGGGACTGAGGATACCTACTAATGTGTTTATATAATACGTTTATGGTTCGCACCTGAAGGTCTATTTGTGTATTTTCATCACTGAGAAGAGTAGTAAGATCCACTATATTAACTGGGCATACCTAATAATGTGTTCATATAACATGTTTATGGTTCATATCTGAAGGTCTACTTGTAAATTTTCACCACTGGAAACAGCAGTAAGATCTGCTATGTCAACTGAGGATACCTACTCATGTGTTCTTGTAACACGTATATACTCGAGTATGCCTAAATGTGATAACTACAAGTCTCGTAGCTGCAATTTAATGGATGTCATTAAAGTGCAGGTTTCCACCAATCAGAAGATCTGTATATAACAACCAATACTTTCGGGTCTCTATATGGATCATCGAGTATTGTGTCGGAATGCCGAGATCAGAATAAAATCAATACTCTCGCGTCTACGCACATACAACACTACCAGCTATTTCACTGCGTAAGGTTAGGCCAATGCACTTGACTCACGTGAGCTTAGAATATTAAAAATAATCTATAAATGCTTTAAACTTACACATGGCTAGCATAAACATTCGTATGAAACTTGAGTATAATGGCAATTAAGATGCTCGTATAAAAATTATGAAACGAGCGGAGCGAGTTTTATAAACATACTCGCATCTTAATTGCTACTATTATACTCTCGTTGCATAATAAACCATTAAGGCTTACATTTGTGGTCTAATTTGTATTTTCATCACTGAGAAGAACAGTACGATCCACTATATTAATTGAGGATACCTACTAATATAACATGTTTAAGGTTCATATCTAAAGGTATACTTATTATTTTCATCACTGAGAAGAGCAGTAAGATCCACTGTGTTAATTGAGGATACCTCCATTGTGTTGGTACAACATGTTTAATGTCCACATCTGACTATGTTCATTTCAAAGCCATACGATAAGTAAAAAGATGTCTTTCCATTTCGTTGTGTGCATAGTAGCCGAGTTGTAAAGCGCATATTTCTCGTAATCCAACCTGGGTTCGAATCCTTGTAGTGCTTTTATTATGAGTATTTAAATTTAATTTGTTATATGGCTATACCTTATGTTATTCGTGCATAAAACACAAATTACTCTTCATTTTCCAAATAAATGTCATGCTGGTAAAATTCTAAGTGAAAAACTAAACCTAATTTTTAATGACTTAATATTGGATATGCAAACTCTTTCTCATTCTTCATTTATGATCGGTTGTGGCACATGCCTCATAGTCTTGAAGTTGTGCATATGTTAGCAATTCATACTGACTTTTGCTAAGGCTGAATTCACACAAAAAGACGAAGCTAGGAGTTAAACAGTGAACATTGCGGGATACTCCGTGTCTTAGACTGCAAGAGCAGCACTTCAAGTCTCGAGGAAAGGGATTGTTCGTCGTCGAAAACGTTTGTCCACTCCTCAGCAGGATACTGCACTTCTAGAAGAGGCCGACAGCAATCCCTTCCAGCGTTACACAATTACAAGTAAATCTAATTTCCCTGGGCCTTGAGTCATTTGATTACAGCGCGGCTCTTTGCTCGATCGGCAGCTAAGAAGCAGCGTCTTACAGACGATCACACATTTTCCGGCCTCGCATTTGCAGAATGAAATGTCAACCATAACCGGAATATGGCTACAATCACAGAAGCTGACTTTTTATCTAAAACGGCGGAAAAAGAATTGTCTATCGCTCCAGAGGAAAATGTCAGCGAAAAATACATGGTATAAAAGGATCGCTAAGGACGCGCATGATGACGTGTCGGAGTCTACGTGTGTTGTGGCAGCCTAATGGCACATTAAGTAGCCAGGAGTTAAAAGACATTCTCGTAAACATCGTGGTTCCTTCTGTAAGGAAGATATCCCCATGGAATGATTGAATTCCAGCAGGCAATTCAACCTGTCCACAGAAATCAGCACGTTTTAAACTGGTTCTCGTAAAGGCGAGATATGACAGTGATTTATGGGCCTCTCTGCTCACCAGATTTGAATTGTGTTGTAAATGTGTGGGCAGAGCTGAAGAAAGTTTTGGAGTTAAATTGGCCCGCAAGACAAACGAGGATTTGTGGGATTAAACGCAGGAGCTTGGGAGGAAGAATCCTCTCGTGAAAATTTGACTAAGCATTTATCATCATCCATACCCGTAGAATGAAAGCAGTAATAGAAGTAAAGGTTTACACACCCGATATTAAGTTCATTTTTATTTGTATTTACATTTTCAATTAGGAATATATTTACTTAATGTTTAGTTTCAAAAGAAAAGGAGAGTCCTTTAGTTTTTGTGTGAGCATACATGCCTTCAAATCAAATAAGCCATAGCAACTGGAAATTATATGATGATATGCATAATAAAAGAAAAAATATGCTCGGGATCCGACTAGATAGGCCTCATTACTACGTACTTGCTTATAACTGCGCGGTGGTCAGCGCATATTCAGTAACGGGGATTCAATATCAGAAGCAACAATAGAACGACGATAGATACGATTTGGAATTGTTTTGTATTATTGTTTTGTATTATTGTTTTGTATTATCATTTTGTATTACCAACCACGTATATTCATGACATACATTGTTGGTTATATTGAATCCGTGAGTAATATTGCTGCCATAATTCCAAGTTTTATAGATCTGTTGTTCAGCTATTTCTCTTTTGCGTGTGCGTTCCATTTATATGCCGCTTTTGGAACAATTGTGCATCGTCAATGACGTTCACTTGCTACGAGGGGCACTATTTATATTTTTAACCTTGGCAACCTGAATGTTGTAGGTGCCATCTGACGTTTCCAATGGAAAGTTTGACATTTTTTTACCATAATCTACTTCAAACATTTTGTCAATAGAGCGTCATTTGTTTTCTTTACACCAATTTGAAAATTGTACAAAAACATGGATTTAACTCGTGAAAATATGCAATGATTTATTACGACTTTCGACATGGATTATCAAGACAAGAGTGCATCGATCAACTAACTTCTACATTTGGCGACTAAGCTCCATTCTTTGCTACTGTGAAACGCTGGTATAACGAGTTTAATCGTGGCCGCCGTTCGCTCAATGATGAAGTTCGTGAAGGTCGTCCAAAATCAGTTGTGCCAGAAAACATTGATGCTGTGCAAACACTAATAATGAAAGATCGTCATGTGACATATTGTGAGATTGAGACAACCCTAGACATTAGTTCCCCCAACATATATAAAATATTGCATGATTATTTAGCCGTGAAAAAGGTTTGCTCTCGTTGGATCCCACATAATTTGAGCAATCTCAAAAAGATGCTCGTGTCGACTGGTGTACAAAAATGCTCAAGAGATACAATGGCGGTGCCTCAAAAGACGTATATAAGATTGTAACAGGTGACGAATCCTGGATCTAAGCGTATGAGCCGGAACGTAAACAGAAGTCGACTGTATGGGTGTTTCAAGATGAAGCAAATCCAACAAAAGCTGTTCGCACTCGAAGCACTTCGAAGCAAATGGTCGCCTGCTTTTTCAGCAAACCTGGCCATGTGGCAACAGTGCCTTTAGAGGAACGTAAAACGGCCAACGCCGAATGGTACACAACCATTTGTTTGCCGGAAGCCCTCGGTGAAGTACGGAAAACCAACAAGAACCGTAGGATCCTTTTTCATCTAGGCAATACGAGCGCACATACATCTCGTCTAACAGAGTATTTGAAGGCACAAAAAATAGAATTGATGGATCATCCGCCATACAGTCCTGACTTGGCACCCAATGACTTCTTTTTGTTCCCGAACATCAGAATAAATTGCGTGGACAACGATTTTCGTTGGCAGAAGAAGCTGTTGATGCCTTCAAAAACCATGTTTTGGAGGTGTCTCAAGAAGATTGAAATAAATGCTTTGACCAATGGTTCAAATGGATGCAAAAGTGTATTAATCATAAAGGAGAATATTTTGAAAAATAATAAAGCAGTTTTCAATCAGAAATTACTTTGTTTTAATTATTAGGGTCAAAATATAAATAGTGCCCCTCGTAACTATTGTGTTAGTCTTAGGGTTTTCTTTCCAAACATTACACACACACACACACACACACACACACATCTACACTTCCACTCATACTCTCAGACTCTAGGGAAGATGGAGAATAATCCGGATAAAGAAAAGTCCATACTCCAGGCGGGAGCATGCTAGCCACCAGAGTCAACATTTCTTTGTTACGGCATCATGGTGTCAAAAGCTACTAGAGCGGCCTTCATTCTCGTTATGTGGCACCATTTCCTTATGGACACCTATGACTTAAATTTGATCAAAATGGAGGGGGAAAATCTTCAACGTTTGTTTGTAATTCTAGCAAGTAGTTTAAACAATCCTAAATTCGACAAAAACACCTAATTGGGTCCGTACGCCCTACTGCATGTTTAAATGTAGAGATGTGTCCCGCATAATCCAATTCTGCACAAGAAAAGCAGCAACTGAGGAGGGTGGGTGAGTCATGCATTAAATCCTTATCGTTGTTTTCTTATTAATATATTCCCAGCATTTTTCTTGCTGTAAAATGCTCCTTGTGGAGCGTTTTTCTGATGGACAAATGAAACTTGTCGAAGTTCACAGAAGTACAATGAATAAAATTCGCCCTAGGCTTTATTGTAAGTTGCATTTAAGTATACTTATTTAATTTCCAAACACAAAAATTCCAAATCCATTACGGCAAAAACATATTCATAACTTCAAAGATGTTTGAAACCCAAACTGGAAAACACACAGAAACGTAGGGCAACATTTAAAAGTTCATTTAATGTGAAGTTAAGGTTAAACTATCACACCAACATTTGAAATGTTTGTCGCAAGGGACGTTTTAGTGTCAATAGCTTAGATAGAGGGAAGCTGGGCCACTTTTTGGCATTTATATGGGAAAAGATAGGGAAAACGAGGGGAAATGCTAGGCTAGGAGAGCGTTTAAGAAGGGAAATGCGTTTATATGGTGGAGATAGGGAGAGATACTAAGCTAGACAGGATTTGAAGAGTGAATATGCGGTTATATGGGAAAAGATGGGGAATACGAGGTGAGATGATAGGCTAAACAGGGCTTGAAGGGTAGAATATGGCTTTTATATGGGAGGGATGGGAAACCGAGGAGAGGTGCTGTGCTAGGCTAGGCGGCATAGGAGACCAGAAAAGGTATACATATATACACACACACTGCCGTTTGTGGAAATTGTAACACCAAGAAGGAAACGCATGAATTCAATGAATTTAATGCAACAGGTTAGGTACATGACACGTAACAAATGATAAACTTTTCAAATCTATACATAATCTTTGAGCCCTAATATTCAGTATCTGATGTGGCCTCAATGCGCTGCAATTAGAGCTGCTATACGCCGTGGCATTGAATCAAAAAGTTTCTGAATAAGTTCCTGAAGGATTTCTCTCTACGCACTTTGTATTCGAGCCACGAATCCGTGACGCACCAGGTGGCGACCAACCATATCCCAGATATGTTCGATGGGTGACATGTCAGGCGAACGTGCAGGTCAGGGAAGCAATGGTATGCGTCGCTCTTCGAAGAAGGCTGGTACATTCCTCGCAATTTGTGGCCGGGCTTGTCCTGTTGAAATGTGGCCTGTGGAGATGCCTGAAGCACGGGGAGTACCTCCTCTACAACCACCATTTGGTACCGATTGCTGTTCAAAGTGCCCTTAATTCGTAGGAGGCGAAATCGGTTGTTGTAACCAATAGCGCCCCAAACCATCACACCTGGTGTTTGTCCGCTATGCCGCTCAACAATGCAGCCCTCCAGGTTGAGCTCACCACGGTACCGCCGGACACGTATGCGACCATCACTGTAGGACACGTTGAAGCTGGACTCGTCCGAAAAGACTACATTTTGCACTCAGTACCCCAGTGAGTATTGCAGTCGGAGGAGCTTATGGTTTCTGGACAATGGAAGCCGGCAACCAGTCCAACCTGCAGCAGACGGCGACGAATGCAGACAAGTTCACACCTGTTGCACTACTCCAACGTCGAGCCAACACTGTGAAGTACGGTCCGTTATGGCCATGCGTACAAGATGACGGTCATCCCGTGCTGTGGTCCAGTACTCGCTCTTCATCTATCCACTACTTCCACACACGCATCACTGTCGTAGCAGCATGCCCTGTACGAGCCGAAGTGTCACGGTATGACAAACCCGCTTCTCGGAGACCGATCATTCTGCCCCGTTCGAGCTCACTCACATGCCGATATGGCTCTCTTTGACGTCGACGAGGCATACTGGCACTTACTTTATTGTTTCTATCTTGTTTGACAGCTCTGCACTAACTACACTGACCTTGTCGGACCGACACGGGAGCTCTGCTCGGCCTACGTGTACCACATCTCTCTGCAAACCTAATCACTTATTGCTTGCACACTCTTCTATACTTCCACCAAGTTTGGAGTTATTCGGGAAATTCTTTCTCGGTGTTGTAATTTTCAGAAAACGCAGTGTGTGTGTGTGTGTGTGTGTGTGTGTGTGTGTGTGTGTGTGTGTGTGTGTGTGTGTAGGGTGAATCGCCTGAAACTTGCACCGCAAATATTTCGGAAATGCAAAGTGCATTTGGTAGTCAGGGGCTCGTACATTTAGCTTATAAACACACACTATATATATGCTGAAGGAGTGAAATGCGTTCATAGGGAGAGATGCTAGAATAGGAGGGGTTGAGGACTAGAAAATGCGTTTATAGGACAAGGAATACGAGAAGAGATGCTAGGGAAGACAGGGATTAAAGGTATTTAGAGGTGTTTGACAGATGGGTGGGGAACAATTTCAGGGGTATTTAGAGCACATACACAATATAACTATTTCGCAAGACGCATAGAAGTCATTTTTGGGTGCATGTTTAGCTTACTTTGCAGGTATTTTGATGCAGTGGAACATGCATTTCCTTTCCTCCTACAGGCTAGAGGACACTATTAGACAGAGAAACAGGTATTTTAGTGTGTTAGTGTAAACATTTCGAAGGTATTTTAGCCACTGTAGTAGAATTGTTAAGCATTTTAACATCTATTCGTTGGCTTTTTAGGCACAGCATAGGTTTTTGTTGTTGTTTTTTGAGCATTTCAGGTGTTTCAGGGGCATTTTGGAAACTGGCAGCTATTTTTATGGTATTTGCACATGGTTTTAGAACGGCAGAGGTTTCTAGATTATCCCGAGACATTTTATTATGTTTCAAAGTATTTTGACTCTTCCACGGATGTTTTAGGGTACTGCTAAGAGTATTTTAGACCATGGCATTTGGTATGGACACAGGCTTTTATGGTATTATGGTACACAGGAAGGAGAATTTCAGACGTTTCAAGGCATTTAGAAACAGGGGCAGGTATTTTTAGGTATGGGTGCAGGCATTTCAGCCAGTGTACTAGGAATTGTGGAGCATTTTAGCTTTCATTTATGGACCTTTTAGGCACAGTACATACATTTTTTTTATCGTTTTAGAGCATTAAATATATAGACACAGGCGTTCAGGACATTTTGGTACACGGCAGGGGAATTTCAGGTGTTTCAAAATCTTTTTTTCTTTTCGGAAAATGGATCAGGTAGTTTCGGGGGATTGATTACATGTTTTTAAGATTTTTCAGAATATTTCGAAGTATTTTATGTTGCTTTTAAGGTATTGTAACTCCCATGCACGTATTTTCAGGGTACTAGTAGGAGTATTTGTGGCTCTTTGAAGGTACTTTAGGCTATAGATGTGGCATGGGCACAGGCCTTTAGAGTATTCTGAAGCACTTTTTAGAAACTGTAGCGGCTATTTTTATGGTATTGGCACGTGGTTTTAGAGTATGCTGATGGTTTTTAGATTATCCTGAGTCATTTTATGATCTTTTAAAGTATTTTGACACTTCCAGGGGTATTTTTTCAAAGGTTGCATATGAGTGTTTGAGGCTCTTTAAAAGTATTTTAGACTATAGAATTAGGTATGGGCACAGGCTTTTAGGACATTCTGGTATACTGGAATGAGAATTTCAGGTGTTTCAATGGCATTCTGGAAACAGGAGCAAGTATTTTTAGATATCGGTGCGGCATTACGAATGTATTTTGATCACAGCAGAAGGAATTTTAGAGCATTTTAGTGTGTATTTGTAAGCTACTAGACACAGATACGAGTATTTTCTATCATTTTAAAGCATTTCAGGTATGCATAAAGGCTTTCAGGACATTCTGGTGTACAGACAGGAGAATTTAAGGTGTATCGATGGTATTTTATGCTATTGTTTCAAAGTATTTTAACACCATTTCAGGCATTTTCAAAGCTTGCGCTAAGAGAATTTGGAACTCTAAAAGGTATTTTAGACTGTGTATAAGGCATTGTCGCAAGCTTTTAAGACATTTGTCGAATTTATGAGTAAATCATGTATTAACAAAGGTATTTATTTGGTTTCAGGATTGATGTATTTTTTCACCGATTTTAATACTTTGAGTCTTTTTCATCCAGTATTAGAACACCTTTTATACACTATTACGTCATTTTTTCTCAGTCTTGTAAACTTCTATATGTCAAGCAGTTATCGTGTGAGACCGAGAAGAATGAACTCTGTATTGGTTTACAGTTTAAGGTATTTTGGAGTAGTCTAACATCGCACCGAACAACCTGAGCTAATCTATCCCCGCCTTACCTGCTCTGGAACATTCTCTCATCTATTCTATCCTATCATCGTCTAACTTAAACAAAACCTAATCACAAAACGTAACAAACATAAGCAACCCATTCCTAAGACAACCTATACTAACCCATAACTTAGACAATCACTATGCGAGCCTAACCCGACCTGTCCCACTAATCATCTAGCCCAATCTGATCATCTGTCCTACGATCCAATCCTAAGCTAGCACTGAACATCCAACTTAGTCTAACATAGTATAAACGGACTTCACGCCTAGCCTGCTATCACCTAACCTATCTCAATCTTAGCCAACAGTCCTCTAATCATCTACGACACCATATCGTAAGCTCAGCCAGGCTATCCAAAACCGCCTTTACACAAGCTACACTATCTTGCCTTTACCGCCCCTAGCGTAACCTAGAAGCATCTTATAGACTGAATGGAGAGCCTATCCTACTATCGGTTCCATACATCAAATAAATGATCCCTTAAATCAAAAACTGAATACTTTTAAAGGAATTCGATACCTTCTGTAACCATATTTCTCATATTCAGTCATTTTTCCATGGTTTATAGCAGATGCCATTTTGTACATTGATAAAGGTCTTTTTTTACTCGTAGCAATTCACTGTATTTTACAGTGTTCATGTATTTCTTCATAACGAATGCATGCCCTGCTGTACAATTCACTGTATTTTACAGTGTTCATGTATTTCTTCGTAGTGAATGCATGCCCTTCTGTACGCATAAAAGGAAACTGAAGCAGGATTAAACAATAATCCACCACCTCTGCTATCACCTCCAACAACATATCCAAAAAACCAACCCTATAACCATACCCTACCACAAACACCGCTACTTCCAATTATACCATAACCTTATACTCCTACCATCGCCACACCATAACTCTACAATGTCGCCAACGTCACCATATAACTCCATTAACACCATAACTCTCTAATTCCACAACTTCCGCCATCGCCACCGCCTCTATCACACCCATTACAACCACAGTCATTCCCATTTACACCATAACTCTGCACTGTCACCACCACCATCATTTCCAAAACCAGCAATCCTACAACCATTTTCCCATCACAAACACCATTACTTCTAATTACACCGCCGCTACATGTCCCATTAACATTCATTCATTCATTCATTCATTATCTGTTTACCCTCCTCTTATGTAGGACTTACACCCCCCAGGACTTACAGGCGGGTGCCTGGGGTCAGAGGCCCGTCGAGGAGCAGACACTCATGGATCAGACAGAGCATCCAGGATGGGGGATCAGCCCGATGCCTGGTATGGGATGAAGGAAGTAGATGAAACGAAATGTAGGTGAAATGAATGAAAGGAAAGGTGATGATGGAGCAGTTGGTGGAATGAATGGCGGGGGAAACCGGAGAACCCGGAGAAAACCCGCCCAGACGCCGCTTCGTCCACCACAAATCCCACATGCAGGTCCCTGGGATTGAACCCGGGCCGCCTCGGTGGAAGGCGAGCGGTCTAACCACTCGGCCACGGCGTCCCATTAACACCATAACTCTATACTGACGCCTAACCATCACCACCTAACACCTTAAGTCCCTAATCCCTCAATCCCAGCATCATCACTTCTACAAGTAATCAAAATACTACCCCCATAAGATAGAGCCTCTCGCATATGAAGCTATATTATAACAGAGCCACGTACCTATAAGTTCGAGTGCCTTTCTCTATTAGTCTTTTTGTATATGTGTATGCATGTGTGAACAGGTATATGTGTATATTTATGGGTGTCGATGAGTATGTGAGCATGTGTGTTAGTATGTCTTCGTGCATGTCCATGTGTGTTGGGTGTGGGTGTTTTAGGATGCTTCTGTATTGATGTACGTGTGTGTGTGTGCGCTTAACTGTCTGTATGTGTGTTTGTGTATGCATGTGTGCACATGTAGGTGTTGAATTGACTCTGGGCGTGTCTGTGTGATAGTATTGTGTATGGATGTCGATGAGTCTGTGAGCACGTGTGCGTGGTTGTCTGTGGATCAACAAGAAGAAAGAATGAAAAGAAAGAAAAGGAAGGAAAGAAAGAAAATGAAGAATAGAAGCCAGACCTCGGGATACCTAAGTATTACATATAGACAATATTTGTTAAATACACTTTAATTCATCCGTGTATGTATCTTAGTTTAATATTTATTAGTCATTAACTTTTGTTGCAGTAAGATTCTCAGGATGTAAGTACGCACCAGGGTTTAATCCACATAGTGATATTAGTGAAATCCAACGGTCTAGTCCCCTAGTTTAATAGTAAAAATTTAAGTTTTGCTACACTAAGACTCGAAATCGCGTCTCTGGATACCTGAGAACGACTTTCATTAAGCCTCGTAATGCTAAAACATTATGATTTACCCTACTCGTCTAAGTCTCATAACTCATTAGCAATTAAAAATTTAAATTTTGCCGATCTCTACGGTGTGCAATTCTAATCCCGGCAGAGTTGAAATTTTGATGTCTCATTATTCCTGAACTAGGGCAGCTGAGGCGTGGGACAAATTACATTAAATTGGTAACATTGGTTAGTTTCTCCTGAATAACTACGAGGGCGGATTGATACTCAGTGACTGTTTAAAGAAAATAGCAACTTCTTTTTAAAAAAAAAAACATTTCTCAACATAATCTCCTTTCAATTCAATACATATTGTCCAATTTGTTCAAACCTTCCAAAAATGTGATTTTTCGAAGTCTGCAAAATAAGATGTTGTTTCTGCCATGATGTGTTCACACTGGACGTGAATTTCTTCCCAGCGAGCCAATTTTTCAGGTTTGCGAAGAGAAGAAGTCGCTCCGAGCCAAATCTGGAGAATATGGTGTGTGAGGTAGCAGTTCATGGCCCAATTTCACAAATTTTGCGATGGCAATGGCTGACTTCTGTGCGGGTGCACTGTCCTGGTGAAAGAAAACCTTTTTCTTCAACAAATGGGGTTGTTTCTTTAACAATTCCTTGAGAAACTGATCCAGCATTGGGGCATAATATGAACCTGAATAGGATATTATAACGAAAGCTGGAGCCACTTTTTAGCGTTTATATGGGAAAAGATAGGGAAAACGAGGGGAGATGCTACGCTAAGAGAGCGTTCAAGGAGGAAAATGCGTTTGGGAGATGGGAGATATGGGGAGGGATGCTAGGATAGAAAGGGCTTGAAGGGTAAAACATTTAGTTATATGGGAAAAGATAGGGAATACCAGGAGAGTTGTCAGGCTTGACAGGGGTTGAAACGGCAGAATATACATTTTATGGAAACAGATAGGGATTACGAGGAGAGATGCCATTGGGATTGAAAGTGCAGAATATACGTTTTATGGGAAAAGATAGAGAATACGCAAAGAGATGCTAGGCTACACAGGGGTTGAAGGGTAGAATATGTGTTTTATATGGAAGAGATAGGAAACAGTGGAGAGGCGCTAAGCTAGGCAGGAAGGAGACTAGAAAAGGCATTTGTATAGCAGAGATAGGGAATACGAGGAGAGATGCCAGATAGACAGGGGAAGAAAGTGCAGAATATACGTTTTATGGGAAAAGATAGCGAATACGAAAAGAAATGCTACGTTAGACAGGGGTTGATGGGTAGAATATGTATTTTATGTAGGAGAGATGGGAAACCGAGAGGTGCTAGGCTAGGCGGGGTAAGGGACTAGAAAATACATTTATATGGCTCATATAGGGTATACGTGGCGAGATATGCGTTTATGTGGATGAGATAGGGAATACGAGGAGAGATGCTAGACTAGATAGAGGCTGAAGGAGGGAAATGCGTTCATTCGGGAGAATAGCGAAAACGTGGAGATGCTAGACAAGGAGGGGGTTGAGGACTAGAAAATGTTATTATATGGGAAGAGAGAAAGAAAACGAGGATGAGTGCTAGGGAAGACAGGGGCTGAAGGTATCTAGAGGTGTTTTACAGAAGGGTTGGGGAACAATTTCAAATTATTTAGAGCACAGGCACAATGTAACTATTTCGGACGGCACTTAGAAGCAATTTCAGGATACAATATTAGCTTACCTTGCAGGTATTCTGATGATGTTTTGACGCAGTGGAGCAGGTATTTGACTTCCTCTTACTGGCTTTAGGATAATTTTAGACAGATACAGGTATTTTTGGGTGTTGGTGTAAGCGCTTTGAAGGTATTTCAACCACTGTAGTAGGAATTGTTAAGCATTTTAGCATTCATTTACAGGCTTTTAAGGCAAGGGTACAGGCCTTTGGAGTATTCTGAAGGGTTTTATAGAAATTGTAGCAGCCATTTCGATGGTATTTGCATATGGTTTTAGAATATGCTGATGGGTTTTAGAAAGGCAGGGCATGCTGGGCATTTTATGCCGTTTTAACTTCATATATTTTTTCGAGAAATCTGGCGAGAGTATTTTAGGTTCTTTAAGGGTATTTTAGACTATGCAATTAGGTATGGGCAAACCATCACATTCTGGTACACAGGCAGGAGAATTTCAGACGTTTCAAGAACATGTTCGGAAACTGGAGGTATTTCAGGATATTGATATAGGTTTTCAAAGTTTTTTTTTCAGAATATTTCGAGATATTTAGTGCTGTTTTAAAGAGCTCTGCTACTATCCCAGGTGTTTTTTTTTTCGAGGGTCCTGGTATGAGTATTTGAGGCTCTTTAGGAATATTTTTAGTCCATGGATTAGGTATGGGTAGGTATGGGTACTGGCTTTTAGAACGTTCTGGCACACGATCAGGAGAACTTCAGATATTTCAAAAGCACTTTGGGAACTGGATCAGGTAGTTTCACAATATTGGTACAGGTTTTCTTAAACATTTTCGACACCTTTTGAATGTACCTTATGTAGCTTTTAAGGTATTTTTAACGTCTATGCAGGCATTTTAAGTTACTGATAGGAGTATTTGTGGCTCCTTAAAGGCAGTTTAGCCTATTGACTTGGGTAGTGGCATAGGTTTTAGAGTATCTTGATGGTTTTAAGAGTGACAGATTTTTTTAAAAACATTTTGAGGTACTTTTATGTTTTTTAAAGTATTTTGACACTTTCACAGGCATTTTTAGATTACTGGTGGGAGTATTTGTGGCTCTTTATAAAAATTTTAGTTTATAGAGTTAGGTATGTGCACAGGCCGTTAGAACATTCTGGTACACGATCAAGAGAATTTCAGGTATTTCGATGGCATTCGCAAACTGGAGCAGATATTTCTAGGTATCGGTGCAAGCATTTCTAGGGTATTTCAAACACTGCAGTAGAAATTTTAGAACATTTCAGTGTACATTTATTGGTTTTCTAAACAAAAGTGCAGGTATTTTCGATCATTTTGGAGCATACTGGTGGTTTTTTCAACACAGCACCAGATATCATCATGCCATGGGCATTAGGTGTTGAGGCTTTCCCTCATGTTTTATAGAAATTGAAATTGAGTTTTATTTATGGACGCTCTTTAACTACTATGGTTCTTAGCGTCCCATTCTAAATTGGGCGTGAAACACCTGTAATTTTGCTCAGAGGCCTCTTTATCAGGCTTCAGGTTCTTTTACGTGCCGTAAATCTACGACACGGGACCACCGGCTTTACTTCCCTTCCGAAGGAAGCCGTGCTAACGATTTTTACGCCCGAAAAAATCCATCGCCCTCCGCCGGGTTTGAACCCGCGACCTTGGGAACCAGAGGCTAGCACGGTACCACTAGTCCACGGAGGACGACATGTTTTATAGAGATTTTCTGTTGTGTTATAGGGAACTCGTGATGTTCTATAACAATTTCTATCGTTTTTACAATAATATCGGCTGCTTTTAAGGACTTGTATATATTCTAATGCTAACACGTGATTATCTATGTAGAGATGTCTTTTCTAAACCAGTTTTAAGCTCCGCTAGCGATATTATTGTTTTATTCAGCGTTTTTGCTTTTATGTAGTAATATTTTTGACTACGCGTATTACTGTAACAGTTAATTGATGCTTTGTTAGGTAAGGATAGACGTCTCCCCCCTTTTATCTAGGCTTGAGACTAGCACCAGCATTTGCACCTAATGGCAGGGTTAACGCCCCCTTCCATCTTCTTGTTCTTTATTCATCACGTGTCCCCTAGGTGTATACACAGCACTTGAGTAAAATTGCACTTTTTTAAAATTGTAGAATCACGGAGAAAATATTCATCTTTAGGTCGCATTCTCTTAGGTGCTGTTTGTAATACTGCAATGCCCTTATGCCTATGTCGTTATTCCACCCTCGGCAGTAACTCCTTTATCATCAAAAGGAGTCAATGTGATTTTATTCATATTCACTCTGGTAACAGCACGCTCTCCTGACAGGATCAGATTCGTAGGTGTTATTATTTCTGGGCGTTTACGACAGTCTGTAAAGCTTCAAATGTAATGTACTGCTTAATAGCAATACGTTTTATGCCTTTAATCTTTTTTATCATTGAACCGTGGATATCTAGTGCATACATCTTAGGCCGTAGTCCGACAAAGCGTTGGATGATTTTACCATTAGCCTGATCTTTAAATTTTCCAAGCACCTTCTTGTTTAGAACTTAACGTATATGATTGACAGGGTAATCAGCCGTATCCAGATGCTCAAGAAAACGTAGCTTGTCCTGGTACACATCTTCAGTTGTCACTCGGTGAATGAATGAAACAGTGTCCATTAACATAAGTTTTTTAGTTCCATAATACGGTAACAACACATCATAATGATAGTGGTACTTTAATGTCGTAGAGATTGTTAACACACTCATTCCAATGTATACAAACTTGAACACAGCCTGTCGAGAGGCCATATGCACAGCAGTTAGATTGGTAGCATATATTGTCCTATCGATAAACGTAGGCTTGGCGATCAACTTTTCCAGAGTCTACTCATTTGTAACCAGTCGTATGTCCACACGATAATGCAGGTTCCCCATAGTTTTTCCAAACATGGTGTTGTTAAAGAGTTGGAACAGATCCATCTCGAAATCATTTGGAGCCTGTTGTAGTGTATTGTTAAATTCTACATAATGTTTTAACCACTGAAATTGTCAAAATTGTAGCACATGATAGATTTTCGTTAGCCGTAACCAATGACTAACAGATTGCTTCAAAGTCATATAATGTACTACATACTTCTTTCGAGGTCCAAGATGGGGGCATTAGTTACTTTGTAGTCGTGTCCTTAGGCTTCGAAATTGAGTTTTATATATGGACGCTCTTTAACCGCTGTGGTCCTTAGCGTACCATTCTATATTGAGAGTGAAAGATCGGTAATTTGCTCAGAGGCCTCTTTATCAGGCATAACTACCCTTGCAGCATCATATTGGTTACAAATGGCTGCATGTTCTGCTAATTTTTCCAGTCCACTTCGTCCCCGCTGATCATCAAAATCTGTAAAATACCGCTTACAGGTATAAACACGTGCATTATGTTTAGTTTTCTGACGCAGAAAGAGCTTCTCAAAATTCTTGATATATACGCAATGATGCGTTCCACTACTGTCACTCAATAGTAACAGGTCACGGTGCTCAGGTAGTTCAATCTCAGCAACCTTTATTGGATACACTTCATGCTTCTCATCCAGTCCGAAAACGTTGATAGACATACTGTTAAGCTTTTCAAACTTAGATATTAGAGAAAGTGGAGTAGGGTAAGAAACACAGCTTTAGTCGTACTTATCATAAAGTTTCTTGCATTTGCTAAAGCGTTGTGACTTGGTGCTGACGAATTTGGCTAATACAGAATACATGAAACATTTCTCGTCGCTATGGTTCTGGATGTTTATTCAGGCTTTTCTTGCCTCAACAGATGACGGAAGTGGTATGTAGCTACTTCCTCGTAACGGGTTACACTTGCTGATACGAAGTCGAACTCCTTTCACAGCAAGCAGGACCCAGTTGCTACCTTTAAGCTGCGAGTCCATTTCAGTGGCACATTTCTTGAATTTCGCTTCCAACGCTGAGTACAGATCCGTTTCTAGAAACACAGGCTGATTCCGTGTTTTAAATATTGTCGCAGGTTTTCACTCAACCAACCGATTAGTTTTCACACTCTTGTGAATGCCAAGCTCTTTATGTACAGCCTGGATTATCCGTTGTTTTGCCTCACGCAGCTACATACTCAGATCCTTAGATGATTTGCATCGTATAAAATGCGATTTCAATCGTCCGTCGAACGACGTTTCATATTCGTGCATGTCAGAGTCGTCCATTGTAGATAATAACTGATGTTTAGTAGGCTCCAATCCGCTTTTCCTCTCAGGTATGCTTATTTCACATACATCTGAATGCCGCTGTCCCTTATAACCACAATTGAAGGTTGCGCTACAGTCTTTACATTTGAAGAGCCTCTTGCAGCCCATCTCATGCCTTCTCGTATCATAACCTCGCAGGTACACACTAACGATTGGAATTATGTCCTTATATACCGAGTTATTCATCTTTATTCTTGATGTAATAACGTATTAATCCTTCAAGGAAATGTAGACCTCTTCACCTTGATAACCTTTAGAAAGCAGATCATTCTTGGAGAGAGAACACGACGTTAACACCTCAAAAACACAATGAAGTCCAGTGCCCGAAGTCGCCCTATTTATAGAGGGAGCACGAACCTTTTAGATCAATTATGTACTGAATTTTAATAATGAAACGGTGATTAAGCCTCTAAACTCATATATTTCAGTACGTGTTACCAGGTGTTCGGCGTGTTCGTACAGGTTCGTGTGCTTGGAGGAAGTGTTGTGTGGTATATCTATGTGCATTTTCATATGCTTGGATCAAGGGTTCGAATGTGATTTGTGCATATGTATCTGTGTGTTTCGGTGTCTGCAGATGAAGAACAAAGAAAGAGTGTGTCCATGCATATCTGTGTGTGTAAGTGCGCGGGTTTGTGTGCGCGTGCGTGCCTGTGCGTGTGAGCGCGTCTTCTTTATGTGTGGGTGTGTGAGTGAGATTTTATGTGTGTGTCTGCGTGTGAAGGAACTCCTAATGATTGAGAAGACACGAACTCTAACATAACATTACATTTCAGATCCAACGCTCTAACGCTTTTGTCACTCTCCTGTTCGACGTTGACACCCATATTTTATGTATTTAGAGGTTTTAAGAAGACAATTTGTATATTAAACATCATTTATTCCTTATTATCTGTATGTTATCTCGTTTTTATATACTTTTAAAGCAATCCTGCGAGGATTTGAGCAATTCAATGCTGATTAAGTGACTAAAACATTGGTGTATCAATGCCTTTTAATGATATAACGACGATTACCGATCAAATATTTAATTTAACTTTAAACCTCGGCATGAAACTGCTTTGTTGTATACTGCTCATTTTAGCGCTCTGCGCGTATTAACCTCCGCCATATGACGTCACACCCAGACACAGGATGTGTGACTATCAAACATGTTTATACTCGTCTCATAACTACCTGTATATGGTCGCTCTGTGCGTACAAATCTCCGCCATATCACATCACAGCCAGTCTATGACGTCACACCTAGAGACAGGATGTCAGGTCTATCATACCCGTATAAGCCCGTCTCAAACTGCTTGCATACGGTGTCACACCAAAAAGAGACAAGTAATCTCACATCCTTATTCCGACAGAACTTTTCATTCAAAGCCTACCACAACCACACATTGCACCAAAGTTAACACCATCTCTATCACCACAATACTTTAGAAGTAGAGGCTTAAAAGGTAACGTAGAAGATTTTCTCCCCTTATTAAATAAATCCATGTATACACTATTATTTCATGTTTTCATTCCTTTTTCAATTCTTACTTTCCATCTTCCCTTCATTCTCCAAAGAATCAGTATACAATATAACATTCCTATAGGCTTAATACTGTTATCGCGGAAAACCATTACATTTCCCTATAACGAAGGGCAAAGCAATTTTTCTAGATTTACACGGATTTTAAGCTTCTAGAATCGAACCAGGTAATGCTTTTAATAAATGTATTTTAGTAATTAAGCTCCCCGTATCCGCACCTACCATTTAACCTTCATTTCAACCAGCTAAGATCCATAGTTTTAAGGATATATGAAACCACCCTCGGGGTTCGATCTGGGTACTTTAAAGTATTTTCTGTCATGATAACGATATTTCCAGACCAGTTCCTCTGCTTACGTTTTATTTAGTGTGTCTATCTAAGTTAGCTTATGTGCTATTAAATTTATAAGTACATTTCATTGAATCAGTATTCGAACGCAGAACATTTAAACAGAACTGTATACAGTTTACGACATCAACGTAAGTGATACATCCTAGAGTATAGAGGAAAATTAAGGAAGTCATTGAAAGATCGGGATTCGCACTAAGGACAACTGATCTACGAATATTTATGATATTAATTTAAATAATAGCAGCTATTAATCGTACTCTGTTTCAGATCCTTATCGCTGATAGATTTGGAGATATTTGTGTTTCTAAAAACTAGGACTCGAGCCCATGTCCATGGACACTATGATAAATACGCAAATAAGGTACTTGGTAATGTCTATTTAATACATTTTAATTAAAGGGTTTGTCTAAATTAGCCCCAGTGCTATTAAATTTAGAAATAAATTACATTGAATGAGTATTCGAATCCAGGACGCTAGGGTAACAAGTATTTATAGTATTTATTCAGCATATTAGGCACGTTAATATACACTTTGCACCATCAGTGTAAATAATATACCCTAGAGTATAGAGGACAATTAAGGAAGTCATTGAAAAATCGGCATTGGAACTAAGGACAACTGATTGACAATTATGTACGGTATTAATTGCACATGATAGGAGCTATCAATCATGCTTTGGTCCACTCCTCTATATCCGTTAGTTTCTGAGATAACTGAATTTCACAAATTAAGGGTCGAACCCAGGACGACAGGCCCCAGAATATACATTCAGAAGAAACTACCTAATAACATAAATGTAATAAAGTTTATTTGGCGTCTTTGTCTAAATTAGTTCAGGAGTTATTGGAAAATGAAGTTGTATTCATACCCTGGATTTGAATCAGGGATACCGGTCAACTTCAACATAGGTCAATGACGCGCCGCATTACAAGAATGTAATTGCTTTTTTTCGTACCGCTCTCTCTCTCTCTCTCTCTTCATTCAGGCGATATGAGCCTTTAAAGAGTAGGGTAACTATGCCAATTTAAGGCCAAAATGCACCCACAATTAATTGACCGTTTATTACGATTAGCTTAATTGAGAGTCAAATTATGTGTTTTACACACGATTTGGCACTTTTTGTTGCATTTCGCCGACAAAGGACGCTGCCCCTCCCGTTACACGTGTTAATACGTGTAAAGTCAATATACGCCCAATTAAATTGATCGGATCACACTGATTAATCGGCGGCTGTCACAAAGGGAGTCGGCAGCATTACGCTACTCTTTAAAGGCTTATATCTCCTGAATGAAAAGAGATAAAGCGATGCGATAAAAAGCAATTACATTCTTGGAGTGCGGTACGTAATTGACGTATTGTTCCAAGTTCACCGGGATACCTGGTTCGAATCCGGAGGTATGAATACAAATTCATCTTACAATAACTACTGATCTAATTTAGATAAAACCCCAAATAAACTTATTACATTTATGTTATTAGGTAGTTTCCTCCGAATGTATATACGGGTACATGTCATCCTGGGTTCGACCCTTAATTTTTAAAACTCAATTATCTCAAATTAAAAGAGCGGGGTGGACCAAAGCATGATTAATAGCATATATGATGTGTAATTAATACCGTATATAATATTCAATCAATTGTCCTTAGTTCGACTCCCGATCTTTCAATGACTTCCGTAATTGTCCTCTATACTCAAGGATATATTATTTACATTAATGGTCTAAAGGGTATATTAACGTGCCTAATATGCTGAATTCATATTATAAATACCTGCGTCCTGAGTTCGAATACTGTTTCAATGTAATTTATTTCTGAATTCAATAGGTCTGGAACTAATTTAGATGAATACTTTAATTAAAATGTATTAAATAGATATTTCAAGGTACTTTATTTGGTATATATCGTAGTGTCCATCGACATGGCTTCGGTTCCTAGATTTTTAAAACGCGAATATCTCCAAATCTATAATCGCTAAGGAACTGAAACAAAACATGATTGATACCTGCCATTACCTGTAATCAATATCGTAAATATTTGTGGAACAGTTGTCCTTAGTTCGATTCCCGATCTTTCAATGACATCTTTAATTTTCCTCTATACTCTAGGATATATCATATTGGCTGATGTAAACTGCATAAAACTATGTTTAACATGCTAAATTAATATTATAAATAATTTTCTTCCTAGCGTTCTGGGTTCGAATGCTGATTCAAAGCAATTTACTTATAAATTTAATAGCTCATGAACTAATTTGGATAGACAGGTTATATAAAAAGTAAACAGAGTTGCTACTCTAGAAGTATCGTTATCATGCCAAACATTACTTTAAGTACTCAGATCGAACCCCAAAGAGATGATTTCATATATCTTCAAAACTATGGAACTTAGCTGGTCCAAATAAAGATTAAATGGTAGATGCTGATGCGGGGAGCTGAATTACTAAAATACATTTACTAAAGCATTAACTGGTTCAATTCTAGAAGCTTAAAATATGTGTAACTCTGGAAAAATTACTTTGCTCTTGATTATAGGGAAATGTAGTGGTTTTCCGCGATAACCGAGTATTAAGCGTATAGGAATGCCATATTGTATACTGATTCTTTGGAGAATGAAGTGAAAATGGAAAGGAAGAATTAAAAAACGATTGAAAACATGAAATAATGCAGTATGTGCACGGACTTAATTAAATAAGGGGAGAATATCTTCTGCGTTACCTTTTAAGCCTCTCCTTATAAAGTATTGTGGTATTAGAGATGGTGTTAACTTTGGTGCAATGGGCAGTGGTGGTGGTTGTATGATTTTAATGAAAGCATCTGTCGGAATGAGCGTGTGAAAATACTTCTCTATTTGGTGTGACATCGTATACAGGTAGTTATGACACGAGTTTAAACGGGTATGATAGAGCTGGACATCCTGTCTCTAGATGTGACGTCATAGACGTCTTGTCTCTGGCTGTGATGTGATACGGCGGAGGTTAATACGCACACAGCGACCATATACAGGTGGTTATGAGACGAGTTTAAACACGTTTAATAGTCAGACATTCTGTCTCTGGATGTGACGTCATATGCCGGAGGTTAATACCCCTAGTGCGCTAAAATGAGTTGTATACAACAAACCAGTTTTATTACGTGGTTTAGAGTTGAATTAAATGTCTGATCAGCGATGGTCGTTATATCATTAAAAGGCATTGATATGTTAGTGAAATACCAAAGTTTTAGTCACTTAATCAGTATTTAATTGCTCAAATGATCGCAGGATTAGTTTACAAGTATATAAAAATGAGACAACATACAGATAAGGAATAAATGATGTTTAATGTACAAAATATCTTCTTAAAACCTCTAAATACATAAAACATTGGTGTCAACGTCGAACAGATGAGTGACAAGCATTATAGCGCGGATCTGATATTAAACGTTCTGCGAGAGGTCCGCACCTTCTCCACCTTCACACGCAGACATACATACAATCTCACTCAATGCCCACACACGCACAGAAACACCGCACTTAAACAGACAGGCACGCAGTACACACACATACACCCGCGCACTTACACATACAGATATGCATGAATACATTCTCTTTCTTTCTTTGTTCTCCTTGATCTACAGATACACATGCATAACGCATTCTAACGCTTGATCCAAGCACATGAAAATGCACGAAGACCTATGAACACCTCCGAACACATAGATATACCGCACAACACTTCCTCCAAGCACACGAACCAGTATGAGGACCTACGGACCCGCCCCAACACGTGTAACACACATTGAAATAAGAGAGTTTAAACAGTTAATCACCGTTTTATTATTAAAATTCAGTATCTAATTGGTCTAAAAGTTCGTATTTCGTCTATAAATAGGGCGACGTCGGGCACGGGATTTCATTGTGCTAATTAGTCTTGAGGAGTTAACATCGTGTTTTCTCTCCAAGAATAATCTGCTTTCTAAAGTGTTAGCAAGGTGAAGAGGTCTACATTTTCTCGAAGATGGATTAATACGTTATTACATCAAGAATAAAGATGAATAACTCTGCATATAAGGACCTAATTCCAAGTGTTACTGGATACGCTTGTAGTAAATGCGGGAAGAAATTCTTGCGAGGTTATGATAAAAGAAGGCATGAGATGGGCTGCAAGCGGCTCTTCAAATGTAAAGATTTGTAGCTAACCTTCAATGATGGTTATAAGGGACAGCGGCATGAAGATGTGAAATAACCATACCTAAGAAGAAAAGCAGATTGGAACCTACTAAACAGTTATCAGGTCCTCTTCGTCCAATTCAACGACGTGGAAACAATCCGTTAAGACAAGCTGTAGTACTTCGTGCACTATGGGCTCGATAGCCATCATGTTGGTAACAGGTTTCTCCTAGTCTGCAAAGGAACGCCTTCTAGCATCTGTGGCAGATGGTCTGTCAGGAGGCTGCGATACTTGTGCAAATTCGTTGTTTCTTCTATGACCAAAGGGCCTATGAGCTGATGGTTCACTATCCCACACCACACGATTAAACTCCATGGACGCTGACGTTCCACCTCACGAAGCCAACGGGGATTGTCAACAGACCAATAGTGCATGTTTCTGCGGTTTACCTGGCCATGATTAGTAAATGTTGTCTCATCACTAAACAAGATACATGATGAATCTGGAGTATCATGTACAAAAGTTAACACGACTCTCAAAATGTGTACCACGACAAGCTACGTTTTCTTGAGCATCTAGATATAGCCGATTACCCCGTCAACCATATATGTTATTCACCTCTAAACAAGAAGATGCTTGGAAAATTTAAAGATCAGGCTAATGGTAAAATCATCCAACGCTTTGTCGGACCTAAGATGTATGCACTAGATATCCACGGTTCAATGATAAAATTTAAATGTATAAAACGTAGAGTTATGAAGCTGTACATTACATTTGACAGCTATACAGGTGGTCTTAAAACCCGAGAAATAATAATAACACCTACGAATCTGATCCTGTTACCAGAGTGCATGTGAATAAAATTACAATGACTGCTTTTGATGATAAAAAAGTTACTGCCGAGGATGGAATAACGACATAGGCATATGGGCATTACAGTACTACAAATAACGCCTAAGAGAATGCGACCTCTAGATGAATATTCTCTTCGTGACTCTACAATTTTAAAAAAGTGGAAGTTTACTCAAGTGCTGTGTATACACCTAGCAGACAAGTGATGAATAAAGAACAAGAAGATGGAAGGGGGCGTTAACCCTGCATTTGGAACAAATCCTAGTGCTAGTCTCAAGCCTAGATAAAAGAGGAGGGACGTCTACCCTTACAATCCTTACCTAACAAAGCATCAATTAAGAGCTAACGTCAATACGCTTAGTCAAAAATATAGCTACATAATAGCAAAAAAACTGAATAAAGGAATATTATCTCTAGCGGAGCTTAAGGCTGGGTTAGAAAAGACATCTCTACATAGTTTATCACATATTAGAATATATATATATATATATATATATATATATATATAAGTCCTCAAAATCAGCCGATATGACTGTAATAACGATAGAAATGGTTATAGAACATCACGAGCTGAAAATCTCTAGAAAACACGAGAGAATGCCTCAAAGCCTAGTGCCAATGCCATGACAATGTCTGGACCTATTTTGTAAAAAAACACCAGAATGCTGTAAAATGATTGAAAACACCTGCAGCTTTGTATAGAAAGCCAATAAATGCACACTAAAATGCTCTAAAATTCCTACTGCAGTGGTTAAAATATCCTAGAAATGCTTGCACCAATACCTAGAAATATCCGCTCCAGTTTCCGAATGCCATCGAAATACCTGAAATTCTCTTGATCGTGACCAGAATGTTCTAAAAGCCTGTGCACATACATAACTCTATAGACTAAAATGCCTTTAAAGAGCACAAATACTCCCACCAGTACCCTAAAAATGACTGTGAAAGTGTCAAAATACTTTAAAAAAAGCTTAAAAGCAACTCAAAATGTTCTGTCACTCTAAAAAGCATAAAGATACTCTAAAACCTATGCCACTACCTAACTCCATAGACTAAACTGCCTTTAAAGAGCCACAAATACTCCCACCAGTAACCTAAAAATGCCTGCACAGATGTTAAAATACCTTAAAAGCAACATAAAATACATTCAAAATGTCGAAAATCTTACCACGAAAAGGGTAATACTTTATCGGAACACGAATTTCACTTTTCCCCATTTTATACGAAGCAAAATCCATCTGCTTATTTTAGACGCTCTCAACAATGCTCTAAGAAACAAATGACAACGAATTTTTGCGATTATACCCAGAATGGTGCAAACAAGAAACCTGTGATCAGAACGCTATCTCTCATCAAAGTCTGGACTTATCAATCCTCCCTGGTATTTAGGCACCCCGATGTTCATATTCGACTCTCGGATCGGCAAAACTTAAATGTTTAATTGCTACTGAGTTATGAGACTTAAACGAGTAGGGAAAATCACAATAATCTTATTGCATTACGAGGCTTAATGAAAGTCGTTCCCATGTATCCAGAGGAGCGACTTCGAGTCTTAATGTAGCAAAACTTTAATGTTTACTATTAAACTAACGGGTAGATTAAAATGCATTCAACTAATATCACTATGTAGATTAAAACCTGGTGTGTACTTAGGTATTCTGAGGCCCGTGTTCGAATCTTACTGCAACAAAAGTTTAATGATTAATAAATATTAAACTAAGGGACATATACGGGTGAATTAAAATGTATTTAACAAATATCATTATCTATATGTATAATTAGGTATCCCAAGGTCTGGCTTCGGTTCTTAATTCTCTTTCTTCTCCTTTCTTTCTATCCTTATTTTTCTTTCTCCTTTCTATCTTTCTTTTTTCTTTCTCCTTTCTTTCCTCCATTATTTCTTCTTGTTTATCTACAGAAAACCACACACACACATCTATAAACACAGGTATGCAATAACACAGAAACAAAAAAAACACACACACAAGCAAACCCAGAGACAGACATACAGACACATATACACACATACGAATACCTAACCCCAACAAACACCTATGAACACACATTCTCAGACTCATCTACAACCATACACACAACACACACAGACACACCCAGAGAAAGTTGAACATGCACACGTACACACATACATACACAAGTACACACATACATACACAAGTACACATACACATGCACCAACACAGAAACACTCATACACCAACACTTGAATGCAGTAGCATCCAAAACACCCACACCCAACACATACATACCTCAAAAATTGAAATTGAGTGTTATTTATGGACGCTCTTTAACTACTGTGGTCCTTAGCGTCCCATTCTATATTGGGCATGAAACACCGGTAATTTTGCTCAGAAGCCTCTTTATCAGACTTGAGGTTCTTTTACGTGTCGTAAATCTACGACACGCAACCACCAGCTTTACTTCCCTTCCGAAGGAAGCCGTGCTAAGGATTTTTACGCCCGAAAAAAATCCATCACCCTCCGCCGGGTTTGAACCCGTGACCTTGGGAACTAGAGGCTAGCACGGTACCACTAGTCCACGGAGGACGACATGCATTTCTCCGAACACCTCTTCAAACACATGAAGATGCACGAAGACATACCAACACACATGTTCACACTCATTGACACCCATAAATACACACATATAGCCGCACACATATGGAAACATACAAAAACACTAATAGAGAAAGGCACTCGAACTTATACGTACGTGGCTCTGTTATAATATAGCTTCATATGCCAGATGCTCTATCTTATGGGATTAGTATTTTGATTACTGTAGCAGTGATGATGCTTGGATTGACGGATGGACTTATGGTGTTAATGGGTCATGTAGCGGCGGTGTAATTAGAAGTAATGGTGTTTGTGATGGGAAGATGGTTGTAGGATTGCTGGTTTTGGAAATGATGGCGGTGGTGACAGTACAGAGTTATGGTGTAAATGGGAATGACAATAATTGTGATGGTTGTGGAGGCGATGGTGGGGGATTGAGGCTTTAGAGACTTATGCTGTTAATGGAGTTATATGGTGATAGTGGTGGCGATAGTATAGAGTTATGATGTTAATGAAGCTATGGGCGGTGGTAGTAGTACAAGCTTATGGTATAATTAGAAGTAATAGTGTTTGTGATGGGAAGATGGTTATTGAATTGCGGGTTTTGGAAATGATGGCGGGTGACAGTGCAGTTATGGTGTAAATGGGAATCACAATAATTGTGATGGTTGTGGAGGCGATGGTGGGGGATTGAGGCTTTAGAGACTTATGCTGTTAATGGAGTTATATGGTGATAGTGGTGGCGATAGTATAGAGTTATGATGTTAATGAAGCTATGGGCGGTGGTAGTAGTACAAGCTTATGGTATAATTAGAAGTAATAGTGTTTGTGATGGGAAGATGGTTATTGAATTGCGGGTTTTGGAAATGATGGCGGGTGACAGTGCAGTTATGGTGTAAATGGGAATCACAATAATTGTGATGGTTGTGGTGGCGAAGGTGGGGGATTAGAGACTTAGGCATATTCACCCTTTCAAGTCCTGTCTCGTTTAGTATCTCTCCTTGGATAATCTATCTCCCCCATATAAACGCATTTTCCTCCTTGAACGCTGTCCTATCCTAGCATTTCCCCTCTTTTACCTTACAAACGTAAAAAAGTGGGCCAGCTTCCCATATTAAGTTACTAGTGCGGTTAACAAAAAACAAACAAATGCGATACATTTTAAAACATTAAAGCAATGGATGAAATTTTAGCTGTACATATATGGTAGGCACTTACATTCCATGATGTCGGACATTTCCATGGTGGTGGCGATGATGACCCTCCATTCGCCCAGCTGGAACACACACACTGCTTTTAAAAATACCTTCCAAACGAATGCGTTTCCATAATTACATACATTATTACACATGTCAGTTTCCATATGTCGTTCGGAACCTTCCACTTTAATTCACCCTTTCCTTTTCTTTTCTCTATTACTAGTCTATAGTAAGTATTGTTTCTACCCAAAATTTCATACCGATATTTCACAACTTTTGAGACTCCCTCAAGTTAGTAATAAATCGCGTTGTGTATGTCCCGTTAATGCCAAATTTGGTTCCTGGAATCAGCGACACTAACACTTACAAGAAAATCCCGTTACCCCAAACTACAATTTACATAGAAAGTACGAATATTTCGAAATTCCGAATTTTCTGAAAAAAAACTATAAAACAAAAAGAACTAACGATTTTCATTAAAATACCTACCTTATGTTTACAAAATTTACATGACAAAATAAATGTGAATTTTCTGAGAATAAGCCTTAAATTCCTATTCATCCTGGATTACTTTTGCATAACTGATACATCATTCCAGATAAAAAAAAAACTTAACTCAAAGTGATTACAACAGTGAAGGTTTGAAATTCCAGAATATTTTCAGCATAGGCATGATAAACTTCCAGTACTGCATCTGGTAATATTGCAATATAAGTGCAGAACTATTCAGATGTATGCTGTGGACACTTTAACATCTCTACTATTATATTTGTTTCCAAAGTCACAATATAAAGCTGTGTTTACTACTAGTTGTCATATCTGATGTTATGGTTAGTTTAACATCTTTACTGTTTTAATTGTTTCCACAGTCACAATATAAAGCTGTGTTTATTACAAGCTGACATACCTGATGTTGTGACTAGTCTAAAATCTTTATTGTTTTATTTGTTTCCACACTCACAACATGAAGCTGTGTTTATTACTAGCTGTCATACCTGATGTTGTGGCTAGTTTAAAATATTTACTGTTTTGCACGTTCCACTGCAACAATATGAAGCTGTGTTTATTACTAGCTGTCATTCCTGATGTTGTGTCTAGTTTAATATCTTGACTGTTTTATGCGTTTCCACAGTCACAATATAAAGCTCTGTTTATTACTAGCTGTCATACCTGATGTTGTGGCTAGTTTAACATCTTTACTGTTTTATTTGTTTCCACAGTCACAATATGAAGCTGTGTTTAATACTAGCTGTCATACCTGATGTGGCTAGTTTAACATTTTTACTGATTTATTTGTTTCCACAGTCACAATATGAAGCTGTGTTTATTACTAGCTGTCATACCTGATGTTGTGGCTAGTTTAACATCTTTACTGTTTTATTTGTTCCCAAAGTCACAATATGAAGCTGTGTTTATTAGTAGCTGTCATACCTGATGTTGTGGCTAGTTTAAAATATTTACTGTTTTGCGTGTTCCACTGCAACAATATGAAGCTGTGTTTATTACTAGCTGTCATTCCTGATGTTGTGTCTAGTTTAATATCTTGACTGTTTTATGCGTTTCCACAGTCACAATATAAAGCTCTGTTTATTACTAGCTGTCATACCTGATGCCGTGTCAAGTTTAATATCTTTACTGTTTTATGTGTTTCCACAGTCACAATATAAAGCTGTGTTTATTACTAGGCGTCATAACATGATGTGGCTAGTTTAGCATTTTTACTGTTTTATTTGTTTCCAAAGTCACAATATGAAGCTGTGTTTATTACTAGCTGACATACCTGATGTTGTGGCTAGTTTAATATCTTTACTGTTCTATTTGTTTCCACAGTCACAATATGAAGCTGTGTTTATTACTAGCTGCCATATCTGATGTTGTGGGCTAGTTTAACATCTTTACTGTTTTATTTGTTTCCACAGTCACAATATGAAGCTGTGTTTATTACTAGCTGCCATATCTGATGTTGTGGGCTAGTTTAACATCTTTACTGTTTTATTTGTTTCCACAGTCACAATATGAAGCTGTGTTTATTACTAGCTGCCATATCTGATGTGGCTAGTTTAATATCTTTACTGTTCTATTTGTTTCCACAGTCACAATATGAAGCTGTGTTTATTACTAGCTGACATACCTGATGTTGTGGCTACTTTAACATCTTTACTGTTTTATTTGTTTCCACAGTCACAATATGAAGCTGTGTTTATTACTAGCTGACATACCTGATGTTGTGGCTAGTTTAACATCTTTACTGTTTTATTTGTTTCCACAGTCACAATATGAAGCTGTGTTTAATACTAGCTGACATGCCTGATGTTGTGGCTAGTTTAATATCTTTACTGTTCTATTTGTTTCCACAGTCACAATATGAAGCTGTGTTTATTACTAGCTGCCATACCAGATGTTGTGGCTAGTATAACATCTTTACTTTTTTATTTGTTTCCATAGTCACAATATGAAGCTGTGTTTATTACTAGCTGTCATACCTGACGTTGTGGCTAGTTTAACATCTTTACTGTTTTATTTGTTTCCATAGTCACAATATGAAGCTGTGTTTAGTACTAGCTGTCATACCTGACGTTGTGGCTAGTTTAACATCGTTACTTTTTTATTTGTTTCCATAGTCACAATATGAAGCTGTGTTTATTACTAGCTGCCATATCTGATGTTGTGGCTAGTTTAACATCTTTACTGTTTTATTTGTTTCCACAGTCACAATATGAAGCTGTGTTTATTACTAGCTGCCATATCTGATGTTGTGGCTAGTTTAACATCGTTACTTTTTATTTGTTTCCATAGTCACAATATGAAGCTGTGTTTATTACTAGCTGTCATACCTGACGTTGTGGCTAGTTTAACATCTTTACTGTTTTATTTGTTTCCACAGTCACAATATGAAGCTGTGTTTATTACTAGCTGCCATATCTGATGTTGTGGCTAGTTTAACATCGTTACTTTTTTATTTGTTTCCATAGTCACAATATGAATTTGCGTTTATTACTAGCTGTCATACCTGATGTTGTGGCTAGTTTAACATCTTTACTTTTTTATTTGTTTCCATAGTCACAATATGAAGCTGTGTTTATTACTAGCTGTCATACCTGATGTTGTGGCTAGTTTAACATCTTTACTGTTTTATTTGTTTCCACAGTCACAATATGAAGCTGTGTTTATTACTAGCTGCCATATCTGATGTTGTGGCTAGGTTAACATCTTTACTGTTTTATTTGTTTCCACAGTCACAATATGAAGCTGTGTTTATTACTAGCTGTCATACCTGATGTTTTGGCTAGCTTAAGATCTTTACTGTTTCATTTGTTTCCACAGCCACAATATGAAGCTGCGCTTAATACTAGCTGTCATACCTGATGTTGTGGCTAGTTTAACATCTTTACTGTTTTATTTGTTTCCACAGTCACAATATGAAGCTGTGTTGATTACTAGCTGTCATACCTGATGTTGTGGCTAGTTTAACATCTTTACTGTTTTATTTGTTTCCACAGTCACAATATGAAGCTGTGTTTATTACTAGCTATCATACCTGATGTTGTGGCTAATTTAACATCTTTACTGTTTTATTTGTTTCCACAGTCACAATATGAAGCTGTGTTTATTACTAGCTGACATACCTGATGTTGTGGCTAGTTTACAATATTTACTCTTTTGTGTATTCCACAGTCACAATATGAAGTTGTGTTTATTACTAGCTATCATACCTGATGTTGTGGCTAATTTAACATCTTTACTGTTTTATTTGTTTCCACAGTCACAATATGAAGCTGTGTTTATTACTAGCTAACATACCTGATGTTGTGGCTAGTTTACAATATTTACTGTTTTGTGTATTCCACAGTCACAATATGAAGTTGTGTTTATTACTAGCTATCATACCTGATGTTGTGGCTAATTTAACATCTTTACTGTTTTATTTGTTTCAACAGTCACAATATGAAGCTGTGTTTATTATTAGCTGTCATACCTGATGTTGTGACTAATTTAACATCCTCACTGTTTTATTTGTTTCCACAGTCACAATATAAAGCTGTGTTTATTACTAGCTACATAACTGATGTTGTGGCTAGTTTAATATCTTTACCATTTTATTTGTTTCCACAGTCACAATATAAAGCTGTGTTTATTACTAGCTACATAACTGATGTTGTGGCTAGTTTAACATCTTTACTGTTTTATTTGTTTCCACAGTCACATTATGAAGCTGTGTTTATTACTGGCTACATAACTGATGTTGTCGCTAGTTTAACATCTTTACTGTTTTATTTGTTTCCACAGTCACAATATGAAGCTGTGTTTATTACTAGCTACATAACTGATGTTGTGGCTAGTTTAACATCTTTACTATTTTATTTGTTTCCACAGTCACAACATGAAGCTGTGTTTATTACTAGCTACATACCTAATGTTGTGGCTAGTTTAACAGTTTTACTTGTTTCCACAGTCACAATATGAAGCTGTGTTTATTACTAGCTGCTATACCTGATGTTGTAACTAGTTTAATATCTTTACTGTTTTGTTTCCACAGTCACAATATGAAGCTGTGTTTATTACTAGCTGACATACCTGATGTTGTAACTAGTTTAATATCTTTACTGTTGTATTTGTTTCCACCCTCACAATATGAAGCTGTGTTTATTACTAGCTGACATACCTGATGTTGTGGCTAGTTTAACATCTTTACTGTTTTATTTGTTTCTTCAGTCACAAGATGAAGCTGTGTTTATTACTGGCTGTCATACCTGATGTGGCTAGTTTAACATTTTTACTGTTTTATTTGTTTCCACAGTCACAATATGAAGCTGTGTTTAATACTAGCTGTCATACCTGATGTTGTGGCTAGTTTAACATCTTTACTGATTTATTTGTTTCCACAGTCACAATATGAAGCTGTGTTTATTACTAGCAGTCGTACCTGCTGTGGCTAGTTTAACATCTTTACTGTTTTATTTGTTTCCACAGTCACAATATGAAGCTGTGTTTATTACTAGCTGTCATACCTGATGTTGTGGCTAGTTTAACATCTTTACTGTTTTATTTGTTTCCACAGTCACAATATGAAGCTGTGTTTATTACTAGCTGCCATACCTGATGTTGTGGCTAGTTTAACATCTTTACTGTTTTATTTGTTTCCACAGTCACAATATGAAGCTGTGTTTATTACTAGCTGTCATACCTGATGTTGTGGCTAGTTTAACATCTTTACTGTTTTATTTGTTTCCACAGTCACAATATGAAGCTGTGTTTATTACTAGCTGTCATACCTGATGTTGTGGCTAGTTTAACATCTTTACTGTTTTATTTGTTTCCACAGTCACAATATTAAGCTGTGTTTATTACTAGCTGTCATACCTGATGTGGCTAGTGTAACATCGATACTGTTTTATTTGTTTCCACAGTCACAATATGAAGCTGTGTTTATTACTAGCTGTCATACCTGATGTTGTGGCTAGTGTAACATCTATACTGTTTTATTTGTTTCCACAGTCACAATATGAAGCTGTGTTTATTACTAGCTGTCATACCTGATGTTGTGGCTAGTTTAACATCTCTACTGTTTTATTTGTTTCCACAGTCACAATATGAAGCTGTGTTTATTACTAGCTGTCATACCTGATGTTGTGGCTAGTTTAACATCTTTACTGTTTTATTTGTTTCCACAGTCACAATATGAAGCTGTGTTTATTACTGTCAAACCTGATGTTGTGGCTAGTTTAACATCTTTACTGTTTTATTTGTTTCCACAGTCACAATATGAAGCTGTGTTTATTACTGTCATACCTGATGTTGTGGCTAGTTTAACATCTTTACTGTTTTATGTGTTTCCACAGTCACAATATGAAGCTGTGTTTATTACTAGCTGACATACCTGATGTTGTGGCTAGCTGAAGACCTTTACTGTTTTATTTGTTTCCACAGTCACAATATGAAGCTGTGTTTATTACTAGCTGACATACCTGATGTTGTAGCTAGTGTAACATCTTTACTGTTTTATTTGTTTCCACAGTCACAATATGAAGCTGTGTTTATTACTGTCATACCTGATGTTGTGGCTAGTTTAACATCTTTACTGTTTTATTTGTTTCCACAGTCACAATAAGAAGCTGTGTTTATTACTGTCATACCTGATGTTGTGGCTAGTTTAACATCTTTACTGTTTTATGTGTTTCCACAGTCACAATATGAAGCTGTGTTTATTACTAGCTGTCATACCTGATGTTGTGGCTAGTTTAACATCTTTACTGTTTTATTTGTTTCCACAGTCACTATATGAAGCTGTGTTTATTACTAGCTGTCATACCTGATGTTGTGCCTAGTTTAACATCTTTACTGTTTTGTGTTTCCATAGTCACAATATAAAGCTGTGATTATTACTAGCTGACATACCTAATGTTGTGGCTAGTTTAACATCCTTACTGTTTTATGCGTTTCCATAGTCACAATATAAAGCTGTGTTTATTACTAGCTGTCATAACATGTTGTGGCTAGTTTGGCATTTTTACTGTTTTATTTGTTTCCATAGTCACAATATGAAGCTGTGTTTATTACTAGCTGACATACCTGATGTTGTGGCTAGTTTACAATATTTACTGTTTTGTGTGTTCCACAGTCACAATATGAAGTTGTGTTTATTACTAGCTGTCATTCCTGATGTTGTGGCTAGTTTACAATATTTACTGTTTTATTTGTTTCCATAGTCACAATATAAAGCTGTGTTTATTACTAGCTGTCATACCTGATGTTGTGGCTAGTTTACAATATTTACTGTTTTGTGTGTTCCACAGTCACAATATGAAGTTGTGTTTATTACTAGCTGTCATTCCTGATGTTGTGGCTAGTTTACAATATTTACTGTTTTGTGTGTTCCACAGTCACAATATGAAGTTGTGTTTATTACTAGCTGTCATTCCTGATGTTGTGGCTAGTTTACAATATTTACTGTTTTATTTGTTTCTATAGTCACAATATAAAGCTGTGTTTATTACTAGCTGTCATACCTGATGTTGTGGCTAGTTTACAATATTTACTGTTTTGTGTGTTCCACAGTCACAATATGAAGTTGTGTTTATTACTAGCTGTCATTCCTGATGTTGGGCCTAGTTTAATATCTGTACTGTTTTATGTGTTTCCACAGTCACAATATGAAGCTGTGTTTATTACTAGCTGTCATTCCTGATGTTGGGTCTAGTTTAATATCTTTACTGTTTTATTTGTTTCCATAGTCACAATATGAAGCTGTGTTTATTACTAGCTGACATACCTGATGTTGTGGCTAGTTTAGTATCTTCACTGTTTTATGTGTTTCCATAGTCACAATATGAAGTTGTGTTTATTACTAGCTGTCATACCTGATGTTGTGGCTAGTTTAACATCTTCACTGTTTTATTTGTTTCCACAGTCACAACATAAAGCTGTGTTTATTACTAGCTACATAACTGATGTTGTGGCTAGTTTAACATCTTTACTATTTTATTTGTTTCCACATTCACAATATAAAGCTGTGTTTATTACTAGCTACATAACTGATGTTGTTGCTAGTTTAACATCTTCACTGTTTTATTTGTTTCCACAGTCACAACATAAAGCTGTGTTTATTACTAGCTACATAACTGATGTTGTGGCTAGTTTAACATCTTTACTGTTTTATTTGTTTCCACAGTCCCAACATGAAGCTGTGATTATTACTAGCTACATAACTGATGTTGTGGCTAGTTTAACATATTTACTGTTGTATTTGTTTTCACAGTCACAATATGAAGCTGTGTTTATTACTAGCTACATAACTGATGTTGTGGCTGGTTTAACATATTTACTGTTGTATTTGTTTCCACAGTCACAATATGAAGCTGTGTTTATTACTAGCTGTCATACCTGATGTTGTGGCTAGTTTAACATCTTTACTGTTTTATTTGTTTCCACAGTCACAATATGAAGCTGTGTTTATTACTAGCTACATAACTGATGTTGTGGCTAATTTAACATATTTACTGTTGTATTTGTTTTCACAGTCACAACATGAAGCTGTGTTTATTACTAGCTACATACCTAATGTTGTGGCTAGTTTAACAGTTTTACTGTTTTATTTGTTTCCACAGTCACAATATGAAGCTGTGTTTATTACTAGCTGCCATACCTGATGTAACTAGTTTAATATCTTTACTGTTTTATTTGTTTCTACAGTCACAATATGAAGCTGTGTTTAATGCTAGCTGACATACCTGATGTTGTGGCTAGTTTAATATCTTTACTGTTGTATTTGTTTCCGCCCTCACAATATGAAGCTGTGTTTAATGCTAGCTGACATACCTGATGTTGTAACTAGTTTAATATCTTTACTGTTGTATTTGTTTCCACCCTCACAATATGAAGCTGTGTTTATTACTAGCTGACATACCTGATGTTGTGGCTAGTTTAACATCTTTACTGTTTTATTTGTTTCTTCAGTCACAAGATGAAGCTGTGTTTATTACTGGCTGTCATACCTGATGTGGCTAGTTTAACATTTTTACTGTTTTATTTGTTTCCACAGTCACAATATGAAGCTGTGTTTAATACTAGCTGTCATACCTGATGTGGCTAGTTAAAATTTTTACTGTTTTATTTGTTTCCACAGTCACAATATGAAGCTGTGTTTAATACTAGCTGACATACCTGATGTGGCTAGTTTAACATTTTTACTGTGTTATTTGTTTCCACAGTCACAATATGAAGCTGTGTTTAATACTAGCTGTCATACCTGATGTGGCTAGTTTAACATTTTTACTGTTTTATTTGTTTCCACATTCACAATATGAAGCTGTGTTTAATACTAGCTGTCATACCTGATGTTGTGGCTAGTTTAACATCTTTACTGTTTTATTTGTTTCCACATTCACAATATGAAGCTGTTTTTATTACTAGCTGCCATACCTGATGTTGTTGCTGGTTTAACATCTTTACTGTTTTGTTTCCACAGTCACAATATAAAGCTGTGGTTATTAGTAGCTGACATACCTGATGTTGTGACTAGTTTAACATCTTTACTGTTTTATTTGTTTCCACAGTCACAATATGAAGCTGTGTTTATTACTAGCTGACATACCTGATGTTGTGGCTAGTTTAACATCTTTACTGTTTTATTTGTTTCCACAGTTACAATATAAAGCTGTGGTTATTACTAGCTGACATACCTGATGTTGTTGCTAGTTTAACATCTTTACTGTTTTGTTTCCACAGTCACAATATAAAGCTGTGTTTATTACTAGCTGACATACCTGATGTTGTGGCTAGTTTAACATCTTTACTGTTTTATTTGTTTCCACAGTCACAATATAAAGCTGTGTTTATTACTAGCTGACATACCTGATGTTGTGGCTAGTTTAACATCTTTACTGTTTTATTTGTTTCCACAGTCACAATATAAAGCTGTGTTTATTACTAGCTGACATACCTGATGTTGTTGCTAGTTTAACATCTTTACTGTTTTGTTTCCACAGTCACAATATAAAGCTGTGGTTATTACTAGCTGACATACCTGATGTGGCTAGTTTAACATCTTTACTGTTTTATTTGTTTCCACAGTCACAATATGAAGCTGTGTTTATTACTAGCTGACATACCTGATGTTGTGGCTAGTTTAACATCTTTACTGTTTTATTTGTTTCAACAGTCACAATATGAAGCTGTGTTTATTACTAGCTGACATACCTGATGTTGTGACTAGTTTAACATCTTTACTGTTTTATTTGTTTCAACAGTCACAATATGAAGCTGTGTTTATTACTAGCTGACATACCTGATGTTGTGGCTAGTTTAACATCTTTACTGTTTTATTTGTTTCCACAGTCACAATATGAAGCTGTGTTTATTACTAGCTGTCATACCTGATGTTGTGGCTAGTTTAACATGTTTACTGTTTTATTTGTTTCCACAGTCACAATATGAAGTTGTGTTTATTACTAGCTGCCATATCTGATGTTGTGGCTAGTTTAACATCTTTACTGTTTTATTTGTTTCCACAGTCACAACATGAAGCTGTGTTTATTACTAGCTGACATACCTGATGTTGTGGCTAGTTTAACATCTTTACTGTTTTATTTGTTTCCACAGTCACAATATGAAGCTGTGTTTATTACTAGCTGACATACCTGATGTTGTGGCTAGTTTAACATCTTTACTGTTTTATTTGTTTCCACAGTCACAATATGAAGCTGTGTTTATTACTAGCTGACATACCTGATGTTGTGGCTGGTTTAACATCTTTACTGTTTTATTTGTTTCCACAATCACAATATGAAGCTGTGTTTATTACTAGCTGCCATATCTGATGTTGTGGCTAGTTTAACATCTTTACTGTTTTATTTGTTTCCACAGTCACAATATGAAGCTGTGTTTATTACTAGCTGCCATACCTGATGTTGTGGCTAGTTTAACATCTTTACTGTTTTATTTGTTTCCACAGTCACAATATGAAGCTGTGTTTATTACTAGCTGCCATACCTGATGTTGTGGCTAGTTTAATATCTTTACTGTTTTATTTGTTTCCACAGTCACAATATGAAGCTGTGTTTATTACTAGCTGACATACCTGATGTTGTGGCTAGTTTAACATCTTTACTGTTTTATTTGTTTCCACAGTCACAATATGAAGCTGTGTTTATTACTAGCTGACATACCTGATGTTGTGGCTAGTTTAACATCTTTACTGTTTTATTTGTTTCCACAGTCACAATATGAAGCTGTGTTTAATACTAGCTGACATACCTGATGTTGTGGCTAGTTTAACATCTTTACTGTTTTATGTGTTTCCACAGTCACAATATGAAGCTGTGTTTATTACTAGCTGACATACCTGATGTTGTGGCTAGCTGAAGACCTTTACTGTTTTATTTGTTTCCACAGTCACAATATGAAGCTGTGTTTATTACTAGCTGACATATCTGATGTTGTGGCTAGTTTAACATCTTTACTGTTTTATTTGTTTCCACAGTCACAATATGAAGCTGTGTTTATTACTAGCTGACATACCTGATGTTGTGGCTGGTTTAATATCTTTACTGTTTTATTTGTTTCCACAATCACAATATGAAGCTGTGTTTATTACTAGCTGCCATATCTGATGTTGTGGCTAGTTTAACATCTTTACTGTTTTATTTGTTTCCACAGTCACAATATGAAACTGTGTTTATTACTAGCTGCCATATCTGATGTTGTGGCTAGTTTAACATCTTTACTGTTTTATTTGTTTCCACAGTCACAATATGAAGCTGTGTTTATTACTAGCTGCCATATCTGATGTTGTGGCTAGTTTAACATCTTTGCTGTTTTATTTGTTTCCACAGTCACAATATGAAGCTGTGTTTATTACTAGCTGACATACCTGATGTTGTGGCTGGTTTAATATCTTTACTGTTTTATTTGTTTCCACAATCACAATATGAAGCTGTGTTTATTACTAGCTGCCATATCTGATGTTGTGGCTAGTTTAACATCTTTACTGTTTTATTTGTTTCCACAGTCATAATATGAAGCTGTGTTTACTACTAGCTGACATACCTGATGTTGTGGCTAGTTTAACATCTTTACTGTTTTATTTGTTTCCACAGTCATAATATGAAGCTGTGTTTATTACTAGCTGACATACCTGATGTTGTGGCTAGTTTAACATCTTTACTGTTTTATTTGTTTCCACAGTCATAATATGAAGCTGTGTTTACTACTAGGTGACATACCTGATGTTGTGGCTAGTTTAACATCTTTACTGTTTTATTTGTTTCCACAGTCATAATATGAAGCTGTGTTTATTACTAGCTGACATACCTGATGTTGTGGCTAGTTTAACATCTTTACTGTTTTATTTGTTTCCACAGTCATAATATGAAGCTGTGTTTATTACTAGCTGACATACCTGATGTTGTGGCTAGTTTAACATCTTTACTGTTTTATTTGTTTCCACAGTCATAATATGAAGCTGTGTTTACTACTAGCTGACATACCTGATGTTGTGGCTGGTTTAATATCTTTACTGTTTTATTTGTTTCCACAATCACAATATGAAGCTGTGTTTATTACTAGCTGCCATATCTGATGTTGTGGCTAGTTTAACATCTTTACTGTTTTATTTGTTTCCACAGTCATAATATGAAGCTGTGTTTACTACTAGCTGACATACCTGATGTTGTGGCTAGTTTAACATCTTTACTGTTTTATTTGTTTCCACAGTCATAATATGAAGCTGTGTTTATTACTAGCTGACATACCTGATGTTGTGGCTAGTTTAACATCTTTACTGTTTTATTTGTTTCCACAGTCATAATATGAAGCTGTGTTTACTACTAGCTGACATACCTGATGTTGTGGCTAGTTTAACATCTTTACTGTTTTATTTGTTTCCACAGTCATAATATGAAGCTGTGTTTATTACTAGCTGACATACCTGATGTTGTGGCTAGTTTAACATCTTTACTGTTTTATTTGTTTCCACAGTCATAATATGAAGCTGTGTTTACTACTAGCTGACATACCTGATGTTGTGGCTAGTTTAACATCTTTACTGTTTTATTTGTTTCCACAGTCATAATATGAAGCTGTGTTTACTACTAGCTGACATACCTGATGTTGTGGCTAGTTTAACATCTTTACTGTTTTATTTGTTTCCACAGTCACAATATGAAACTGTGTTTATTACTAGCTGCCATACCTGATGTTGTGGCTAGTTTAACATCTTTACTGTTTTATTTGTTTCCACAGTCACAATATGAAACTGTGTTTATTACTAGCTGACATATCTGATGTTGTGGCTAGTTTAACATCTTTACTGTTTTATTTGTTTCCACAGTCACAATATGAAGCTGTGTTTATTACTAGCTGCCATATCTGATGTTGTGGCTAGTTTAACATCTTTACTGTTTTATTTGTTTCCACAGTCACAACATGAAGCTGTGTTTATTACTAGCTGACATACCTGATGTTGTGGCTAGTTTAACATCTTTACTGTTTTATTTGTTTCCACAGTCACAATATGAAGCTGTGTTTATTACTAGCTGACATACCTGATGTTGTGGCTAGTTTAACATCTTTACTGTTTTATTTGTTTCCACAGTCACAATATGAAGCTGTGTTTATTACTAGCTGACATACCTGATGTTGTGGCTGGTTTAACATCTTTACTGTTTTATTTGTTTCCACAATCACAATATGAAGCTGTGTTTATTACTAGCTGCCATATCTGATGTTGTGGCTAGTTTAACATCTTTACTGTTTTATTTGTTTCCACAGTCACAATATGAAGCTGTGTTTATTACTAGCTGCCATACCTGATGTTGTGGCTAGTTTAACATCTTTACTGTTTTATTTGTTTCCACAGTCACAATATGAAGCTGTGTTTATTACTAGCTGCCATACCTGATGTTGTGGCTAGTTTAATATCTTTACTGTTTTATTTGTTTCCACAGTCACAATATGAAGCTGTGTTTATTACTAGCTGACATACCTGATGTTGTGGCTAGTTTAACATCTTTACTGTTTTATTTGTTTCCACAGTCACAATATGAAGCTGTGTTTAATACTAGCTGACATACCTGATGTTGTGGCTAGTTTAACATCTTTACTGTTTTATGTGTTTCCACAGTCACAATATGAAGCTGTGTTTATTACTAGCTGACATACCTGATGTTGTGGCTAGCTGAAGACCTTTACTGTTTTATTTGTTTCCACAGTCACAATATGAAGCTGTGTTTATTACTAGCTGACATATCTGATGTTGTGGCTAGTTTAACATCTTTACTGTTTTATTTGTTTCCACAGTCACAATATGAAGCTGTGTTTATTACTAGCTGACATACCTGATGTTGTGGCTGGTTTAATATCTTTACTGTTTTATTTGTTTCCACAATCACAATATGAAGCTGTGTTTATTACTAGCTGCCATATCTGATGTTGTGGCTAGTTTAACATCTTTACTGTTTTATTTGTTTCCACAGTCACAATATGAAACTGTGTTTATTACTAGCTGCCATATCTGATGTTGTGGCTAGTTTAACATCTTTACTGTTTTATTTGTTTCCACAGTCACAATATGAAGCTGTGTTTATTACTAGCTGCCATATCTGATGTTGTGGCTAGTTTAACATCTTTGCTGTTTTATTTGTTTCCACAGTCACAATATGAAGCTGTGTTTATTACTAGCTGACATACCTGATGTTGTGGCTGGTTTAATATCTTTACTGTTTTATTTGTTTCCACAATCACAATATGAAGCTGTGTTTATTACTAGCTGCCATATCTGATGTTGTGGCTAGTTTAACATCTTTACTGTTTTATTTGTTTCCACAGTCATAATATGAAGCTGTGTTTACTACTAGCTGACATACCTGATGTTGTGGCTAGTTTAACATCTTTACTGTTTTATTTGTTTCCACAGTCATAATATGAAGCTGTGTTTATTACTAGCTGACATACCTGATGTTGTGGCTAGTTTAACATCTTTACTGTTTTATTTGTTTCCACAGTCATAATATGAAGCTGTGTTTACTACTAGCTGACATACCTGATGTTGTGGCTAGTTTAACATCTTTACTGTTTTATTTGTTTCCACAGTCATAATATGAAGCTGTGTTTATTACTAGCTGACATACCTGATGTTGTGGCTAGTTTAACATCTTTACTGTTTTATTTGTTTCCACAGTCATAATATGAAGCTGTGTTTACTACTAGCTGACATACCTGATGTTGTGGCTGGTTTAATATCTTTACTGTTTTATTTGTTTCCACAATCACAATATGAAGCTGTGTTTATTACTAGCTGCCATATCTGATGTTGTGGCTAGTTTAACATCTTTACTGTTTTATTTGTTTCCACAGTCATAATATGAAGCTGTGTTTACTACTAGCTGACATACCTATGTTGTGGCTAGTTTAACATCTTTACTGTTTTATTTGTTTCCACAGTCATAATATGAAGCTGTGTTTATTACTAGCTGACATACCTGATGTTGTGGCTAGTTTAACATCTTTACTGTTTTATTTGTTTCCACAGTCATAATATGAAGCTGTGTTTACTACTAGCTGACATACCTGATGTTGTGGCTGGTTTAATATCTTTACTGTTTTATTTGTTTCCACAATCACAATATGAAGCTGTGTTTATTACTAGCTGCCATATCTGATGTTGTGGCTAGTTTAACATCTTTACTGTTTTATTTGTTTCCACAGTCATAATATGAAGCTGTGTTTACTACTAGCTGACATACCTGATGTTGTGGCTAGTTTAACATCTTTACTGTTTTATTTGTTTCCACAGTCATAATATGAAGCTGTGTTTATTACTAGCTGACATACCTGATGTTGTGGCTAGTTTAACATCTTTACTGTTTTATTTGTTTCCACAGTCATAATATGAAGCTGTGTTTACTACTAGCTGACATACCTGATGTTGTGGCTAGTTTAACATCTTTACTGTTTTATTTGTTTCCACAGTCATAATATGAAGCTGTGTTTATTACTAGCTGACATACCTGATGTTGTGGCTAGTTTAACATCTTTACTGTTTTATTTGTTTCCACAGTCATAATATGAAGCTGTGTTTACTACTAGCTGACATACCTGATGTTGTGGCTAGTTTAACATCTTTACTGTTTTATTTGTTTCCACAGTCATAATATGAAGCTGTGTTTACTACTAGCTGACATACCTGATGTTGTGGCTAGTTTAACATCTTTACTGTTTTATTTGTTTCCACAGTCACAATATGAAACTGTGTTTATTACTAGCTGCCATACCTGATGTTGTGGCTAGTTTAACATCTTTACTGTTTTATTTGTTTCCACAGTCACAATATGAAACTGTGTTTATTACTAGCTGACATATCTGATGTTGTGGCTAGTTTAACATCTTTACTGTTTTATTTGTTTCCACAGTCACAATATGAAGCTGTGTTTATTACTAGCTGCCATATCCTATGTTGTGGCTAGTTTAACATCTTTACTGTTTTATTTGTTTCCACAGTCACAATATGAAGCTGTGTTTATTACTAGCTGCCATACCTGATGTTGAATGTTGTTGGCATTTTAAATCTCATATGATTATTTAATTGAATTTTTCTCTGTGTTCTCTCTATGTAATTAATATATACAATGATCTACATATTTGTATGCTGATTTGTCCCCATTACCTTTTAGAACTTAGTTTCATAAAACTGCCATGCTAGTCATAATAATGGAGCAAAAATGTTACTGATATTCACACAAATGGGAATGAAATATCATCATCATTTTGTACTTATCTTAGTTTCCCCCATAACAATCCTTAAAATTCAGAAAATGTTGTATGGTCTATATAAAAATTTAATGTGTTACATTCACTTGACTTTCTCTACCATCTGCTGCTTATTAGAGATTATACACACTATTGTTACTAAAGGTTATGTTTGTATACACTGCAATTTGATCCATGGAAACGTTTGCAGAACTATCTACATTACACATTTCATTATACATACAAAGGGAATAGTGAGAGTCAAATGTCTAAGAATTGGACTTACAAGATTTTTCAGATTCATCTCCACTTTTACCATATTTGAGTAAAAAGCTGACAGATGGCAGCTAACATGGTTAAAAAGTGATATGACCAACATAGTTTTTTGTTATGTGTCGATTGGTGAGCAACAGAAAGAAAATGTTGCATAAAAGAAGTAAGGTAGTGTTAACGTTATAAAGTAACAAAGTAGCCCTTTGGTTTGTGCAGTATGATTTAACTGAAAATGCTGTAAATGTAATGAAGCGTCATTGTGTCTGTATTTTCAGAAAAAATATTTGCAGTGTAATTTACCAAACTTTGCTGTTTTCAGTTATACTTAGTGCATTAAGCACAAGATTAAAAAATCCTATGTGATACATACACAAGACTTTGTCTACCATCTATCATTTACTATTGGGCATAAAACTATTTTTACTGAACCCTATTTTTCTATCTACTGTATTTTAATCCAAATAAACCTTTGCAGAAATACCTAAATTACACATTTCGTTATAGATACAAAGAGAACAGCATTAGTCAAATGTTTAAGAACTGGACGCTATATGCTGGCCTTAAAATTCCACATTGTTTCCATGCAATTGCGAAAAACAGCTGAATGTTGAAAGGACTTTAAGAGAATGGCCAAGAAAATCACAACTGAAACCATTAATAACGAATATATGGCTTATGAAGCCTCTATATATATATAGAGATCTACAGTTTTTGTGTGGTACGTTTTCGTCTATCGCTTAACGTTTACCGTTATACAAGATAATACAAAATTTCTTCCGAATAAAGAGGACTTCAAAGACTATTCTCAGAAAACTCAAGATATACATTTTATTTGTCATGTAAATATCTGCAATATGTGGCATTTTAATCGGAATTGTTACAGCCATTTTTGTAGATAATCAACATATTCGAAAAATGTTCCAGCTAAAGGCTAGTGGAGGTGGGGGATTTCATGAAAATCTTCGTGTCGCATCCTTGGAAGATATTGAACTTCAGTACCAAATCTGGTGTATATGTGATTTTTCGTTTTTGAGTTATGGTGTTCACAGACAGACATACACACCTATACACAGAAATGTGTTTTATTCTGGAGGCCTCAAAACAAATATTTCCGGTGCAATCTTGACATCGAATGGAATACAATACTTCTACTATACATGTAGCAGAGAAAGTAAAAAATTACCACAAAAATGGAAAACATCCTGTAGCCATAGCCGAATAGAATAAACCATTTCAGTGAGGGAGCAGAACTGGGATCCGCGTACACCAAAAGGGTGACACATGGGAGGGATAAGGAATACAGGGAGAGCTATACTTGGGGGTGTTTAGGATTGTTTTCCAGGAGGTGGAGCAGTTTTAGGAGGTATTTAGAGCAGCGAAGAAAATCAGTCTTGTGATTCAAGTCACTGTTTGTAATGCTGTAATGTCCACATGCATATGTTGATATCCCATTCTCTGCAATCACTCTTTCATCATCGTAAGGAGTTAACGTAATTTTATTCACTTGTACCTACTGACGTAACATGTTCTCGTGACAGGATCAAATTCATTGGCGTTCTCATTTCTTTGGTTTTAAGGCAGTCCGCATACCTATCAAATGTGATGTACTACTTAATTTTTATCTTCTCTACTATGTATAGCAAGTAGGGGAAGTACTGCATTCCAGAGATACAAAGATTTCACCTGAAATGCATGTTTTGAGGCCCTCTGAATGCAAAAAAAGCACTTTTTAGAAAAAGGTCTGTGCGTGTGTGTGTGTGTGTGTGTGTGTGTGTGTGTGTGTGTGTGTGTGTCAGTGTCTGTCTGTGAACAGCATAACTAAAAACCGAAAAGTCAGATAAATACCAAAGTTGGTATTTAGGTTCAGTATTTTTCAAAGATGCGACACGAAGATTTTCAAGAAAATACCCCCACCTCAGACTACCCTTTACATGGAACATTCTCAAAAAATGTTGATTTTCTCAAAAATGGTTCTAACGATTTTGATTAAAATATATATTTAAGATATTTTCATGACAAAATGTCTTGAATTTTCTGGGAGAACCATAAGAGATATAGGAAATGTAGAGCTCATCGAAACACACAATTTATCATATGCATTTTATGTGGAGTGAACAATTTCCAAGATATTCCTTGTTATTTGTTTGAATTTTCCAATACTTATACTTTTTCTCAAATGGAAATTCGTTATTCATTTATGTCCTGGACATGCAAAGAGAATGAAATGATCCACATAGAAACCAGCTCTTAAATGAGTTGACTATCGCTTAAAGCCTACCATATTCCCCTTATACAGCTAGTGTAAAATGTTGTGACAGTCCCTCACTCCTGAGGCATAGAGCAATAGCATTGACCAGTCCACTTGCATAATAAGAGAGGTGAGGGTAAGCGACTGCCTCTGAGTTCTGATATACTTCTGGTTCCTTATTCCCCCACTACTCTCATCACTTCTCATTTCTCCTCTCTTGCGCATATGGAGTGTAACGACGTTTTACCCGAGTTGTACCTACAAAACAATTAGCGATAAGATAGTTTCTGCAAATGTTTATCTCCATTAACATGAAGTAGATGCAGAATAAGGGTCTGTAAAAAGTTTGTACAAGAGTAGAGAAAGTCGTGTGAGAGTAACACTTCAATTAGTTTTAGTTTTATTTATGGACGCTCTATCTATGGTTCTTAGCGACCCATTCTATACTGGGCGTGAAAAACCGGAAATTTTAATCAGAGGCCGCTTTATCAGGCTTGAGGTTCTTATACGTGCCGTAAATCTACGACACGGAACCGGCGTACTACTTAGTGGTGCTACGTTTTATACCTTTAATTTTTTTAGCACCACCATTTATGCCTATCTAATGCATACACTTTTGGTCGTAGTCCGGCAAAGCGTTGAATGAATTTACTATTAGCCTCATCTTTAAATTTTCTCAACACCTTTTTTGTTTTGCGCTGAATAGCATACATGTTTTGTAGGGTAAACAGAGGGATATAGGTACTCAAGCATGTGTAATTTATTCTAGTATACATCTGTTAATCATTTGATGGATGAAGGAGCTAGTGTCTATATACAGGAGTTTGAGGTTTTATAATACGGTAGTAACACTTCATATTCATACGGGTACACGCGAGGTTTTTAAATGATTAGCACTCATGCCTACGTATTTTGGATTGTTAAATACAGCCTACCGGAAAACTATATGCATAACAATCAAGTTACCTTCATGTATAGTTCTGTCGATGAATGTAGGTTTAGCAATCAACGTTTCCAAGGTCTTCTCAACCGTAACCAGTCGTATAACCACCCGATTACGCAGGTTCTCCGTGGTATCTCCAAACCTTACAGTATTGAAAACTTTGTATAGATCCTTCTGGAAATCATTTGGAACCTGTCGTTAAAGTTGACATAAGGTTTTAACCATTGTGACTCAGAATTGTAGCACACAATGGATTTTACCCATACGTAGTTCATGGCTAAGAGCTTGCTTCAAGGCCATGTAATACACAGCATACTTCTTTCGGAGTCCAAGATGAGGAATTAGCTTCTCTGTAGGCTTCATTCACTCTAGTAGGAAAGGTAGATCAGTGAGCAGGTCCAGGAGCTCAGTAGGATACTCGACGTCAACTTCTGACATATATCCATTAGGATCACCTTCTAGCGATTCTAAATCGATATCGTCAGGCGAAACCTACTCAAATTCGCCGTAAGGGAAAGCGTGGCACATTGCATAATAGATTCAAAATTCTTTTATTGTTCATCAGAGTTACAAAGGCTTAACAGATCAGCTTCTCATAGTCGAATCCGGCATAAGGGGAGGTGTATGTCGGTTTTCCATCATTACGCCGAAGCAAACCTCCACATGCAGTAGTTTGAGCCACTGAAAACATCTCAATTTATCACATATGAAGACACCAATAACCAATATGGTTGAAGAATAGATGATGATTTTTGTTTAAGGGCGCTCCACTGCTAGGTCATGAGCACCCTTGTGAAACAGATCATGGAAAAGATAAAGATCACCACAAAAATCATGGCAACAGCCAGCAATAAAGACGAATATAAAATCTTTACAAAAGGCCAAAGGTAAAGATCAATATGAAATAATAGCAAACGTCAGAAATAAATAGAATATATAGAAATATACAGAATATGCATTACGAAACAACTGACACCAGTATGATTAAATCCGTATTTGAAAATTTACCCGACACAAACCTGAAAACCCTACCAATCGCTTGCTTATCGTCCGCTAGAACCTCTGCAAGACTGGCCCGCAGTTGCAGTGTCCCAAAGATGTGCGAACTAAATACATTCTAACAGGTGACGGAACCGACATACCTTCGCTGCAAGACGGAAAATAGGTGCATGGTCACACTTAAAAAGACAACCGTGCGTAAAATTGCAGTGGTCATTACGCAACCGAGCTAAAATCACCTCCCTAAGACGAGACACGCGAGAGGAAATTACCCAATTTATCGGAATGTTTTTCACTACTCTAAGCATATTTCCACAGATAGTTAACCACTCTTCGCGCCAGCACGATAATACTTCTCTCCGCACAACTTTGAAGTCTTCCGACATTACACAAGATATTGTAACACTGGGTTCTGTGGTCGCCGCCTTAACTGCCAATTGCGTCAGTCCAGTCCCCGGTAAGCCAACGTGGCGAGGTATCCAAGCACACTCCATAATAGCGCCAGAAGCGTATAAAACATGGAGGGCATCCTGGATTCACTGAACAATGGGGTGGTAATTGTACACCTCACGAAAGCTCTGAAGTACACTTAGGGAATCACTCAAAATTAGACAATCTCTCAATTTTCGAACCATACCAAATGATTCGGTATATGGCATACAGCTCTGCACAATAAATGGATGCGCTATTATGAAAACCGAATGTATGGGTTGGGTTCCATGAACATAAGCACATTCAACACTTTTATTTATGGACGCTCTTTAACTGCTGAGCTTCTTAGCGTCCCATTCTATATTGGGCGTGAAAGACCGGAAATTTTGCTGAGGCCTCTTTATCAGGGTTGAGGTTCTTTTACGACACGGGACCATCGGCTTTATTTGTCTTACGAAGGAAGCCATGCTAAGGATTTTTACGCCGAAAAAAATCCATCATTTTCGCCAGGTTCGAAACCGCAACTTCGGGAACTACGGCTAGCATAGTAACCACTACACCACGGAGAACGTCACAAAAAAACTCAAACTTAGTTTTATTTATGGGCGCTCTTTAACTGCTGTGGTCCTTAGCGTCCTATTGTATACTGAGCGTGAAAGACTAGCAATTTTGCTCACGGGCCCCTTTATCGGTTACTTTACGTGCCATATATCTGCGACACGGGACCACCGGTTTTACTTCCCTTCCGAAGGAAGCCATGATAAGGAATTTTACGCCCGAAAAAACATTGCCATCCGCCGGGTTTGAACCCGAAGACCTCGGGAACTAGAGGCTACCATGGTAACCACTACACCGCGGAGTATGACAAATCCAACACCGTTTGTGCACTTAGATCCATCGGTGTAGATCAAAATTCAATCACTGTAACCGGACAGAAATTCTAAAAAGCAGCTGCGGATACTAAACGTAGGCATCGTAGGCTTCCGGTATACCTTCATCCCAAGATCTACGTGAGATGTCACACGTAACCAAGGGGGGAACACCATCTTCTCCATAAGAAACACGCTAGGCATTTTAATGTCGTTTTATGAAGCTCCTGCAAACGAACACCTACAGTCCTTGGATTAATGGAGCTATTCCTGTAACGTTCGTCCAACGCGGCGTGGAAAAAAGCGAACGTTTGATGTTTTCGTATACATTTAGGCGCACAGCCATAGTTTCCTAAGAGTATATCACGCCGATTTCGCAGAGGAGGTTCTGCCGATTCAGCATAGACTCATAACTGGACTAATTGGAAAGGCACCAATAGCCACTCGAAAGCCCCGATTATGGACCGTGTTCTAATCTCATCAGCACAGTGCTGAAGAATAAATTATAAATTCATAGTATATTTTTGATCGGATCGCAGCAAAACACCAATCCGATTTGCCATTTAATACCCGCAAGATATTCAGAGAACGGTTACATCGAGCCTTTCTACGGTGCTATATGCGATGACCTGCTAAGTTTCCTATCAAACGTCAACACCAGGGATCTGTCGAATTTGAAAATGGTAGTAATCTGGTCTCCCACCAACAGAAAAGGCGTTGGTATCTGGAAACTAGATCTTCTAGATCAGTGAGCGAAAAGCCATCAAATGGGGTAGATAAATGTTACAAATAGTAAATCGGATACATGGCAGTTTAATCCTTAGAGCCACTCACTTGATATCGGACTGTATGGATACAGATTCCGTAAATATATCATCTCTGATGAACATCATAGTGGCCGTGGGCAGGAATACCCTGTCTGGGTGTAAGATCTAAGGGCACTGGGGTATACCGTATGATTTGAAAGCTATGTTGCGGACGGACCTTAGTCTGTTGTAAACATACGACCAAAGGATTATTCTTGTTGAGTAAAAGTTCAACCTCTGGTCGATGTGTTTTAAGTCCACGTATGTTCCATCGTAGCATTAGTATTTATAATGGGATAAGTTCTCAATCGTAAGAGTCCGCTATGTTGAGGACGGCAGTGGTCGAATCAATTTGCACTTTTTCGTTGGTGTCGGGCTAACACCTTTAACGGAGGATTTATCCTGCCTCTTTTCCAGTGACATTCTGGCAGTACGGACAGAATCCTCCTGCTTTATCTCCTCCATGCCAGGAAGATCCCTTTCCAATTGAAAATTTCGGTTCGAGGTTCACTTGAGATCAGCGAAGATGTGGATCGCCGATCTGTGTCGCTCCTGGAAGATTCCTCAGAAAAGAATCTCCGAGGAGATGCTCGCAGAACTTCTTTACCCATTCATGTTCTGAGTGCACTTATTAATTTCCTTCAGGCAGCCGGTTCTTTCGTGGCGGGTCCTGAACATTTTAGGTGATGCATTATATATTATCGGCTTGCCAGTCTTATTGGTTGGGGTCAACGATTTTGCTGGTAATTTTACTGATGTGATGTTTTGAGTAACCGACTTGACAATGTTGATGGTGTCGATTTTGTAAGCTTTGGCTGTGTTCTGGCTACGAGAACCTTTTCTGAAATAGTCGCCCCGTTTATATAACTGGTTTGAGTTGCGATCTCCCGACTCAGTACCGGTTTAGCTGCGACTGAGCTATAGGTACCGGACCTCGGGACAAAAGGTTCGATGCACAGGAGTTTCTGGGCTTTCGAAAAGGAAACCTTCTCCCTAACCCAGATCTCTTGGATAGCCCTTTCCTGTGTAAAACGGGGGCATTATCGCGAATTAGATAGATGTTCACCACTGCAGTTAACGCATGTTGGAGCTGATGTACATGCTCCCTCGTGTGAAAATTCTCCACAGTTAACGCAGGTATCTTAACCGTTATAGAAATCACTTGTGTCTCAGCGGGTTGGAGATATATGGCCTAACTGCAATGGCTTCATACCCTGCCTTAATCCTTTGAGGCCTGCCGAATCTAAGGTAAGAAACAGCATACGAGTAGGCACAAATTTACCTCTTTGTCTCCGCTGAACCCGATATACAGATGCTACACCCTGATCTTATAGACACTCATTGAACGCACCGACCAATGAACGGGTGTATACAACACCGCGGGAGGGGTTTAAGGTCTTATGCATCTCAACTCGTATTGGGTAGCTAGCTAACATGTTTGATTTCTGTATAATAGCCGCCCGGGATGCTAAATGTGCTTCAACCAGGAGCGTGCCATTACGAGTTCTAATACAGGATTCTACTGCACCAGCAATGTTATCCAGACCCTTTTGATTAGTGAATCGGTTCACCGTACTAAACTTCCTCCCTTCCTCATTCTACAGATAACTGAGTAGCGCGGATCACAAAACCGACTTCTTTTACACTGACATTGGTGTGTGGTTTTTTTTTATCCATAGCGTTTAAATCCTCCGCCACTACAAATGTCCCAATGGCATGCTCACATCTTGGCCGCCACCCCAACTTAAAGTGAGAATCCTGCCTGGACTTTGCTCCCAATTCATTGATAGAGCGACCCAATCGTCTTCATGAGTGTAGGTCGTTCTCCGTAGACTAGTGGTACCATGGAAGCCTCTAGTTCCCGAGGTCGCGGGTTCAAATCCGGCGGAGGGCGATGGATTTTTTCGGGTGTAAAAATCCTTAGCACGGCTTCCTTCAGAAGGGAAGTAAAGCCGGTGGTCCCGTGTCGTAGATTTACGACACTTAAAAGAACCTCAAGCCTGATAAGAAACCTCTGAGCAAAATTTCCGGTCTTTCACGCCCAATATAGCATGGGACGCTAAGAACCATAGTAGTTAAAGAGCATCCATAAATAAAACTCAATTTTTCATGAGTGTAGCAGCTCATGTAATAAATGACCTCCGAGACTGACTTTTAACAGCGGATACGAACACTGTCCCACATGATTCTCAGGAGCTGGGAGCTACGCATTACCTAGTCACCCCATGAAACTCCTCTCCTCCGTCCCGTGCAGCAGTATCCGTTAGACTGTGTTAAGGGAGAAACTAGTAATTGGTCAAAGACGCTGGTGGACCGACGTTCATTGGTAGTTTGCATAAGCCTTCCTACCTCTTAGAGGTACCGAATGGAGAGAGTGGCTCGCGACCCCGAGAGCGCCAATCCCGTTTCTACCGTCGTAGGCCACTTGGGGTTGGAGGATGGTCCAAACCCTCTTCTTATGGAGGATTTGAGTGGGTTTCTCCTCAAGATTTCAAACTAGAAACATAAGAACTTGATCCTCATGGATATATATATATATATAACCTCCATGACCTTCACACGGATCTAACTTTACTACTAGAGTGCATGAACCTTAAGGGGTCATCTACAAAGAAGCTATTTCATCTTGGACCCCAGAAGTATGCAGTGCATTACTTGGCATTGAAGCAAGCTCTTAGTCATCGACTACGTCTGAGTGAAATCCATCTCTGCTACAGTTCCGACAGTCACAATAGTTAAAACCTTATGTCGAATTTGATAAGAGGTTACAAAAGTCAGTTATCAGGATCTGTACAAACTTTTCAATAATGCAATGTTTGGAAAAACCATTGTAACTTGATGAATATACGACTGGTTACGAGTAGGAAGACCTTGGAAAAGTTGATTCCTGAACCTACATTCATCGACAGAACAATATATGGTCCCAGTATAGTTGTTTGCATTTGCCTTCACGGCAGATTGTGTTTAACAAAGTAACATACATAGGCATGACTGTGCTAGACATTTCAAAAACCCTCTTGTACTCGTATCAATGTGTTACTTTCGTATTACAGAGCTGAACGTCTGAAGCTTATGTATATGGGCTTCCTTCATCCTTCGAGTTAAAATTAAACTGAGTTTTATTTATGGGCGCTCTCTAACTGCTGTAGTCTTTAGCGTCCTATTTTACATTGAGCACCAGAGTGCGGAAAGTTTGCTCAGAGCGCTATCAGGCTCGAGGTTCTTTTACATGCCACAAATCTACAACACGGGTCCACGGGCTTTACTTCCCATCCGAAGGAAGCCATGCTAAGGATTTTTACGCCGGAAAAAAAATCCATCGCCCTCCGCTCGGTTTCACCCGCTAGCTCGGGAACTAGAGGTACCCCTAGATTACAGAGTGGGCGACTTCAAACAGAAAGTTTTAATATTAATATACCAGAATTATCCATGAGGTTACCTCCAAAGTCTGTGTTAATGTCATAATTACCGAAGAAACTAGCCACAAATACCCTTGTTAATACCTGAATTATCCATTTAATTACCCTGAAATACCTGTGTTAATACCAGAATTACCCACAAAATTGCCCAGAAACCCTGTGTTAATGCATGAATTACCCACGAAATTACCTCAATATACCTTTGTTGATACCTACATTACACATAAAACCAGATAATATATGAATTATCCATGAAATTATTTCAAAATGCCTTTGTTAATACTTGAATTAACGACGAAACTGTCCAGCATATATTCAAATATCCATAATACCCATGAAATTGCCTCAAAATGTCTGTGCTAATACCAGAACTCCCTTGACTTTATTACCACCAAATTACCTTTGAAGTATCCTAAACCTGAACCAATATCATGAAAATACACGTTTCTAAAATACCTTGAAATTGTAATGAAATGCCTGAAATACCCCTGCTAGTATTTCGAAATGTCTTAAGCTTGTAGAAGGATGCTAAATGCCTATTCCGCTGTTCCAAAATACCTTCAGAATGCTGCCGAAATAACCAAAAGGTGCTTCCCCGAAATACGTATAGCTGTGCCGGTGCTCTAAATACCCCCTAAAATTGCTCCACATGCCTTTATGATGATTTTTGTTTAAGCGTTCAACTACTGGGGTATTAGCGCTCTTGTGAAACAGAACATGGCAAAGGCCAAAAATAAAGATGAATATAAAATCCTAGCAAAAGACAGAGGTAACGGTCAAAATAAAATCATACCAAAAGTCAGAAATAAATATGAGTATATAAAAATAAACCGCTAAGTACAGAACACGACATACATATAACTAAATCAGCATTTGAAAATCTATCCCTCACACAAACCTAAAACCCCTTTCAACGTTTCCTTATCGTCCGCTAAGACCTCTGAAGACTGGCCGGCAGTTGCAGAGAGTCCCGAAGATGTACTAAAGGAATACACTCTATTAACACACGACGGACCGACCAATTTTCGCTACACAGCGGACAAACAGGAGTAGAGTTCCTTTTAAAAAGATACCCACGCGTAAAATTGCAGTGGCCAATACAACCCAGGGAAAATCACTTCAAGACGAGATACACGAGAGGAAGTTACCCGGTTTATTGGAATGTGCTTCACCACTCTAAGCCTATTTCTGCGGAGAGCTAACCACTCCCCGCACAAGCCTAGTCTTCCGACGTAACACGAGGTATTCCAATAGTGGGTTCTCTGGTCGCTGCCTTAGCAGGCAAATCCGCTAATTCATTCTCCGGCAAGCAAACGTGAAAATAAATCCAAGCACACTTCACATTAAAGCCAGAAGCGTGTAAAACATGGCGGGCATCTTGGATGTGCTGTACAATGGGATGATAATTTTACAGCTCACGAAGGCTCGGAAGTGCACTAAGGGAATTACTCAAAATGAGACAGTCACCAATTTTCGACGGCGCGCATACAAAATGGCTCGCTATATGGCATACAGCTCTACACTACAAATGGAAGTGCTAACATGAAAATCGAATGTATGTGGTTCAGCTCCGTGAACATACCCACATTCCACACCTTTTATTATTTATTTTATTTATGTACGCTCTTTAACTGCTGTGGTCCTTAGCGTCCCATTCTATATTGGGCGTGAAAGATCGGTGATTTTGCTAAGAGGCCTCTTTATCAAGTTTGAGGTTCTTTTACGTGCCGTAAATCTACAACACGGGACCAGCGGTGTAGATCAAAATTCTGTCACTGTAAAACTCAACAAGTGCGGATGCTAAACTCAGTCATCGTAGCCATCCGGTATGCCGTTATCCCAAGATATACGTGAGATGCCGCATGCAACCAAGGGGCAACACCCTCTCCCACTCAGGAAACATGCTAGGTATTTCAATAAGGTGCTATGAAGAACCTCCAGGAAACGAAAACCTGTAGGCCTTTGTTTAATGTAGGTATCTACATTTAAGCGTACAGTCATGATTCCCTAACAGGACATCACGACAATATCGCAGAGGAGGTTCTGCCGTTTCGGCGTAAAGACTCATAATTGGGCTAGTTGGAAAAGTTCGATTAGGACTGTTATCTTCTCAGCAGAGATGGTCGTGCAGAGGAATAAACAATACACCCATAGTCTATCTTGGATCGGACAGTGCGCGATACAGTCGCAGCGATACTGTCCGATGCGCTCCCCAAAATTTTCCATTTAATTCCCGCAAGATACTGAGATAACGGCAATATCGAGCTTCCGACTGTGCTATATATGATCAGCCAAGTTTCCTATCAAACGTCAACCCAAGGAATCTCGTCTCCTTTGTGAATAACAGCAAATCTGGAGCTCCGAGTCGGAACAAAGGTGGTAATCGTCTACTATAGCGCCAGAACTTAACGCAGATTAACTTCAGTTGAGAAACGAAAACAACTCTACTTTTGAAGCTTGTTTAAACACTGCTGTATGCGCTGTTCCAAAAATGGCATACGCCGAGAAGTACAATACACGGCAAAGTCGTCTACGAATAACCATGACGATATTCCTGGAGCAACACATTTCGAGATAGAATTAATTACTATAGCAAACACTGTAATGCTTAGTACCAATCCCGGAGGCACTCCGTTCTCCTGAACAAAAAGGGTCGAAAAAAACCAAGCCGAACCTTACTTGGAAAACGCGGTCCTTCATAAACTGCTGAATGAACCGTGGTAAGTGTCCACGTATGTAGGCAATTAATTATCCCTGCTCGCCAACGTATCACAAGTCTTCTCAAAGTAAAAAAATTCTGATGTGATACATTCACGACTTTCTCTACCCTGTCTTTATAAGTGGGTATACGTACTATTCTTATAAAAGCTTCTTATTCTACTTCATTTTAATCCCCAAAAAACCTTTGCAGAAATAGCTACATTACACCTTTCGTTGTAGATACACGAACAGCAGCGATTGTCAAATATTTAAGAACTGAATGTCATACGCCGTCCTTAAATTCTATACTGTTTCCATGCAATCGCGAGAAACAACTGAAAATTCGTAAGGCTAAAAGTAAGACAAGTAGTGAACAATTCGAACCTTTAATAACGGATATCTCAGAAACGGCTTATGGCATGGAAAAACTTAAGTAAATTGTGTGATTTAAAGAGATCTACATTTTTATACGATATGTTTTCGTCTATCACTTGACGTTTACCACTTATACAAGAGATTATACAAAATTCCTTACGAATAAGAGGACTTTACAGGCTATTCCCAGAGAATTCAAGAATTTGTCATGTAGATATCTTTAATATATTATATTCAATCACAATCGTTAGAGCTGTTTTTAAATAAAAATGTTCGAAAACTGTTCCACGTAAAAGGTAGTTAGGGTGGGAGGTTTTCTTGAATATCTTCGTGTCGCATCTTTGGAAGGTACTGAAACTAATTACTGGGTGTGGTATTTACCCGACTTTTCGTTTTTAGTTATGCTCTTCACATACACACCTCAGAGCTTTTTCTAAAATGGTTTTTTTTTATTCGGGCGTAAAAGGTGTATTTTCGGTGAAAGCTAGGTACCGAATTTTAGGTTAGAAACCTTCTCTACCTGCTATGTACACTTCTCGTCAAAAATTATGGGCCGGTGCAAAATTATAAGTTCCGGATACGGAGCTTTGCGTATGCTCGTTGTGCCAAAGCCTTGGTGTACAAGGTAACAGCAATGAACCTAAGCCTTTAACACTCTACACTTTGTAGTTTGCAATGGGCTCTACTGGCGTACTTAGGGTTACTTCTATTAAGAATCAAAGCATATAATAGCTAAAATAAGAAGTTCGTTGAAAAATATGTCTGGTAAGTAAATGCAAGCACGATATCGACACAATTCGGCGATGCAATGCTTCAAATAAGAATGGCGTGGATGAATACGCCTGTAGGCTGAGTATAAGGATACTGCAGGTTCAAATCCTTCACAGTAAGCTATGCGTTTTTTTCCTACTCGTAAGGTATGCAACAAAGTCGTAGAACGCTAGGATTATGTTACGACATCCGCAGAATTTCCAGTAGATAAGAAAGCTCTTTCCCGGCTAAACCATTCTCTCACGCCATTATCCTTCCAAATGGAACACTCGTCTGACTCGTGGAGGTTACTCTGCATCGAGGGCAGCTGCAGTAATCCAAGTCTCCTTGACAACAGTTACTGAACGATTTCGCGAGCAACAAGTTGCAAATGGGCCACGTCCTGGACCACGCATCTCTGCAGAGGAGCAGGATGTCACCTTGTTGAGGCTTTAGAGAGCCTGGAATAAAGTCGAGCTGCGAGGATGCAACATTTAACAGAAGCACAGATCCATACGCTAACCGCCAGAACTAGATTCGAGTAATGTTATTTCTCAGACGAAGCAATGACGGTCCTGCCCGTGTTTACCGTATGGGTGGCCACCGATACGATGAGCGCTTCGTTAAACGACTGAACAGATTAGGTCGTGTTAGCGTTGATTGTTGGAGGTAGATGTCATACAAGGGAGCAGGACCTCTAGAGCGCATTCAAGGCCGATTTACGGCGAATGTTTTTGAAAAACATGATTCCTTCAGCCTATGAACGATAACCCGACAGGAATCCTTTTTGTTTCAACATAACCATCCAGTACACATCGCCAATTGGATTCAAAAATGTTTTATGAACAGACGCGAAATTGAGCTGCTCGGCCCCTACATTCAGCGGATATGGCCATGTGTGGGCTAGAGTAAAATAGATCTTGTGCTCTAATTGGAAAAAATAACCACTCGCCCGTACAGTAGACAAGTTGTGGGACAGGGTGTTAGATGCGTGGGAGGAGTCGCCATGGATTTGCACTTTTTTCACAATCTTGTGAATGCCATGCCTCACAAAATTAGAGCACTTGTTTACACTGGTGGGTTGTAGACGAGATACTAGACCTACCACCGCCTTTTGGTTTCGAATTTTACTTTATCATTAAGGCTTAGTGTCGCCTTTAAAACGCATTAGCACATTTCGAAGTAACAGCGTTACCCCTACACTAATGCACCCCAGAGCCCTACTCGCAGGAATACATTACAAATTTAGATTGGGCTGCCCGCCTTCGACCTATGTAGGTTGCAGCAACAGCATTAAGTACTGCGCATTAACTGCACCACACTTTTATATCCAAGAGTCGGCCCATTATTTTGACGAGAAGTGTACGTGGTAACGAAAGTAGAAATATTGCAACGGTCTGCCAATCCTTCATCAATCCCTTCATGATCTGTGTCACAATAATGCAAGGTGGTTCATTGTTGAACGGCGTCGTCGAAAATCGCATTGGGTGTTGATCAGTGATTGTGAATTTCCATCCACCATACCAACCGTCCATTGATCATGTGTTCCATCATCTTGCAAATGCTACTGGTAAGAGAAAGCGGACGGTAGCTGAACGGAAGATGACGGTACTTTCCAGCTTTCAAAATGGGAATGGCGGCGGCCTTCCGACACTCTTCTGGAAAAGTGGCGTCAACTAAACACAAATATAGACCTTGAGCAGGAAAGCTTTACCTTCATGAGAGCTTCTGCAACATTTGTACGTGGATACCATCTAGTCCTGATGCTAATATTCGCTATGATAGAGCGTGCTCTAACTCCGCATGGTGAAAGGGCGACTGTAATCTTAAAGGTTTCCAGAGCGAAACGAGAAACCTTGAGATTCCATCTGTTTTCACAGGAAGGAACTCAGGCGAATAGTTATCTGAGCTAGACACTGAGCGAAAGCACGGCCAATGTGTTAGCCACGTCAAATTATCAACAATAGCTCCAGGAGCTGTTCTAAGACCGGCGATTGGAATGTCGATAGATTTTCCGGCCACATACCTTAAATTATCCCATAAGACAGAAGTGTATGTAGATTAATTGAAGCTACAAACCTGATGTCTTTGTGCTCATTGTAATTAAATACAGCCAAATGGGAGTACAGATTCCAGTTGGCGTGATCTAAGCGCCATCTAATCAAGCGTGTGGAAATGTCTGGTTTTAAGAGACTAATAAGACATGGAAAGTGATCACTAGAATGCAAATCAGAGATAACATTCCACTGTAAGGAAACTGCTAAGTGTAATGAACAAACCGCTATACCAAGTTGTGAAAAAATATTAAATGTAGGCTCTCCGGGTTCAGAAGAGGTGGGTTATAATTGTCAAAAGAATCGGTAATTAATTTGCCTCTCGCACAAACTCCAGGTGTGCCCCAAAGAGGGTGATGGACACTGACGCCTCCCACCAACAGAAAAGACCTTGGTAACCGGGTCTTCTAATTCAGTGAGCGAGAAGTCGTCAGATGGAGGCAGTTAAATGTTACAAATGGTAAATCGGATGGATGAGTTTAATCTTTACAGCGACTGACTGGATGTCACACTATGGATACAGATTCCACGAATATAACATCTCTGGTAAGCACCATAGTGCCTCCGTGCGCAGGTGCAAGATCACACCGTGGGGTATACCGCCTGATTTGAAAGTTATCTTGCGGACGCAGCTGTCTCTTGTAAACATACGACCAAAGGGTCATTTTTGTTGAGCAAACGTTCAAGCTCTGATCATGTACACTAGTGCAACGTCTTTTCCATTGCAGTATGACATTGGTAATTGTAAAAGGCATTAAGTTCTCAATCGTCATAGTCTACTACGTTGAGGAAAGTGGTGGTCGAATCAATTTACCTTTTTTCTTTGGTGTAAGGCAAGGAGGTCTGTCTCTTTTTCACTGTCGTTCTGGCAGCGTGGGCAGAATCATCCTGCTCCATCTTCACCCTTTTCTAACAGAAAGCTTCCGTTTAAGAACCTCGAAAAGTTTGGAAGTTGAGATCAGCGGAGATATAGATCGCCAATCTGAGTCCTCCCCAGAAGATTCCTCAGAAGAGGATCTCCGAGGAGAGATGATCGAGGACATTTGTTCCTCTTGGATGTTCCGGGTACAGATTTTTTATTTTCCTTTAGGAAGTCGGTTCAGTCGTAGGTGATCCTGAACTTTTTGGGTGATACATTAAGTATTACCGGCTTGCAAGTCTTACTGGTTGACGTCGAGGATTTTCTGGTGATTTTACCGATATGATCCTTCCAGTAACGGACTTGACAGACGTTGATGCAGACGTCAGTTCATTTTGAGGGATTTGAAAGTGCTCTAGCTACAAGAATTTTTTCTGAAACAGTGTCCCGTTTATATCGCTGCCCCGAGTTGCGATTTCCTGCCTCGGTACCAGTTAACTGCAGATACGCAGAAGTTTCCGAGCTTCCGAGGGCACGTCCTAACTCGGACCTCCTGGATCGCTCCTTCCTCTGCAAAACGGGCATTCTCAGGAACTTGATGAATGTTCACCGCTGTAGTTAACGCACGTTGGAGCTGATGTACATCGTGAGAGATGTCTCCAAAGTTAACGCACGTAGATTCACCGTTACAAAATTCGCTAGTGTGCACGAAACGAAATAAAAAGTTGAGTTTTATTTATGGACGTCCTTTAATTGCTGTTATCTTAGCGTCTCATTCTATATTGGGCGTGTAAGACCAGTAATTTTGCTCAGAAGCCTCTTTTTCAGGCTTGAGGCTCTTTTACGTGCCCTAAATCTACGACACGGGACCTCCGGCTATATTTCCCTTCTGAAGGAAGCCATGCTAAGGATTTTACGCCCGAAAAACCCATCGCCTTCCGCCGGATTTGAAGCCGCGACCTCGGGAACTGAGGCTAGCATAGTAATCACTACTACACCACGGAGAACGACACAGCACTGTATACCACTTACTAGAGGTCACTAGTGCTTCTACACATTTTGTTGCAGCCCAGTGAAGAGTGACTATGATCGTCATGAAGGATAGAACACAGATAAGCTCTGGTCTACCATAGCACCATAGACAGCACCGTATATAATTTACTAAAGGTCAATAGTGGTGCTACACCTTTTGTTACAGCCCAATGAAGAGGGACCACGATCGTGATGGATAGACATGAAGGATAGAACACAGATAAGCTCTGGTCTACCATAGCACCATAGATAGCACCGTATATAATTTACTAAAGGTCAATAGTGGTGCTACACCTTTTGTTACAGCCCAATGAAGAGGGACCACGATCGTGATGGATAGACATGAAGGATACAACACAGATAAGCTCTGGTCTACCATAACACCATAGATAGCACCGTATATAATTTACTAAAGGTCAATAGTGGTGCTATACCTTTTGTTACAGCCCAATGAAGAGGGACCACGATCGTGATGGATAGACATGAAGGATACAACACAGATAAGCTCTGGTCTACCATAGCACCATAGATAGCACCGTATATAATTTACTAAAGGTCAATAGTGGTGCTATACCTTTTGTTACAGCCCAATGAAGAGGGACCACGATCGTGATGGATAGACACACAGATAAGCTCTGGTCTATCGTAGCACTGTATACCATTTACTAGAGGTCACTAGTGGTGCTATACATTTTGTTGCAGCCCAGTGAAGGGGGACCATGATCATGATGGATAGACACACAGATAAGCTCTGGTCTATGATAGCACTGTATACCATTTACTAGAGGTCACTAGTGGTGCTATACATTTTGTAGCCCAGTGAAGGGGACCATGATCATGATGGATACACACACAGATAAGCTCTGGTGTATCGTAGCACCGTATAACTTTTGTAATAACATTATTGTTATTTATATTTAACATTATTGTTTACGTAATATGTTTTTACGTAAATTATTAGAACTTGAAGATCTTATATTGTGCTGCTTTTGTTTTGTTTGGTTACATAATTTTAACTGCCCCACGTATGGGAGCCAATTTGATGTGGTTAATGTTAATGTTATTTAACATTATTGTAGCCCCACGTTGTGGTAGCCAATTTGATGCGGTATTACTTATAAAGTTTGTTTACATCATGTGTTGAAGCCATCTTGTGACGTCATTCATTTGTTCGGTTTGTAGCTCCATCTAGTGTTAGCAATTTGTGGTAGTATTAGTGTTTGAAAGAATTTTAAGTTTTGTTTACTGTCCTCCGGCTAGCTATTATGTCTCAGTCGAACATGTCTCTTGATCAGAGTTGTGTAAACGGAAAGGAATCCTTTATCCAAATATAACACCGATGAAGAAATCTGCTCCACACATTTATTGTCCAACACGTTAACTATCACATTTATACATTGATCTTAACACTCGCCAAACTGAAACTGTTTTAATAACTTCACCACTAATCACTTTTAATTTCGCATACTTCAACCTTGTGTATAATTAACTTTATAATACTTTAGATTATCGTAACTTGTGAATCTATAGCCGGCGTATCTCATACAAATATTTTGACGAACTGACGAACTGAAGACGACGTGTAGTGCACAAAGAATTTTGATGAACTGAGCAACTGAAGGCGACGTGTAATGTATTGAGATTTTCGATGAACTGCTCGCGATCTACCTCTGACTTGGCTTTTTATACACCCACTCCCCGATATGCCTAAAGATTATACCTGAGTTACTATTGGCTAATAAAACGCGCCAACATTAGCGTCTATTTTAATATCCAATGAAAATTATGAATACATATGCTCTAAGGAAACATTCCAGAAGGTTCTCAACGGAAAAACGCGCCAACATTACGTAACTTCCTCGTTTCCAATAATGCTAAACAGCTCACCCCCCTCATTGCATTATTGCGCTATTATTGACAGTTTCAGTAAGGCCGTATAAACTTACTTCCCAACAATATTTACGATTAATAAACATCTGAAATCAATGTCACATAAAAATGCATATTCATATTACAATCATTATTTACATTTAAGTAATTTGTGATACAAATTACTGCATCACTTTACTAGAGATCAATAGTGGTACTATACATTTTGTTACAGCCCAGTGAAGAGGGACCACTATCGTGATGGATAGGCATACACAGATAAGCTCTGGTCTATCGTAGCAGACCATGATCGTGATGAAACGGTAACAGCTGACTAATATGCATTTTTGTCTAGGAATTATTTCAAATTAATCAAGATGTGCTTAGAACAATCTCTTGCGGTGGACAGCAAGAAAAGAATAGCAAAGTTTCAAGCATATTCATCACATGACGTATCTAAGAAAGTGTTAACGTGCAACATAGAATATTTTGAAAGAAGGCTAACAGTAGAAGTTTCATTGAGAACGAGAATTTCATAGTATATTCACAGAAAATTCAACGTAGGTACACATTTTATTAGTCGCGCAAATAGTTTTAAGTTCCCTCGTTTTACCCAGTTTATACTGCGTTTTTTCTGTTTTTTCGTTACCGCCTATTTCCGCAATTACACAACACACTCATGCCCATGGCGGGACTCGAACCCGCGACCCTCAGCTTGGTTGTAGTTTGAACGCATGATATTTTAATTTGATCGTTAACGAGTCGTTATTGAGAAAATTCAAATGAGGAAGAATGTTGTTCCATAAAGGGGGCAGTTTGGGTTGGTGGAATGTTTTTAAAATCTTCACCTGGTATGCTTAAACGGCTTCTGATTCAAATGTAAAATTTGGTGTTTATCAACTTTTTGTTGTCGAGTTATTCCCCTGTTCCTGTTAAATCAAACTGAGGTTTATTTATAGACGATCTTTACCTGTTATGGCTATTGGCGTCCCACTCTATATTGGGCATGAAAGGTCGGTAATTTTGCTTAGAGGCCTCTTTATAGGCTTGAGGTTCTTTTACGTGCGGTAAATCTACGACACGGGACCACCGACTTCACTTCCCTTCCGAAGGAAGCCATGCTAAGGATTTTTACGCCTCTCTCAATACATGCATTATCGGTGAATGACGATATCGAATGTTTGGGTGGAATATAATCCTTCCTTTGCCTGCTAAATGCAAACGGTAGGTTGTTAACAACTTAGAGCGCTGAACTGAAAGAAAGGGCGGAAAACTGCCGGGGCAACTTTTGAGTGAACACGCGCGTTTCAGACTTCTTCAGCAGTCATTTCTTCATCGATATTTGCAAGCAATTTCTACTAGTTTCGTATCAATAGAAAACAAATGTAATTCAGTGGTGAAAAATTTAGCATTTCTCCAATAAAATATAATACTGATTCTAACGAGTGCATCCAGAAAAAACAAGCGATATATGACGTTGAGTATAGTTTATTTTATATCTGTTAAGAAAAGCAAAGAGGATGCAGGTGCTACGAAACGCAATATCCCAAACTTGGTATTTAAGTTGAGGATCTTCCAAAGTTGCGACACCAACATTTTCAACAAAATACCTTCCTCCAAACTACCCTTTATATGGAACATTTGTTCAAAAATAGCTCTCACGATTTTTACTAAACCTACGTATTTAAGATATTTACAAACAAATAAAATGTATATCTTAAACTTTCCATTCACTCTCAATAACTTGTAAACTGAACAAAAATATGGATTTTTATTTTAAATAATCTTTTGTGGCATCGGCCGTTTCTGAGGTATTTGTTATTACTGGTTTCAATGTTGCACCACTTTATCGCTATTTTGTTGTTTTTAGCGATGTCATGGGAAGAGCCATCTATTATCGATTCGGTTTCCTCTACCCAACGAAATGTGTAATCAAACTATTTCGGCAAAGGTATTATCTCCATTAACAAGAAGTAGATAAAGTTTTCGTAACGAAGGCTTACAGGAGCTAAGTAAAAATGAACGATAGGGGCAGAGAAAGTCGTGTGAATTTGATTAGGTTTTAAAAGTTTGTAGTGGCTATTCAGTTACAATCATAAAAACTTCCATTTACTGCTGTAAGCAATTAAATGAGTTTTATATACAATAATAAACGGCAACAACATTATTAATAAGGGGACGGACGGACGAACTCAACAGGTGACTGCCTGCCTCCGCTCCATCTGTTGAGTTCACGAGGAACTGTTTCTGTTTAGATCACAGTCAATATCTCGGCTGCCTTCCATGACACATTGATCCATCATCAAGTCCTAGGCTGGACATCATTATTCTTATAAAAGCTCATTTTCCTATCTACTTCATGTTAATTGGGATAAACTTCGCAAATACAAGAGGGATACGGGAACAGAATCGATAATCAGATGTTGCTGGCCTCGAAATTTTATACTCTTTCCATCGAAACAACTAAATACCCACAGCACTTTTAAAAATGATACAAATATTGAAAAGTTCAAACAACAGCTGATATCTCGGTAGTGGCTGATGCTATAAAAAACGTATTTGAAATGAATTGTGCATTTTAAAGACATCTACATTTTGTGCAGTATGTTTCTGTCAACCTGTTTTGGTTTACCAGTTATAAAAAAATCTGTGTTACACTCACATGACTTTCTCTACTCTTGTACAAACTATTTTTACAAACGCTTATTCTCCATATGCTTCATGTTAATCGAGATGTTAAATCTTATTGCTAATTTTCTTGTAGGTGCAAGGGGAATATGGTAGGCTTTAAGCGATAGTCAAATATTTAAAGAGCTGGTTGCTATGTGGAGTATTCCATTCTCTTTGCATTACGACAAAAAAAAATCTATAGATTTTAACTGTGCAGTAAACACACCGTAGTGATTAGCACTGGAAAAATGTTTTCAACACACTGCCTAAATCCCTCGGTATGAACCCTCGTAATGCAAAATTATTTGTCACTGCATTGCAAATTACTTTTACATCATCAATTACAATACCCTGCAGCCAAACCTCATCAGCGCACAAGTAAGGCGGATATGTCATAACACCATCATAATTTGAAACTCATTTTAAGTGCAAATCATTGCCTAAATGAAGAATTTTACAATTACTTCAGAACTCCAAGCATCAATATTTATTACAGTTAAAAAACATAACGCCATCACCGAGTTACTTGTGTACTGTGTGTTTTTAACCTCACCAAATATGTCGTTATTTTGGCTCAAGGTGCCAGCAATCACTATGGTTGCTTTCACGGAAAACAGCTTCTTAACATTAAAATTGCAACTGGTTCGTTTCTTACTAGGCATTATGAAAAGTCTTAAAACGTAAATCAGTAAACAAAGAACAGAAACATCTGAAAATAGTACTATAACAAATAATATATGAATGAACAAAATGAAACAGCCCTTAAACCGTGGAAACAAAAAAATATAAACTAAAATAAGAACATTTAAAATGCTACTGTAACGAACAATAAGATATGAAGTAATAAAATGAAACGATCTTACGAAATTGATTCAAATAAGCATTCCTTTGAAGCAAAAGCCGATAGAAGATTCACAAAATCATAGCAGTTCGTTTATTTCTCAGTATAAAAAATATCTTGACTATCGCTTAAGGCCCACTATGTCCCCCTTGTTTTGTATTTGCAAGGGCAATATAGAAATACAGTAGCCTTTAAGCATAGACATATCTCTTAATAGCTGGTTGCTAGGTGCAGCACCATTCTCTTTGCCACAGATTAATACTCTTTGCATATCCAAGACAAAAAAAAAAAAGAATAATACATTCCCATTTGAGAAAAAGTATAAGTATTGGAAAATTTAAGGGAATAACAAGCAATATCTCGAAAATGGTTCACTCAACAAAAAAAATGTATATGACATAAATTGTGTATTTTAACGCGATCTACATTTTTTGTGTAATAACATTTTGTCTATCTCTTATGGTTTACCAGTTATGCAAAAGTCGTTCACAATGAAGAATACTTTTGGAGACATTCCCGGAAAATTCAAGATATACATTTTATTTATTATCTAAACACCTTAAATATAATGCATTTTAATGAAAATCGTTAGAGGCAATTCTGATCAAATTTAAAATTTTGAAAAATCCTTCACGTAAAGGACAGCTTGGACTGGGTGATTCGTGTTGCGTTTTTAGAAGACGCCGAACCTAGATACCAAGTATGGTACTTACCGGACATTCCGCTTTATGACTAGCTGTTCGCACACAACGACCCTTTTCTAAAATGTATTTAAGAGGAATCTAAGCTTTATTTCCGTTCAAATCCCGACAACCAATTTTTGAGTGGAATGCAATATTTCCTCTTGCCTACTATACGTAGGACGCAGAGAAAGTAAAAATGACAAAGTACTGAAAAATTCAAAGCAATAACAACTAATATCACGAAAAAGGTATTTGAAAAAAACAATTGTGTTTAAAAGGGATCTACACATTTTGTCTATCTCTTAAGGTATCCTCGTTATACTAGATTATACAAATTGGCATTCCGAATGAAGAAACAGGACTTAACAGACTAATAACACACGAAAAATATGGTTGTTGAACTCACAAGACTTTCTCTACTCTTGTACAAACTATTTTTATAAACGCTTATTCTCCATCTATTCTATGTTAATCGAGATGTTAAATCTTATTGCTAATTTTCTTGTAGGTGCAAGGGGAATATGGTAGGTTTTAAGCGATAGTCAAATATTTTAAGAGCTGGTTGCTATGTGGAGCATTCCATTCTCTTTGTATGTCCAGGACATAAAAAAGGAATAACAAATTCCCATTTAAGCATTGGAAAATTAAAAAAAATACAAGGAATATCTCGGAAATGGTTCACTCCACAAAAACAAATGTATATGACATAAATTGTGTGTTTTAAGATCTACATTTTCTGTGTAGTAAAATGATGTCTATCTCTTACGGTTTGCCAGTATGTGAAAGTTATTCAGAATGAAGACGACTTTTGGGGACATTTCCAGAAAATTTAAGATAGGTATACATTTCATTTTCCATGAAAATATCTTAAACATATAATATTTTGATCAAAATCGTTAGAGCCATTTTTGAGAAAATAAAAATGCTCGAAAATTTTCCATGTAATGGGTAGTCTGAGGGGGAGGGGGTTCTTGAAAATCTTCCAGTCGCATCCTTGGAAGATAGTAAACACAAGTACCAAGTTTGGTATACGTCAGACTTTTTGTTTTTGAGTTAAGCTGTTCACAGATAGACACAAGCGCACACACAAGGACACGTTTCCAAAAATGCTTTATTTGGATTCAGGGCTCCTCAAAACATGCGTTTCCGATGAAATCTCGGTATAGAATTTTTTGAGTGCAATGCAATACTTTACGTAGTAGGGAAAGTAAAAAGTTGTAAAGCTCAAGCAATCTTCAATACTTTACCGGAGTTAACTGTATATCATGGAAGTGATATTCATTTGTTTAAATATTTTATTGCTTAGGCCCTTCCCCCCTCTTATAGATTTGCTTTTACACGATTCCTCACTTGGGAACTCCTTTATCGTTTATGGTAATGGAGTCTACACTGCACATTATCTGTTACTCATTTTGCTTATTCTTGATTTGACACTTGTAACAAAATGCAACGTTTTGGTGCTATGCTGTCGTCTAAGAATACTCTGAGATAAACTCTGCAGGCAGTAGCGCTACTTTCTCTGTCACGTATGCATAGAAGGTAGTAGTAATATTATATTCCGCCCAAAAATTCACTATAAATACATGTTTTGAGATCATCCGAATCTCCCCCTACAAGAGTATTTTAGAAATAATGACAACTTAACTTGGTACTTAGTTCTGCATCTCCCAAGGATGGGAGACATAGATTTTCATGAGAATTCCCTCCCCACCATTCCAAACTTTGCTTCACACAGAAATGTTTGAATTATTTTTTAATTTTCTCCAAAATAGCAAGGATTTTGATTAAAATATTTTCATAGCTGATAAAATGCATATATTGTAATCTCTGGGCATAACTTTTGAAGTGCTCTTCATTCTGAATGACTTCTATACAGCTCGTAAACCATAAGAGACAAACTTACTGTATAAAAAATCTGCTATGATACATTCACATGACTTTCTCTACCCTCTAGTTTATAGTAGGTATACAAACTGCTCTTATTAAACCTTATTTTTCTATCTATTACATTTTAATAGAAATGAACCTTTGCACTATAGGCCAGAAATCAAATCTAGCGGGAAAAAAATAATGTTTATGTAGAATTTATCTATTTAGAACTACAGTGTTAATGTGAAATGATATTTTATCACACACTATGAGTATTCGTGTATTTTAAATATTTGCAGAGCCCCTGAATATTGGGAATTCATACTACTGGTAGGCCTAATTAGTAAACGACAGAAATACTTTTATCAACAAATACAAATTATTCTTCTGCAAAGTTAGTCGTCACTGAGGTACGTGTTTACTTACGCTGCAGTGGCTCTTTATTTCTGGACAAGAAAGACGAGGAGCACTTGAGAAACCTGTTTAATGCCTCGTTTCTTGCGCCTCTTCATTCAACAACCCATTGGTAAAATGCAGGATTCAGTTATTCTTCCTCCAATAATGAGCATCTTGTGCACAGAAGGGGGAAGGAAGTACCACGAATATACAAATTTGTCTCCTTGGTGTATATGTCAATATCAATGGGGAATCCACCTTTATATTAATTCTTCACCGATCCCAGTAATATCAGCAGATGGCAGCATTTGCATCGTTTCAATTTCCTGGTTCATCGACGATTACACCCATCTAAGAGCGAAATCGTTTTATTATATGCTGCTTCTTTGTAGCTATCGCTTTGCTGGGTTTCTAATTTGCCATGCTCTTACATCAAGGTAGGGTGACAAGCCGACAACTAACATTCTCTATTCATGGTTTAGGTGTAGCTCCAAAAACCTAACATTTCAAAGTTTGCCATCGACCATTCTCAATATTATTTCAGATACAATATTAATCTCCATATCAATAATTTTTATATTTGTGAGAACTAAAGCCTCAATTTGTTTTTCAATCAATACAACCTCTCTTTTACACATCTCTGTCGTTTCCTTTTCATACAATAACTTAATCGGCAAAATCTCGGAGAAGATGATACTATTTCTCTTTTTGTACGCATTTGAAACCAAAAATAGCTGCAGGGGGATCAAAGAAATTACAAATATATCTGAATCGCTGAGTTCTGGATTATCAGACTGAAATGTTTGTTTATACACACTTTGATTGCTACTGCCGTCACAAGCCCATTTTAGTCACTTTCTCTTCTCTCCTTATATTAAAATACTGTCTTTTTGATAAGCCATTATCTATCGAAAATCCCAAAGTTTTGTAGCCCTCCTCGAAGATGCTTCTGTCACATCTCTTTAATACAAATTCTTGGTGCGTTTTTTTATTCAAAACGTGAGTGAACTCGAATCACTCTTCCTAGTTTCTAAGTTCCAGGTTCCGTAAATGGGGATTCCCTATCTATATTACTTCCCAAACTCTGAAACTTTGCAACAAATCTGTCTTTTTTTTCTGTTGCATTGTTTCCACCTTTTGTCAAATTCACACCTGAAGAAATCTACTTTTTTCTTAAGTCTTTAGAACACTTTTCTAGATGTTTTTACAGTATAATTATACAAGGCTTCATTAGTGTGTTCACTGAGCTATTGTCTCTACACATCCAAGTGCTTGCATGTCTTCTCGAGTGTCACGTCTATAAATAATAAAAAACAACTATTTCTAAAAAAAAAAGGCGCAAATGCATATAAAAGCATACACTTAGGGCTTCAAGATAGCACCAAAATGGACAGATATGAAACTCTATCTACATTTCAGAAAAACTAGTGTCAATTACTTTTGCGTGGGTTGTCATAAGCCTCTTATAATACAAGAAAGGTTTGTGAGCCAGCAATTCTAAATATCAAACATGATAGTACAGAGTGAGCCAAAAGACTCCGAACCGCCTGCGCGTGGATTGTTGTACGGGCTGGAACTTTTACACCGGAAATCTTTCTGCAAATCGTACTTTCACTTGGCGAGCTGACCGAGTTAACACATACAAATCATAAATAAATACACGCTGTGCAGTAGAAAACATATACTGAGACATAATACACTTTGTGACTAAGTACAGGACAAAATAATAAATAACTCGTAATAACTGAGCTACATCACAACACCGTCAACTCAAAACTGCACTTCACACTGCACAGCAAAACCTCAACAGCAGTGCGTTATCATGTTTTATCACATTTCCACACGCCCAGTGGAAAAACACCGCGCAGCGGTAATATTGTCCATAAAATACCCCTCGGGGGTAACTTAAAACATAAATTTTAAAAGACAAACCCACTCACCCTGGAAAAATTGAAACGAAATATCCGCTGGAAATTTCTCAACGTGAATTACGGCGAGTGATGGATAGTTTCCTAAAGAGGTGCCAAAAATGTATGGAAAATAACGGTGGCCAGTTTCAACATCTCCTTTCGTAAAGTTGGCAAGTAAAGGCTTTAAAAGTAGTTTTAAAAATGTATGGTTCCATCCGCGCCTTTCTATGATAGCGGCAGACGGCAATGAGCGCCGAGGAAGCGGACAGCAAAAACACTGCGCAGGCGGTTCGGAGTCTTTTGGCTCACTCTGTACTTACACATTGCTACAATTTGATGCCAGGATGTATCGACTAATTGCTAACAGAATCTTTCCTACACTGATGCACCAGAAAAGAGATAAGCTAAAGGTCTCACTCGCTCGTAACTTCACAGGATGTTTTATCTCCCCATGCAAAGGTTGGAATGAAAATAAACAGACTGATAAACCTGCACATGTGCTAGACAAACACAAAGTATTTCGGTAAACTTACAATTCCGACTCCCTCCCGGGATTTTATATCTGGCCCATAATGCTTTGCAGAAATACCTACATTATACATTTCGTTATAGATACAAAGGGAACAGTGCTAGTCAAATGTTTAACAACTGGACGCTATATGCTGGCCTTAAAATTCCATACTGTTTCCATATCACAATAAACAACTGAACTTTAAAAGAATTATGAACTGTTTAACAATTCGAAACATTAATAATGGATATCTCAAAAATGGCTTATGCAAAAAAAAAAAATCAAATAAATCCTGAGATCTATATTTTTTGTGTAGTACGTTTTCGTCTATCGCTTCATGTTTACCAGTTATACAGCACAAAATTCCTTCCGAATGAAGAGGACTTCATAAGCTATCGCTAGAAAATTCAAGCTATATATTTTATCACATACATACATTTAGTATATGGTATTTTAATAAAAATCGTTAGAGCCATTTTTTAGAAAACCAAGGGACCTCAAAACATATATTTCCGGTGAAATCTTAACATCGATAGTTTTGGTGGAATACAATACTTACCCTACTTACTATAAATAGTAGAGAAAGTAAAAACATACAAAGTACATCTGTTAAAAACTCACAATTTAACTCAATTTTTTGTAGTACTAACCATTCTGAGATATTCGTTAGAGGTTAACAGTATCCAATACTTGAATGCTTTTTGAGATGCTAAGGTATAATTCTTTTGTTTCTCTTGATGCCATGAAAAGAGCAGAGAATTCCTAAGCCATCACAACAGTGAGCAGCTTTTAAAAAATTCACTACCAAATTTAAATTGAGTTTTATTTATGGACGCTCTTTAACTACTATGGTTCTTAGCGTCCCATTCTATATTGGGCGTGAAAGACCGGTAATTTTGCTCAGAGGCCTCTTTATCAGGTTTGAGGTTCTTTTACGTGCCGTAAATCTATGACACGGGACCACCGGCTTTACTTCCCTTCCGAAGGAAGCCATGCTAAGGATTTTTACGCCCGAAAAAATTCATCATCCTCCGCCGGGTTTGAACCCGCGACCTTGGGAACTAGAGGCTAGCACGGTAGAAAGTCAACCTCCTACATCCCTCTTCTGCCTACAATGAAATGTGTAATTAAACTATTTTATGTCAATATGACTCCTATCCAGCTACAAGCCACAAATGCAAATCATGTGCTGAATAAAGAAGCTTCCTTTCATCAACAATAACTATAGTCAGCTTCTGTATGATTGACTTACGGCATGGATTTATCTCTCGTCAATTATGAGTAATTGCCTTCAAGACCCATGCTTGCCAACTTGCTGAAACTGAAACCCGTAAAACTTTACCTTGTCCAGCAAAGCATATTAAACTTTCATTCAAATTCTGTAGTACCACTTCTTTCTGTCACACAAACTCAAATTCTTCCTGGTACCACTATACACAAGTATTAAAGCAAAACACCACTTCCTATGCTATACACATTACTAGTCCATATCTTCATAATATCAAATACAAACATAATCTGTGAAAAAATGGGAAGCTTACAACATATCCTTCAGCCATGCCATGTGAATAAAATAAACAATTTGCATGAGAGAGTTCACTTTAAAATTCACGTCGTCCATTACTGAATGTACGTGCCCATTTACTAGACATCACTAATACTGCAAATCCGCATGCTATGCATTATGTTGCTGCCAGTGAAAATGGACCAGGATTATGGTGAAGGATAGATACACAGATAAGCTCTGGTCTATCACAGGAATGTATACCATTTACTAGAGGTCACTAGTGGTGCTATACATTTTGTTGCAGCCCAGTGAAGGGGGACCATGATCATGATGAAGGATAGACACACAGATAAGCTCTGGTCTATCATAGCACTGTATGCCATTTACTAGAGGTCACTAGTAGAGCTATACATTTTGAGCCACCCGGTGATGGGGGATCATGATGGATACACACACAGATAAGCACTGGTCTATCATAGCACTGTATACCATTTACTAGAGGTCTCAAGTGGTGCTATACATTTTGTAACCCAGTGAAGGGGACCATGATCGTGATGAAGGCTAGACACACAGATAAGCCCTGGTCTATCATAGCACTGTATGCCATTTACTAGAGGTCACTAGTAGAGCTATACATTTTGAGCCACCCGGTGATGGGGGATCATGATGGATACACACACAGATAAGCACTGGTCTATCATAGCACTGTATACCATTTACTAGAGGTCTCAAGTGGTGCTATACATTTTGTAACCCAGTGAAGGGGACCATGATCGTGATGAAGGCTAGACACACAGATAAGCTCTGGTCTATCATAACACTGTATACTATTTACTAGAGGTCACTAGTGGTGCTATACATTTTGTAACCCAGTGAAGGGGACCATGATCATGATGAAGGCTAGACGCACAGATAAGCTCTGGTCTATCATAACACTGTATACTATTTACTAGAGGTCACTAGTGGTGCTATACATTTTGTAGCCCAGTAAAGGGGACCATGATAATGATGAAGGATAGACACACAGATAAGCTCTGGTCTATCACAGCACTGTATACCATTTACAAGAGGTCACTAGTGGTGCTATACATTTTGTAGCGCACTGAAGGGGACCATGATCATGATGGATAGACACATAGATAAGCTCTGGTCTATCATAGCACTGTATACCATTTACTAGAGGTCACTAGTGGTGCTATACATTTTGTTGTAGCCCAGTGAAGGTGGACCATGATCATGATGAAGAATAGACACACAGATAAGCTCTGGTCTATCATAGCACTGTATACCATTTACTAGAGGTCACTAGTGGTGCTATACATTTTGTAGCGCACTGAAGGGGACCATGATCATGATGGATAGACACATAGATAAGCTCTGGTCTATCATAGCACTGTATACCATTTACTAGAGGTCACTAGTGGTGCTATACATTTTGTTGTAGCCCAGTGAAGGTGGACCATGATCATGATGAAGAATAGACACACAGATAAGCTCTGGTCTATCATAGCACTGTATACCATTTACTAGAGGTCACTAGTGGTGCTATACATTTTGTGGCCCAGTGAAGGGGGACCATGATCGTGATGAAGGCTAGACACACTGCGATAACATAATGTTTACGTAATATGTTTTTACGTAAATTATTAGAACTTGAAGATCTTATGTTGTGCTGCTTTTGTTTTGTTTGGTTACATAATTTTTAACTGCCCCACGTATGGGAGCCAATTTGTGAGTGTATTACTTCTATTTATTTATTTAGCATTAATTGAAGCCCCACGTTGTGGTAGCCAATTTGTAACGGTATTACTTACAAATGTTTGTTTACATCACGTGTGTTGAAGCCATCTTGTGACGTCATTCATTTGTTCGTTTTGTAGCTCCATCTAGTGTTAGCAATTTGTGGTACCTAGTATCAGTGTTTGAAAGAATTTTAAGTTTTGTTTACTGTCCTCCGGCTAGCTATTATCTTATCTTGGGTCGAACATGTGTCTTGATCAGGGTTGTGTAAACGGAAAGGAATCTTTTATCCAAAAACAACACTGATGAAGAAATTTGTTTTATAATTTTTATTGTCGAACACGTTCACTATCACTTTTACATATTGATCTAGATACTCGCCAAACTGAAACTGTTATAATAACTTCTTACTGATCACTTTTAATCCACGTACTTCAATCTTTTGTATAATTAACTTTACCATACTTTAGATCTTTCATAATTCTGCTGCGCGTAACTTGTGAATTTATATCCGATGTATGCCGTACTAATACTTTCGACGAACTGACTGACGACGACGTGTAGTGTACACAGATTTTTGATGAACTGCGCACAAGCTACCTCTAACCTACCCTATTTATACGCCTTCATCCAGATACGCCTAAAGATTATAACTGAACTGCAATTGGCTAATAAAACGCGCCAACATTAGTGTCCATTTTAATATCCAATTAAAATTATGAATACATATGCTTTAGGGAGGAAACATTCCAGAAGTTTCTACCGAAAACGCGCCAACATTACGTAACTTCCTTGTTTCCAATAATGATAAACAGCTCACCCCCTCGCTGCATTATTGCGCGCTATTATTGACAGTTTCAGTAAGGCCGTATAAACTTATTTCCAAATAATAATTACAATTAATAAACATCTGAAATCAATGTCACATAAAAATGCATATTCATATTACAATCATTATTTACATTTAAGTAATTTGTGATACAAATTACTGCATCATATGCCCCACTAGAAACATAATTATAAATATTTACTGGAAATTTTATAATTGGGTTTTTAGTCTCCTAAATCTTGGAACACACGCTATCACTTTCACTTAACACTTCACACGCATTTAACACACGACATATGTTTTTTTTTTTTTATCTCGCCACTACTTACTGGCTCTTGTTTAATTTGTTTAGACATTAATCTGACATTACAATTTTTTTTATAGCAAATACTGTACCCTGAATTATTAAATTACTGTTACCAAATTGTTTACTTTCTTAAGTTGTTGACAAAAATTTATACATTTAAAATTTTTGTAATTATTAAACATTTTTACCAAAAAATATTCACCCTCTACACAAATATATTTACATCTCTTAAATCTAGACAATGTTTCAGCTTTTTCTGTTTGCTACATAAGTATTTGTTTTTAATTATTTTTACCCATTTTTGTTATTTTGTACTTTATTTTAACAATACTCTTGGAATTGTATTTACGTTCTTTTAATTTAATATCATATTAAGTTTCAATCTTAGCATTCTTAATTTTCAAATGTTGTTACAGTTACTAAAAATTTAATTTTTTTTTTTTAATTTATTTCTCTTTTCAAATGACATATAAATAATTAACCCTCTTACGTTCCAATACATTTCTCTGCAAGTCATCTTTAACTATCCAGCATTTACTTTACATCTCATTGCTATTTACCCTCCTGGATCGAATTGTATGTGGCTAAACATTACTCGTAGCCGTATCCTAACCTTCAAATTTTTGTTCATGAATAACCTCTTGTATTCATATGACATTTCGTCCCATGATAACATTTGAAAACAATCTAAAGTTTCCTGAACTACACATCTTTTAACAACTGTCATTTTCAATTCTTCTGCTATCTTTTTAATCTGAGAGTACTCTGAAAAATCTGTACTAAACTGTACTGGATTGGAGTTTTCATTTTGAACATCTTGGTACAGTTTATTTCTTTGCATTACTGACTCCTTCTGTATTTCTGATATCTCCCCTCTGAAATTAACCTGCGCCTGATTCACATCTACATTCATAACCTCTTTTATCTCTCTTAGCTCACTTGAAATGATACTCATTCTACTACCTAACTCTGTACATTCTACATCAACATGCTCATTTTTAGTATTAACCTCACTTTGTTTGTTACCTATTTCCCTGCTCATGTCTAGCATTTTTTTTGAAACTTCTCCTATCTCACTTGCTATTACTTCCTGATTTTCATTTCTCAATCTCATCATACTACTATCTAGCTCCATGAATTTCTTTTCAATTTCTTCCCTGTTTTGTTCTAAGCTCTTACCAATATCTTCCCTTAATTCTCTCTTATTCTGATCTAGTTTTTGTTCTAAACTCCTATCAATATCTTCTCTTAATTCCCTATTATTCTTTTGCATATCTTCCCTTAATTTCTCATTACTCTGAGTTAATTTTTCTAATTTCTCATTATTCTTTTGCATATCTTCCCTGTTTTGATCTATTTTCTTACTAAGATCTTCCCTCATTTCCCTATTATTCTTTTCCATATTCTTCAGCATTTCCATAATCATACTAGTATCAAGATTAACATTTCCTGCTATTCTATTCTGACTTTCTGCACTAACATTTCCACCCTCAAATCCTAAAAAGTTTGAGCTATTTTCTGTAACCTGTATTGAATTACAGCTAACTGTTACATTATCTCCCTCCATAATTATTTCTTCTGTATTATTAGTAGCCATTGTTTTCTTTATCCTACCACTCCTTAAGTACATTTGAAGGTTACAATTTTGTTTTCTAAAAAAAAATTACAATACTCTGACCTTTGTGATGCTGTTACATTGATGTCCAGCTTCCTGCCCCTCTCTCGTAGATTTGTATGTCGCTTCGATGAATCTTCGTCGTTTTGTTGTCCTTTAGTTTGAATTTCCCTGTTGCCTTGTAATCTCGGAATTACGATCGTAGTCTGTCGTCCCTGTTGTTTCTGGAATCTGCGTCTTGTAGATCATTTCAATGCTGCATTCGTTCCACGTCCTGGTTCCTTTCCTGGTCACTCTGCTCCTTCCTGGTTATGCTGATCCTTTCCTGGTCATCGTGTTCCTTTCCTGGTCACTATGCCCCACGTTCTGGGTGCCAATTTGAAGTAACATTATTGTTTGTTTGTTAGCCCCACGTTTGGTAGCCAATTTGTAACGGTAGTACTTACAAATGTTTGTTTACATCACGTGTGTTGAAGCCATCTTGTGACGTCATTCATTTGTTCGTTTTGTAGCTCCATCTAGTGTTAGCAATTTGTGGTACCTAGTATCAGTGTTTGAAAGAATTTTAAGTTTTGTTAACTGTCCTCCGGCTAGCTATTATCTTATCTTGGGTCGAACATGTGTCTTGATCAGGGTTGTGTAAACGGAAAGGAATCTTTTATCCAAAAACAACACTGATGAAGAAATTTGTTTTATAATTTTTATTGTCGAACACGTTCACTATCACTTTTACATATTGATCTAGATACTCGCCAAACTGAAACTGTTATAATAACTTCTTACTGATCACTTTTAATCCACGTACTTCAATCTTTTGTATAATTAACTTTACCATACTTTAGATCTTTCATAATTCTGATGCGCGTAACTTGTGAATTTATATCCGATGTATGCTGTACTAATACTTTCGACGAACTGACTGACGACGACGTGTAGTGTACACAGATTTTTGATGAACTGCGCACAAGCTACCTCTAACCTACCCTATTTATACGCCTTCATCCAGATACGCCTAAAGATTATAACTGAACTGCAATTGGCTAATAAAACGCGCCAACATTAGCGTCCATTTTAATATCCAATTAAAATTATGAATACATATGCTTTAGGGAGGAAACATTCCAGAAGTTTCTACCGAAAACGCGCCAACACTACGTAACTTCCTTGTTTCCAATAATGATAAACAGCTCACCCCCTCGCTGCATTATTGCGCGCTATTATTGACAGTTTCAGTAAGGCCGTATAAACTTATTTCCAAATAATAATTACAATTAATAAACATCTGAAATCAATGTCACATAAAAATGCATATTCATATTACAATCATTATTTACATTTAAGTAATTTGTGATACAAATTACTGCATCAACACAGATAAGCTCTGGTCTATCATAGCACTGTATACCATTTACTAGAGGTCACTAGTGGTGCTATACATTTTGTGGCCCAGTGAAGGGGACCATGATCGTGATGAAGGCTAGACACACAGATAAGCTCTGGTGTATCATAGCACTGTATACCATTTACTAGAGGTCTCTAGTGGTGCTATACATTTTGCTGCAGCCCAGTGAAGAGGGACCATGATCGTGATGAAGGCTAGACACACAGATAAGCTCTGGTCTATCATAGCACTGTATACCATTTACTAGAGGTCACTAGTGGTGCTATACATTTTGTAGCCCAGTGAAGGGGACCATGATCGTGATGAAGGCTAGACACACAGATAAGCTCTGGTGTATCATAGCACTGTATACCATTTACTAGAGGTCACTAGTGGTGCTATACATTTTGCTGCAGCCCAGTGAAGAGGGACCATGATCGTGATGAAGGCTAGACACACAGATAAGCTCTGGTCTATCATAGCACTGTATACCATTTACTAGAGGTCACTAGTGGTGCTATACATTTTGTGGCCCAGTGAAGGGGACCATGATCGTGATGAAGGCTAGACACACAGATAAGCTCTGGTATATCATAGCACTGTATACCATTTACTAGAGGTCACTAGTGGTGCTATACATTTTGCTGCAGCCCAGTGAAGAGGGACCATGATCGTGATGAAGGCTAGACACACAGATAAGCTCTGGTCTATCATAGCACTCTATACCCTTTACTAGAGGTCACTAGTGGTGCTGTACATTTTGGTGCCACCCGGAGATCGGGGATCATGATGTAGGATACACACACACAGATAAGCTCTGGTCTATCATAGCACTGTATACCATTTACTAGAGGTCACTAGTGGTGCTATACATTTTGTAGCCCAGTAAAGGGGACCATGATAATGATGAAGGATAGACACACAGATAAGCTCTGGTCTATCACAGCACTGTATACCATTTACTAGAGGTCACTAGTGGTGCTATACATTTTGTAGCGCACTGAAGGGGACCATGATCATGATGGATAGACACATAGATAAGCTCTGGTCTATCATAGCACTGTATACCATTTACTAGAGGTCACTAGTGGTGCTATATTTTTTGTTGTAGCCCAGTGAAGGTGGACCATGATCATGATGAAGAATAGACACACAGATAAGCTCTGGTCTATCATAGCACTGTATACCATTTACTAGAGGTCACTAGTGGTGCTATACATTTTGTGGCCCAGTGAAGGGGACCATGATCGTGATGAAGGCTAGACACACAGATAAGCTCTGGTGTATCTTAGCACTGTATACCATTTACTAGAGGTCACTAGTGGTGCTATACATTTTGTTGTAGACCAGTGAAGAGGGACCATGATTGTGATGAAGGATAGTCACACAGATAACCTACGGTCTATCACAGCACTGTAGACATTCAGTCTGTAATCTTAAGTTACAATATTATACAATGGAATGTAATTGTTTGCCATGTTCGTGGTGAAAATATGTAAAACTTTAAATCTACCCATACAGCCGTTAAAACAGCTCCTTTGCCATAAAGTCATAGAAAGACCTCTGCTCCTGTATATTTTACAGGCAAACCATAAATACCCAATGTGCCAGGGTGCAGATGTTTATTCCATGCCACTATATATTTCAGAACATTTAAAAGATTTAAAATTTCACTAAATAAGTTACAGTTGAGTTATGGAAAACTTAAATGGGAATGTTAATTTCAGGTGTATAAATTTCATCCTAAAAACTACATCTTCGCTTTTCTAGATGATGCCAAAGACCTATAAAAAGTTGAAAGTTTGTCTACACAGATGAATCAAGTGAGTGCAAAAAAACTCAAGAACATTATTCTGATGAATTTGTGATCAAGCAACGCAAAGTAATGAAGCACAAAGAGTTTCTATTATGTACTGCATCACTTTCTAGGTACATTAACAGATTATAGGGAATAAGTATGCATCACCTTCTCTACCCACTATCATTTATTTTTATATGTCTTCCACAAACATTGTTACAAAGGCACATTAACTTTCTCTACAGTAAGCATCCCACCCAAATATTGGTACCGAGATTTCAATAGAAATTCATGTTTGAGACTCCTTGAATCCAAAGAACAATTTGTGTATGTGAACAGCGTAGTAACTCACAAAGAAAAGTGAGATACATACCAAATCTAGTATACTGGGTGGAAGCTGATAATCCTTTTAAACTATGAAAGAGCACGTTGTTTTGAGTTTTTTCTTCAATAAATTTTTTCCCATAAAGCTTTCCATTCTTGAGATAATTACTATTTTAGTTTGCACAATATTGTATCACAGCAAATTAAACACGTTCACTTTGCATTCAACAGGTTAACACTTAATTCTTCAGCTTCTGGTGCTATGGCAACAAACAAATACTTCCAGTAGACAAACAGAAAACTCCACAACATAACTTAACCTAAATGTCATACCGAATACGGAACTGAGGAAGCTTTTACAATATTACACAAATTATTAATTGAAACACTTATTTGTAACGGTATATAAAAGCTTGAGAAACCTAAATTTTAATATTATGCTTCCTTTCCTTGCAAACTATAAAACTTGTAAATAATTAAAGCAGGAAAAGAAAATCAATAAGAACTTCTGTTTAATGTTAAGAGACATTGTTCAAAGGTAAGAAATTGTATAGAGGTAAATAAAACGAGAAACCCAAGTTTTAAGATTATGCTTCTTTTCTTTGTGAACTATAAAACTTGTGAATAATTAAAGCAAGAAAAGAAAAGTAAACCAATTGACGCAGTAATTTGTATCACAAATTATGTAAATGTAAAGAGTGATTATAGTGTGAATATGCATTATTGTGTGACATTAATTTGAGATGTTTGATGATTGTAAGCATTGTTGAGAAGTAAGTTTATACGGCCTTACTGAAACTGACAATAATAGCGTGCAATAATGTAGCGAGGGGGTGAGCTGTTTATCATTATTAGAGACGAGCAAATGACGTAATATTGGTGCGTTTTTCTTAGAATTTGCTGGAACATTTTTCCCTAGAGCATATGTTTTCGTAATTTTCATTGGATATAAAAATAGACGCTAATGTTGGCGCGTTTTATTAACCAATAGCAGCTCAGTTATAATCTTTAGGCATATCGGGGTGTAGGAGTATAAAAAGGGCTAGGTCAGAGTCAAATTCGACCAGTCCATCGGAAATATTTGTGCATTACACATCGCTGAATACATCGCACAGTTTATCGCTTCGCAGGTTACGCGTAGCAGAGTTATGAAAAATCTCAAGTGTTGTAAAGTTAATTACATAAAAAGTTGAAGTACGCGAATTAAGAATGAGCAGTAAATAAGTTATTATAACAGTTTCAGTTTGGCGAGTGTCAAGATTAATATGTGAAAGTGCATAATGTGTTACGATAATAAAAGTGTAAAACCAATTCTTCATCAGTGTTATCTTTGGATAAAAACTCCTTTCCGTTTACACACCTTGTATAAGATAAGTGCACAACCAAAAAGATCATAGCTAGCTGGAGGACAGTGAACCCAAAATTAAATAAAATAACAGGCGCTCAGTAAATGATAACACGAAGTGACCGCCACAAATTGTCTTTTATACGTGGTGCAGATAAACATGAAGTATCCTCCAACTATAAACAAATATACCACTTCACAATAACAACTTCTTTTTAATGTTAAGAGAAATTGTTCAAAATATGCACCACACACACATGCTTCACAATGTTTTCTCCAATTCTGCTGCATTCTACGCAGTACGTCCGGGTTGTTTTTTTACTTCTTCCACTGCTTGAAGTATTCTTTCTTGCAATGTTTCGGATCAGCACTTCTATAATGCACACACAAGTTTTCATATTGTCCCAAAGAAGAAAATCAATTGGATTTAGATCTGGCGATCTTGGTGGCCATCTTATTGGTCCATTCCAAGCGATGCGGCATTCTATGTAGGAGCTGGTCACACATGGCTCTACTTATGTGCGGAGGTGCACCATCATATATCATTTCTTACTGATAGGGGAACTGGAGATAGATGGCTGCTGTCAAAATCCAAGGAAGAATCCATGGACCAACTAATGTGTTTCCTGTCCACACATTTACAGAAAATCTGTGCTCAAAGCTGTCTTTTCTCATTGTGATGCACATGGTAATTATTATTCCATATCTGGTAAATATTGCTTCACCCATTGCAACAATTTTAAGGGTCCCCTCCACTCAGAAAGTGCTACCCTTGGTGCATAATCTGCTTCAGAGAGATAATGGACACAAAGGGTGCAACAATTCTTCTTTTAATGTTCTCGAAACAGTCAAATGAGATACGCCGATAGTGCATGCTATACCATGGCTGCTGCTTGTTCCGATTTCTTCTTCTTGTGCAACATTTCTCCTTCAACATGAGGAGATACGTTTATATCTAGAACTCTTACAGACGAATACAAATGTCCTATGATGTGGTGTTCATCTATTTCTCAACAAATTGCTGCTGCATTACAATGTAATTCACTGTAACTGAGTAGCATTTCAAGATACTCAGCATTAGTAAAGTGGGCCATTTTGTAACTGGTAAATCACCATAAGCGCAATATACAACACTGAAATGTGTTTCTTTCGATCTTACACTGTTATGATGCTATGTAGTCTTGTCGCTAATGGTGTAGATTCAACTGAGACAAATTTCAAGAGCTTATAATACAAAGAGTATGAATTGTTTTAATTAAAAACGCATTTAAACGTGCATAAAATATTTATCCTTCAATCTCCTCTGAGAAATATTTCAAAAACTATTTAAGCTTCGTAAAATCTTCATTTAAATAGTTGATATTAAGTAATTACACTTTTTTCTCAATAATTACTTTTAAAAACAGCAAACCTGCACTAAGATTCTTTATTGTATTCAATTACAAAGAGTCATTCTGTTCAATGCAAGTCATCCTAAACTACCATTTACATGGCAAAGTTTCTATTATATTTGATTTTCCCAAAAATGGCTCTAACAATTTTGATTAAAATACTACATGTTTAAGATATTTAAATGATAAAAAGGAACGCATATCTTGAGTGTTCTGGGAATAGCCAGCAAGGTGCTCTTTATTCTAAGTAGCTTTTGTACAATTGGTAAAACGTAAGAGATAGACAAAAATTATTACACAAAAAATATACCTCAAAATGGTCACTCTTTAACTACAGGTATTGTTTAATCTTTAGGTTTGTTTTCTTGGGGCTTTTCCTTTTAAAAACATTATATTCACATACTGTCACTTATACTTCTAGACTCTAGGGAAAATGGGGAATAATCTTAGCTAAGGAAAAACCCCATCCTCCTCCGGGAGCCAAACTCGGGACCTCCAAATTTGAAAGCTAGCATGCTAATTACAAGTCCACAAAGGCACTATTGTTTTTATAACAAACTAAATTTAACTTTTAAGAACCTTTTCTGATTTATGTCACGCCAAATTCCTTTTTTACATTAGTATTCAACTACAATAAAATTGAGTTCTTTATGATCACATTGAATTCCTTCGTATTAGATCAGTTGTAAACATTTTAGAAATTACAAGTTTGCAAACAAAGAAAATACCAGCGGTTGTCAACAATAACAAAATTAGAACACTTACATTAGAAAGTCAGAAATTGCAGTAATATTGCAAGATGATACAAGTTTTATTATGTCATAAATGTGTGATGCTGTCTTTGTAGTGACTTTGTTGGTCAACAACGTTTCTCTGGACAGCTCAGAAACAATGGCACTGTATGATACAGGTTTCAATCAGCTCATTAGTATTCATAAGACACAATTGTTCTTTTACTGAAAATAAATCTGATAGCTCAACTCTCTCTCAATAACTTCTCTAGGTTGCATTTAGCAAAACTCCACAAAGTAGATGGCATATTTACTTCACTAGAACAAGTATATTTGTATATTATGGGGCTCATGAGAAACTATTTTTAAAGTTAGTACCTTGTTATCAACCAAAATGCATGAAGATAGCTCAATAGAGAACAGACTTTAACGTTATTTACATTCTACTCATTAGCCATTGTTAAACTTAAATTGTGATTTTCTATATCTTGTACACTATTCCCTATGTTTAGGCATACAACCAAAATGTGATCTTTTACACATTCCACAATACCGCAGGTACACACAAGTATCATCCCTTATTTAACATGCATAGTCAATATACAAGTGCAGGAAATGTGTAGAAAAATCTGATGCAATACATTCACATGACTTTCTCTATTGTTTATTAGTGGGTATACAAATTGGTCTTATTAAAGCTTATTTTTATATCTACTTCATTTTAATCCAAATAAACTTTTGCAGAAATAGCCAAATTACACATTCCGTTATAGATACAGAGAACAGCGATAGTCAAATGTTTAACAACTGGACGCTTGGCCTTAAAATTCCATACTGTTTCCACGCAATCACGAGAAACAACTGAAAATCGATGAGTCATTAAAAGAATGGCAAGTATTGAACAATTCAAACCTTTAATAGTGCATATCTCAGAAATGGCTTATGCTACAGAAAAACTTTTCGAGTAAATAGTTTGTTTTAAAGAGATCTACATATTTTCTGTGATACGTTTTCATCTTATCGCTTAATGTTTAGCAGTTATACAAGATTTTGTCCGAATAGAGGACTTCACAGACATACACTTCATTTGTCATGTAAATATCCTTAATACATGGCATTTGCTCAAAATCGTTAGAGCCATTTTTAAAAACTCAAAACTTTCAAAAGATGTTCCATGTAAAGGGTGGTTTGGGGTGGGGGGATTTTCTTGAAAATCTTCATGTAGCATCTAAGTACCAAGTGTGGTATTTATCCAACTTTTCATTTTTGATTATGCTGTTCAAGCATGCACGCGCACACACAGACCTTTTTTTAAAATGCTCCTTTTCGATTCAGGGAGCCTCAAAACATGTATTTTGGGTGAAATATTGGTATTGAATGCAATACTTTCTATGTACATTCTAGATTCTGTTCATGACACTGCAACAAGTGGTACATCCCAATTATTTCTTTTAGTGTGCTGCAATGAACTCAAACTGGCAATAATAAATTACCTAATTCACTGACAAAAGAACCTTTAGTCAAAGGTTTAACATGTGAATCTGTACCTTCAACAGAATAGGGAACATTTTCAACAGTTTGTTTATTTGTTTGCTGTCTCCAAACAGTCCACCACTGTAGCATCACAAATGCATGGAGTCAGGGTTACCACCACATTCCCATATCTTGCTTATTGCATCATTGTGGCAGGGCTTAAAGCTCACATAGTTACTAAACCTAATTTTGTAACATGTTGCCTACACTTTGTTTTGGGTCATTTCATGGTCGCATGTATGACATTTTGACAGCAGGTTTGTTTGTTTTATTTTATTAACTGCAATTATTTAAGTCTGCCATAAAGTTTTGAAGTGGTTAAGAGGAACACACTAAACAAAAATAAAATACCAATCCATGTTGCATGTTGTATGCATCTCTTTCCCCCACAGAGATTTTATTGAAGTTCTGTTCTCCTAAATCATCAACTGATTGAAATTTGTTGATATAAACAAAACACAGTCAAACACAGTTTTAATGAATGCCACTTTAATGAATATTTCAGTTCAAAGAAAAACAACTGAAATATCCTTCTATATCTCCATAAGCATCTATATTAAATTATTTCAATTGTACAAATGTCAGTACAATGAAAATCTTGCAATAACAAAAATTAGAAATTCCCCTTAATGAATACATGACCAACTGAAATAATTTTTAAAACGTTTTCTTGACTTACTGAACAACTATAGTGTCGATTCTTGAATCAGACAGTGGCTGGTTCATCCTTGACCATTTAATGTTTTGCCTCAGCTTTTGTCATAAAAGGTCTCTTTTGCCTAATCAAATTCCATAGTCCTGCAGTCTGTTTAAAAGGTACAGTTAAAGGTAAACTTTTGTTTTGTCTGCTTATTGTTGTTAACCTATGTAAGAAAGGAATTTCAGTGTGCTGAGACAGTCTGGTTTAAACAATGTCAACCAATGGAATAATGAAAAGTAAAACAAAAGTTAAACATCTTAGAACAAGTGTTTATTATTATGTACAGCATAAGACAAAATAAATGAGCAACAGCCAGAGAGGGAGTTCTATTGGGAAAACGTCAGAAACATTCACAATACAAGTACAACATGATTTAATACAACCCTGTGTTCATTTCAAAACTATGTGATAACAAGGAGGATACCCTTCAGTTTGGTTGTGTGCAAGGTAGCCACATCATCAAATGCACGTGTTTTGTAAATGGTACAATCTGAGTTCGAATCCTTGACGTAAATGTTTTTTTAACACTTAAACTTCAATTCGTTAAATATACGGTAATGCCTTATGTTTCCATGCATAAGATATAAAGTACTTATAAGATATTTATGCATAAAAACACAAACAAATTACTCTTTATGTTTTCAAAGTAAGTGGCATATTAATAAATATTCTTAAGTGCATTCCATAATGTTTCCCTGCGATTGCATCAAACAGTATGGAATTTTAAGGCTGGCATATAGTGTCTTCATCTTGAACATTTGACTGTTGCTGTTTCCTTTGTATCTATAATAAAATGTGTAATGTAATTATTTCTAGTTTATTTGGATTAAAATGAAGTAGATAGAAAAATAAGCTTTAGTAAGAATAGTTTGTATACGCACTAATAAATGATAGAGGGTAGAGAAAGTCATGTGAATGTATCACATCAGAATTTTTGTTTAGGACTATAATATTTAATTATTTCTTACATAGTTTGAAATGAAAAGGAGTGTGTTTAGTTTTTATGTGTGAGCATAAAACCAAATTTTATGATGCAATTGAAAATTATATTCTGGTATGCGTAATAAACATTGCGTTTTTCTGGGGAAAAAAGTTATACTCCGGGATACGAACCTCGGTAGGCCTTGTTACTATGTATCTGCTTGCGGCTGTGAGCACATATTTGGTGACTGGAACTCAATATGAAAGGTGACCGAAGCTAAAGGCACCATTGTGAACTGGTCATGGAAATGATTTCGACTCATGGTATAATTAATTTAATTATACGCATAACAAAACATGGACCCCTTGTGTGCCCAGTAATGAAGTACTTGTGAACTGTAAGTTGCCATTCAGATTGCTAACTCTAAAGCGATATGCATTGGTGATCTACCTGGGAAAAAACTTGAGTCATTGGGGAATTCAATGTCCAACCGGCATATTGTGATAGTAGCTCAATGGTTACATGGAGAACCATGTTCAAATCCCAGCTTGACATTGAATTTTTCAGCTGGCTATATCAATCTTAGAAAAAGTTGATAATGTGACAAAAAGTGTAAATAGCATTGTAAACTACTTGGAAGAATCAATTCTGAAGTGTTCTGTCCAGAAGAAAAAAATAATAATAATTTTTTCTCAAAATGGAAGCATTTGTAAGTTGTTACGTAGTATATAAGCTTATTACATATTAATTAATTATATCATGTTGCCAAGTTCAATGTATTAAATATGACATTACTTTAGTAGCAAATTTTAAACTGTAGCTTCCTTCCATATCCATTCGTAATCCATACAAAACATTTTAAAAAATTCTGATGTGATACATTCACATGACTTTCTCTACCCTCTATCTTTATTACTGGGTATAGTGGTTATTCTTACTAAAGCTTATTTTTCTATCTTCATTTTAATCCAAATAAACCTTTGCAGAAATAGCTATTTTACACATTTCGTTATAGATACAAAGGGAACAGCAATAGTCAAATGTTTAACAACTGGACGTTATATGCTGGCCTTAAAATTATGCACGGTTTCAATGCAATCATGAGAAACAACTGAAAATCAGTGGGACTTTTTGGCATTTATCCGACTTTTCGTTTTTGAGTTATACCGTTCACAGACATATAGAATATGTTTCCAAAAATGCTTTATTTGGATTAAGGGGGTCACCAAACATATATTTCCGATGACATTTTGTTATCAAATTTTTTAGTAGAATTCAACACTTCCCCTACTTAGCTATATGCAGTAGAGAAAGTACAAATAGATTCAGTATCATGTTATATTTAAAAGTTGCAATTTTGACTCTTTTAAGATAACTAAATAACTGATTTGACAAAATTTCAGTAGAATGAAATGAATTCTAAGTCCTCAGAAATTCATTATAATGATATTTGACTCTATACACTTTTAAAATACTACAATGTAAGTTGCTCAGACACATTAATATCCTACATAAATTTAATTTGCAAACGTTGGCGTGTGTGAAACATGTTAAGATTAAACATATTTATTAGCTGCAATGCATCATATATGGTATTTTGTTGTTATAAACAAAAAAAAAAAAAAGACCTACACTGTTGAAATAAATTTGTAAAAAATGCTTGTTCTATTCTATAACATTGTTACATTCATACAAAAGCAAATGCAGACACAAGCACAGTCACCTAAAAGCAAATTAGATTTCACATCCTTCAGGATCACATTTGTCTTCTAAGATGTCCTTATTCGCTGGCCACACTCCTCAAAGAATTCAGCAGTGGTCAACATCATGTGTTCCTGTACCACCACCTCCCTGCCAGTTTGGACATTCTTAGTGACTTTGTCTTTTTTACCTCGGCTCAGTCTTGCTGATATCATCCCAGAGATAAAACTGTGTCTTTTGTTTCTTCATTCAATCTTTTACTAGCTTGTTTTTTTAATTTTTTTTAGTAGGTTCAATCTTTTCCCAAATTCTGGTAATTCATAAACTAAGAATTTTGCTACAAGTGCTTTACATTTTGCTGTAATGTTTTGTAAACCTCTCTTCACTTTAGAAAACTGTTTTTCCTGTGTGAAACCTTTGTTGGTGATGCACTACTTCATTACTTGTCTCAGCTACTTTTCTGTATGCCACCTCTGTCATTTTCTATCTTGCTTTCCCTTTAGCTTTAGCTTCACTTTATGAGTTTGAAGTACTTGCTTTTCCATTAGGTATGTTTTATACTTCATGGATCTCTTTTAAGCTTGTGTCTAAATAACCGTGACCTGTCAGTAGATGACATTCTTGATATGCAACAATTTAAATTATTAGGATACTTGTCACAATTAAATACTGTTCCTGAGAAAAAAATATTCATGTTAAAGAATTATAATAAACTTTAGCTGGCATTTGAATTACCTTATTGCAACATGTCGTGGCTGCGATAATTATCATAGGCTAATGTCACACGCGCAACACAATACAAAAAAACCTTGTTATAGCAAAATTTAGATCTGTGGATAATGTGACTCTCAGAAGTTAATTACTTTCCCATAAACATTAATAAAACTATGTTTTGTGTTGTGGGCGTGACAGTGATTGTACTGGAAAATTTGCATGTTTTGAGCCAAAATTTCACAGTACTATACAGCAAATGTGGTACAAAATAACACTTAAGTCAATATGATTAGTGCATGCAACATTTGAAATGCATTTCCTCTTTTGTGTGCAATGTTATTAATGACATAGTCAAACATGTATAAAAATTTAATTATCAACTTCTATGAAATTAACTATGTATCTGTTAAAAGGGTTCTTCTGCTTTAAGAATATGTCTAAAGTAACTACTTCAAAATATTTTAAATCATTTGCATACTGGGTCTTTTGGAATAATAATAACAACAACAATATTTTATTCCATAGCATGGAATGACCCTTTCTTAAAAGATGTGTTTTATTTCTCTTTACAAAATATACTTAGCCATTTTAAAGAAGCCATATTAGAAACAAGACATGTGTGTAAAAATTAACTAATAATATTTTTACCAGTTACCTAAAAGAGTACTTGTATATTTGTGGAATTAGTTACACTTTAATTTATGAGGGACACAGTTTTAGGAGCCATTGCTAACCTCTGGGGTGTGATGGCAGTCTTCTCTCTGGCAGCGGAACAATAAACTTCTTTGCTAAGGTGTCAAATGGCAGGATTTCAACATTTATTAGTTGATCTTTATGCTTCCATATTAAAATGTTTTCCAGTATTCAGAGTTCATTGTGGCCTGTTATGGGTTTTACTAGTTTCGGTTTAGTGTGGGTCTGGGTTATGATTTGCATTCCAAAGGTGAGGTGCCACTGTTGACTAGTCTTCTTGTTTTAATTTAACATTTCTGAAGTGTCCTTTGGTTCTGGGTTTTAGATTTCTTTTGGATTATGAGCTCATTTGAAATACACAAAAAAACGGGCATTTCCATGGGTGTTGAAGGATTGTTACTGCTACACCGATGCTATCTTTGAAATAATTCCAAATAGACATTTAGAGGATGCCCTAAAACCACTCAACCTACAAGAAAAAAAAACATAAAATTCATGATGGAAAAGAAGCCGATGGACAACTTCCTTTTCTAAACCTAAAGTTTATAAAAAATGACGCAGATAAATTTTGGAATTTGCAGGAATGCAAGCCAATCAAAAATTAAATTAAAAATGACAGCTATAACTCGGTATCACATAAATATGCATTAATAAACGCAGACAAGTGAATGCACCCATGGTCAAGTTGAGTTTATTAACAAACAACTAAAAGCCATAATCCACATCGCAGAAGAAAATGGATACATTACAAGATTAACAAAGCAAAGCAAAAGAGAGCCATGAAAGAAATAAGTGAAGGATAGTAACAACACATTCAGGAGGTTCACTTACCACTCAGAACAACAGAGTATCATCTTGCCTACCATAAGCACATACTTGCTAAATTAGCAAACAAAAGATGACTTTTCACCAGATTCGGAGTATACAAATCAACTGTATGGGTTGTGAAAAGTTCCACAAAGGTCAAACCAAAAGAAGTCTAAACACCAGAATCAAACAACACTTCAAGAAAGCAAGTCACTACTTCACTTTTGTGTTGAAAATCATAACCCAGACCCAAATCTGAAACTACTAAAAAACATATCAGGCCACTATCAACTTTCAATACTGGAAAACATGGAAGCATAAAGAGTGGCTAATAAAAGCTGAAATCCTGCCAGTTAACATCTTAGCAGAGAAGTTCATTGTTCCGCCACCAGAGAGAAGACTGCAGTCAAACTCCTGAGGTTGAAAATGGAAGCAACGGCTCCAAAACTGGCACTCATAAATTAAATTGTAAGTGACGTAGTGTTAAAAACGGACTCCACAAATACACAAATATAATTTGGATATCACTAAATTCCTCTAAAAATCAATTACCTTAAGGTCCCTCAATACCTTAAAAAAAAACAGACATGTGTCTGTGAACAGCACAACTCAGAAGTATTAACCATTTTCAAGATATTTGTTCCCACTGGTTTCAATTTTCCAACACTTAATCATTCATATATTTTTTGAAGTGCTTGGTCACCATTCTTTTGCTTCTCATGAGTTATACAAAAAGTATGGCATTTTAAAGTGAGTATATAGTGACCCACTGTTTAGACATTTGATTATCACTTTAGTCTACTGTATTCCTACAACAAAATGTGTAATGGAACTTCTTTGCTTATGCTTATCTCAATTAACATGAAGTAGGTGGAAAAATAAGCTTTGGTAAGAATAGTTTGCAGAAGATACATAAAAATAGATGATAGCAGGTAAAGAGTCATGTGAATGTAATGCAGCACTTGTCTGCAATAAGATTTAACCCATACACCATCGTCAGAAATATAACATGTGAACATACTGGCAGCAGCTTATTGCGTTATGAAAATTGTCATTTAAGGCAATCTGGGAAAAGTCGGATATTAGCGCTGTATTTTTTTCTTCCTATCATGATAGAATGTTGAAAATTCAGCTTTTAAGAAATATTACCTCCCAGCACAAGTAACTGCTACTGAGGTATATGCCTTGAATATTTGAAAACGCTTTGATTTGGGTAACAAAGCAGAGAAACCAAGACAGTGATAAATATATTTTTTATCAAAACCACTAGAAATAACAATGAAAAGAAGCATCTTTTCCAGACTGAATTTTGAAGGCTCTCATGTTATACCCACCACTATGTTTTTTTCCCATTACAAGTTTTAATTCTGATCATTCATCAGTGTTTCCTAACAAAAGGTCTTATGAAACATCAATATCTGACTAAGGAAAGTCAAAATTGCTTTTTACTCTTAGAAGACATATTTACAACCACAAGATAGGATTTACCCATTCTGCACTGCAAAAATGGAGACAAAACTTTGCTTAATTTAAAATATAGGTATGATTTTTTTAACTCCAAATTCAGAAATGCTACAAAAGCACTCAATTTTTTTTATGTATAAAGTATATTTAAAAATAAATCATCATTTTTTGGGGGGAGGGCAAATACAGAATCTACAGCTCAGGTTTCCGCAGCATTTAACTAGTTATTTAAATTTCACTTCAAAATGTTTAGGTAAAATGAAATATGTCTCATATGCCACCTGAAAATTAAAGAGCCACAAATATAAATTTACGGTACCACCTCTTTTTTAGTTTACTCAGTAATTTGTTAGCAAACAAGTGTGTCTAGTTGCTCTGAAACTAGAACATGAATCTAGATTAATCTTGGGCTTTTTAACAACCATTTCTTTGTAATTTATGGTTACACAATTAGTTTAAACGGAAAAGTATAAAACAGCAAGTAACCTGTAAATGCAATTATTTGATGTATCCTAAAACAGTGCCAATCAAAACTGCAGTAGATACCTACAGTTTGGTAGCAACATTTCCCAAAATATAAGTAAGGGTATTTCTCATAGTGATGTCTTTCAGCATCTACTTATGCAACAGGAGTTACGGCCTCCAGTAACATAATTTAATATTCGCATGTGTTGGTTTTTTTTCCTGTACGGAGTTTTATATAATTCCTAGTCCAATTTCTAGTACCCTGTTTTTGGTTGCATGACGGAGCTCAGTATTTTAATGAATTAGTGAAATAATAAAAATCCCGGCATAAAGCAAAATATCAGAAACATACCTAACGTTATACATTGACGTTATTTTAATAACTGAAGCACTAAGGACAAATACAAATCTTATATTCAAGGCAAAACCTTTGACCTTAAAACAGTAACTTATGTAAACTGAAAGTTAAAACTGATTTTCGCATAATAATAGTTTTTTAATTACCTGATATTGAAGCAATACTTGAATCTTAGCTCCAGTTTCGGTGTTAGTATGTACCCTCTAACGCTTTCGTTTTACGATTATAAACTGATTGTTTTTCTTCAAGGAAGATTTCCTCACATTCACCCAGATCATGTCTAGCTAAATACCACCTATAATTTACACTTTTCGTATCCGAAATAAAACTGCTGTCATTAACACGATTATAAATTCACGCACAATCTAATGCCAAGAAGATAAGTTTACTAAAAACTCGCTTATTACAGTTTTTAAATGAATGAAGACAACCACTCCATTGCAAAAACTCACCACCGCCTTCTAATATTACATTTTACACTCCTGCTTAGTGGCTCATAACGGCATGCCTAATTGCCAGGTTAAAAAAGATTTACTACTGTCCTCCTAATTTCAAACTGTTGGTACAAATGTCCATATTAAGTTATAATGAATAATTTGATTATTCTGTGTTTATAGTTATTCATCTGGCACCAGCATTTTTCTAGGCTAATAGTACTTCTCGTGTTCATTCGCGAATATGTAATTACAAACACAGAACACCAAAGTATGCACAAAATACCAGTTCGCGCACAATTGTACCACAACATAAATTGTAACCGCGGGAATTTTCGACAATGGTCAATATCCTCAAAACATCTACTATATTAATCATGGCACCATAACGAAAGTTAATGCAGAATTAATGTTTCTTGTCCTTCTGAAAAGGTATCTGTTAATTGAATATGGCGTTATTTAAATTAAATAGCATAATATTAATTAAATAATTAATAGTAGAAAGTGCAATTTAATGCATTCCTTGTCCCCGTTTTTTAATTAAATGAAAATTGCAAGGGCATTGGTTAGCAGGAATAAATTTTCACATGTTTTTTTACTTTCTCTACTACGTATAGTAAGTAGGGGAAGTAGTATTCCACCCAAAAATTCGACACCGAGATTTCACCGGAAATACATGTTTTGAGACTCCCTGAATCCAAAAAAAGCATTTTTGGAAACATGTCCGTGTGTGTGTGTGTGTGTCTGTGAACAGCATAACTCAGAAACGAACAGTCGGATAAACACCAAACTTGGTATTTAAGTTTAGTATCTTCCAGAGATGCGACACGAAGGTTTTCAAGAAAATCCCCCCACCCAAGACTACCCTTTACATGGAACATTTTTCGAAAATTTTAATTTTCTCAAAAATGGCTAACGATTTTGATTAAAATATCATATGTTTAAGATATTTTCATGACAAATGAAATATATATCTCGAATTTTCTGGGAATGTCTCCAAAAGTGTTCTTCATTCTGAACGACTTTTGCATAACTGGTAAGCCATAAGAGATAGACAAAATTTTACTACACGAAAAATGTAGATCGCGTTAAAATACACAATTTATGATATATACATTTCTTTTGTTGAGTGAACCATTTTCGAGATATTGCTTGTTATTCCCTTAAATTTTCCAATACTTATACTTTTTCTCAAATTCGTTATTCATTTTTTATATGTCCTGGATAAGCAAAGAGAATGGAATGCGCCACCTAGCAACCACCTCTTAAAATATTTGACTATCGCTTAAAATCAACCTATTCCCCTTGCATCTACAAGAAAATTAGCAATAAGATTAACATCTCGATATCTCGATTAAATTGAAGCATATGGAGAATAAGCGTTTGAAAAATAGTTTGACAAGAGTAGAGAAAGTCATGTGAGTGTAACACATCAGATTTTTTTTTTGTCTACTATTTCTATTGCAAATCACAGAATCATATTCAGTATAAAATTTGAATAATTTCAGTTTATTTTAATGCACAAAAGGTAACATATATAAATCTTAGATTTAAAATTGATTTATGGGGAAACTCGGTGATTAAAATAGAATTTAATTGTAGATGATAGTGAATCCTATAATGACAGGCACCTATGTATCTACTTACTTGAAATCTCTGAGGTTGAAGTTACTTGCTGTTTGCAATACTTTGAACAAAGCACTAATTTTTGTTTAAGTACCTACATACAACGTTCCATGTTAAGCTTTAATAAGCAAACATTGATCATTACAAAAATGGTAATATTATAAACACTATATTCTTTCTTAAACTGCATGAAAAAACTAATTATATCTGTTGAATTTGTTTATAAAACAAGCAATTTAGCACAGGATAAAATAAAGCATAAAATACTTACACTCTGAATACTACTTAAGGTTACCTATACACTGGTATCTAAACAGACAGCATAATGTTAATTTGTTTATTATAATCAATATAAGTTACCATGAATTCAAGTTAAAGCTTTCAGTCTTATTTTTTCTATTCTACAAATGTTTATGTCTTTTTAGCAGTAAACAATGATGGCTGGCAAATTTAATTCTATGTTAGTGAAGAACATGTTAGTTACAGAACGATCTCCACAGATGCTGCACTTCTAATTGCAGGCATTGAACCATTATACTTATCAGCAATCTTCAATGCAAAGATGTATAACATAATGAATGCTTATCAAGGTTCCCTACAAGTTCCTGATCTCATTTCCTTGAAGACACATCACATTGTCAGTGAGGATAGCTGCAGACAAACTCACAATATGCTGATCAACCAGCTTGTGTGGGAGTTGCACCTGATTGTACCATATTCCAGGCCGAATCAATCAGTGCCACTTTATTGAGTATAGTGCATGTATATACAGTGATTCCCAGGCATCTGTCAGTGTTATTGGTAACAAATATACTACATATCCACTTGCTATAATATTACAACAAACACTAATCACGTGTGTATCATACAGGTATGCTTGGCAATGAGTCAGGAGATGAAATTGTAAAATGCTGTGTGTTATCTCAAAAAGAACTCAGTTTTAAAGGTTTTACAATCACATTATGTTAAAACACAATGAAAAAAGAAATCCTTCAAAGTAGAATAGCTCTTGGATAAACAGCGACAAAGGGCAAATCACTTGAGATCTATTTTTTTCTACTATTAGTGATCGTGTAAGCTTAACACTTTGACCTAGTTTGCTACCTGTCATGATAAATTTAAAAGTTACTTTCAAACATTTCACATAGACTCCCCAGATGAATACCTATGTAAATATGAAAGCTCTGAAGAAAGTGCTCAACTTTTAATATGTATATAAAAGATCTTCATTCAACAAAGTGATATATTTTATTTAAAGGTGAGTCGGAATTGTTACACTAACATCACTTAAGTTTATTCACTTAACATGTTTCGGGAAACAGTTGTTCCCATCCTCAGAAGCTAATCCGACTGGCCCGTGTTGTTGGTGTTTCCATTTTGTGGACTGGATACTGTGGTGGCATCTTGTGGTGGTGAAATGTACTTCCAGAGAGGATTTGGTGGCGGCAAATCAAAATTCATTAGATGTGTATTGTGTTTTAGAATGGTGATCTTCTCCCATGCATCTAATTCGGCTGCAAATTTGGCTGGTTTGACAAATGTAATATTGGGTTTGATGTTGTGATTAGTGATCCAAAAATGGTGTGAAACTGCAGATTTGTCCATTTGTTTGTATTTGATACATCTCATGTGCTCCTTTAGCCTAGTTTCTAGGTTTCTTTTTGTCTTACCTATATGTACTTTATTGCAATCTGAACAATTGATTTTGTAGATTCCAGCTTTTTTGTCTTGTGGAATGGGGTCTTTTAATTTGTTACAAAGTAATTTCTCTATGTTAAATTTGTGAAATGTTCCTGGGTGGTATGTGAATTTCTTGAACTTTAGCTGTTTATCTTGCTGGCTGAGATTTGTTGTGTTTTTGATGTGCTTCTGTCGTTTGAATTTTGCAATTTTTTTGTCAATTGTTGTTTTGTTGTACCCTATGTACTGCTGTTTCTACTATATGCTGGTATTCTTGTTTATTTAAGGGGATATATACCAGTCTATGTGTTAGACTGTTTAGTACTGCATGTTTGTGTGTGGTTGGATTGAAACTCTTATTTTTTATGTAATTAGTAGAGTGTGTTGGCTTCCTGTATATGCCAAAGGTTAGGTTCTTTTGTTCTCTGATGATTGTTAGGTCTAAAAATGGTAGCATGCCTTCTTTTTCTATTTCTATGGTGAATTTTATTGATTGGTTCTGTAGGTTTAGTAAGGCTAAGGAGTCTTGTATGAACCTATTAGGGACAACAGCGAAGATGTCGTCAACATATCTGTGCCAAACTTTAAAAATGTATGGAAAGGAAGTTGTTATGTGTGTTTCTAAGTAGCTCATAAATAAATCTGCAAGGAAAGGTGAAAGTGGGTTGCCCATGGTTAGACCTGTTGGTTGTTGATAGAACTTAGCTTCTGAGGATGGGAACAACCGTTTCCCGAAACATGTTAAGTGAGTAAACTTAAGTGATGTTAGTGTAACAATTCCGACTCACCTTTAAATAAATTCAATACACATCACTGTTTCTAGCTTCTTTTCAAATATCAACGTAAAGTGATATATTCTTATTCAACATCTAACATGTTGTAATATGAATCTTCAAACACCAATGACTCTGTTCTTTAAAAAATGTCACAGTTACAGCTTTTGAATGTTTTTTGGCCAAATTTTCAAATCATTATAAGTATAATTTTGTTTATGTTATTTGCTTCTTTTCTATTCATGTATTACTTTTTATTAAACTAGAACCCTAATATACCTTACAGGTGAAATAGGGTTATTCAACTTGGATAATAAATAAATAAAAATTTGTTAGCCAGAGATGCTATTGAGTATTAGTTTACTAATATTGATGGTATTTTGGGCTTCATAGCTGTATTCAACAACTTTTTCTAAAATTTAAACATTTAGGTCATATCGGACGTGAATGAATGAAATGGTTAAAATGATCACAAGACCTTAAAGTTATGCAACATTCTCAGGATAAGGGAAAACCTTATCCAAGTAACTCACCGTAACTGAGATTTGAACCTGGGATATCTTGAATGTGAGGCAGACACCTCCCCCACACTAGTTTCTGTGGATCTTGTTTTCCACAGGAATTCCGTTACCTCGATCCTGGTTTGATTTTGTTGTTCCAAACATGTAAAGGTACCATTCATAGCCCTCTCTAAAATGAAGTATAACTGCTCCTAGGTTTACTTTGATCAGCTTCCACAACCTGGATTGCTTGATGCAATTTTCTCAAGTTTATAAAATGCAGATGGTGTATAATGAACTGTTCTTATTTCACAGATTCTCTCTATAGTCTTGTCAAATAATGTTTTGTTGTGGAGAGAACCTGTTTTTTCTCATTTGTCTTGTACAAAGCTCCATCAGGTTTTAAAATGGAACCTGGAACATGAATGTATTAACAAAGCATACACCATATGGTATGCTCGCTCCTATCACAAGGCAGAGGAACTAAATACATTAGAAGAATGGTGGAGTTAATGTTAGATAACTTCTCTTTTGCTCCTACATTATTAATTTAATAACATAAATGCTACAGTTTTCAAATAATACAGCAACCCCGGACATCAATAACAATTAAATAGGGGTAAAACTGGTGAATACAAAGATTCTCCACTCCCAAGCCCAAAGTTAAAAGTTTGGGAATGACAACTCGGTCTTCTCGGATGTTAGTAACAAATACATATCAATTGAACCTTGCACACAAATGGTCATGATATACAGGGAATGTTGCCAGCACCATATTTTCCCTTGTACCTACTGTAGTAGCTCCTCAAATGAATCATAATGTTGATGGAAACAGGTCCTATACATGGTACGTAAAATCTGCACCCCTGAAGGGGGGGCTCCAACCCAGTAAAAGGTACTTTTTAACAACTATCACTTATTTGTATATAACTTCTACAATTAATTTTTATGGAAGTTGCTTTTCCTATTTCTTTCAGTTTATTCAACATAAACCTTTGCAGAATTAGCTACATTACACACTTTATTATAGATACAAAGGGAATAGCAATAGTCAAATGGACGCTATATGCTGGCCTTAAAATTCCATACTCTTTACATGACATTGTAAAAAACAACTGAAAATCGAAAGAACTTTAAAAGAATGACAAAGTTTTGAAGAATTCAAACCATTAATAATGATATCTTCGAAATGGCTTATGCTACAAAGTTATTTGAAATACATTGTGTGTTTTAAGATCTATATTTTTTCTGTGGTGTGTTTTTGTCTATCACTTAACGTTTACCAGTTAAGCAAAATTCCTTCCAAATGAAGATGACTTCACATGCTAATCTCAGAAAATTCAAGATATGAATTTTATTTGTCATGTAAATATCTTAATATATGATATTTTAATCAAAATTGTTAAAGCCATTTTTGAGAAAAATCATAAATTTTGAACAATGTTCCATGTAAAGGGTAGTTTGAGGTTAGGGAATTTGTTGTACATCTTCGTGTCACGTCTTTGGAAGATATTGAACTTAAATACCAAGTTTAAAATTTATTTGACTTTCCATTTTTGAATTCTGCTGTTCACATACACGTGCGTATACACTAATGCATGCATAGACCTTTTTCTAAATTTTTTTTCTATACAGGGGGCCCTCAAATGTATTTTTCTATATGGAATTTTCAGTGGAATGTAATACTTTCTCAAACTACTATGTACTTGTTGGAGAAAATAAAAATTCAACTTTCAACTTTGTAGCATTTCTGGTAGCGTCCCTGCATTTCGGATATACAAACATAAAGTGTGAAGTAGGAACTGTAAGGCTTATAACGGGGGTTGCTACCTGTGGAAACAATGATGTGGTCCACTGACGGCTGTTGCACCCCTAACAAAATAAGCTTTTGTGACACTTGTGTGCACAAATTGAGATTTTTATTATTGAAGCTTCACTTTGCTGTGACATGTCTTCATCACTGCCATGCTTTCTCTTAGTGTTATCTGTTCAATGAGATATTCTTTAATTTATTGCACTTCTTCTTCTTCTGAATGAATGAATGAATAACCTTTCCCAAATGGAGAGTTCTGCTGCTGCTGCTGCTGCTGCTGATCTGCAACTGCTCATTTGTATTTCTCATGTGTTCTTTAAACCTTGTGTCCTGTTTGTCTTCCCTATGTACAGTTTCCTGCAATCCTGACATCCAATTTCATAAATACCAGAAATTTTTCCCATTGGAATTTTGTCCTTTGTATTGGTCCTGAGTATGTTTGTTAACTGGGGTTAAGGTTATACCATATTCTTTGAATATTTTTCTGAATTTTAGGAAGGGCCATGGGTGGAAAGTGAATGTTTTGAACTTCTTAGTTTCTTTAATGTTGCTTAGTGTGGTGATTTCCTTTATTTGTTTCTTCTTTTGGAATTTCTTTATCATCCTGTCTACTATCTCTTTGGAGAAGCCAATAATATGTACGATTTCCAGGATCTTGTAGTATTCTTTTTGTACTGTTGTGTGTTTGTTGGTATGCTTACCAGTCTGAAGATAGGGCTGTTTATTGTTGCATATTTGTTCCCTGGGGTTGTAGCTGTCATTTATAATGTAGTTATCTGCGTGTGTATCTTTTCTATGTATACCAAAACTTATCTTATTCTGATTCCTCATGACTTTTGTGTCCAGAAAGGGGAGCTTACTATTGGATTGTGTTTCCATTGTACATTTTACTGATGTACCTTGTAAGTTCAGTCATCCTTCACAAACTTATCTGCTCTGACAAAAATGTTGTCTATCTGTATCTCAGTAATAAAATGCAAGCCTTAGAAATAGTTCTAGATGAGGTAAGACCACAAATGGCTGTAATCATAGAACATGGTTTTAGTGATAGTAATATAAATCTGTGCAAGATCCCTAATTTTAAACTTGCAAGCAGTTTCTGTAGGAAAAAACATGAAGGTGGGCATGTTGCGATATATGTTGAAAATAATGTAAAATTTCAAACTTTAGAATGGGCTCATAAATCAAGCACAGTAAAAAAACCATAGAGGTAAGTTGCAATTAAGCTATTTAACGAGAAGATAGTACAGACTATCTTGGGAGTATATAGGTCACCAAATGCTCTGGTTTCTGAATTCTTTGAGTACCTAGATGGTACTCTCAACAAATTATTGACTAAAGAAATTAAACTGACAATCTTAGGCAATATCAATATACATGTAATAACACTGATAGGGATTATTGCAGATTAATTGATATCGTAAAATTGTATAATTTAAATGATGTGGTGAAGGAGGCAACAAGGGTGACATCAAATCAGAACTATTGTCGACCATAAATGCACAAATATAAAAATAGGCTGCTATTCAATAGGTATACATAACTTTCATCTTTCTGACCACCATGCTGTATATATGATTTTACTGCAGCTATCAATGAAGATAATTTATAAACTTATAAACGTGTCACATGAGAATTAAATAAGCTATGGTCACTTGGACTAAAGTGTACACAGCACAAAGTAGTAATGAAAAATGGGAAACCTTTATGACAACATTAATTACTTCTTTTATATTGTCTGCCACATTAAAAGTAATAGTATAAAAAAGAAGCCTGCACAGAAATTAAAATTCCTGATAAAATCTATACATTATGCAACAAAATGAAATGTGCATGTTATCAAAAATAGAAGAGCACAGGAAAGATATATACAGTTATAAAAGGAGTATCACAGGACACTAACTAATCTAAAATCAGTATTATAAACAAAAGATAAATAATTCCAATAATATAAACAAAGCAGTATAGAATTTAGTCAAGGATAGATGTGACGCTCATAGTAAGGTTGGTGAAAACATTACATTACTTCATGAAGGTGAATATATAGAGGATCTTACCAAAATTTGTAACGTGTTTAATAAACCATTTTGCAACTGTAGCACTAAGAATAGTTATACTCCAGACAATATTATACAGATACAGAATAATATTGCAAATACCGTCTTCATGAGTAACACCAGTGTACAGGAAATAAAAGAAATAATAAGTAGCTTTAAAGATCAAACATCTTCAGGATGGGATGGTATACCTACCAAGATATTGAAAAAAAGCAAAAATTCTCTTGCTACTATCCTGAATCACTTAATAAACTGCTGCATAAATGAAGAGATATTTTCAAACTGTCTAAAACTTAAAATCATAAAACCAGTGTACAAAAAGGGAGACAAAAATAATGTCAGTAATTACAGGCAATATCATTAACTTCTGTATTTGGGAAGATCTTTGAGAAAACTGTATTAGTTAGAATGGTTGATTTTTTTGAGTAAAAATAATGTATTAAATTGCCATCAGCATGAGTTTAGAAGAGATGTATCAACAATTACAGCTGTTACAGATTTTATACATGGAATTTTGGAAAATCTTGATAAGGGTATGACCAATGCAGGAGTTTTCATTAATTTGTCAAAAGCATTCGACAGTCTCACATCAAACATTAATATATAAACATAGTTAAGTCTTACCTATGCAAAAGAAAATATTCGACAGAAATTTACCATTAAATAGGCATAAAACATACAATGTTCATATCAGAACAAACAGAGGTAACAGTTGGAGAACCACAAGGGTCTGTTCTGGGGCCACTGTTATACCTAGTATATGTAAATAGCTTAACAAATACTATTATATCCTATGGAGACGATACCTCAATGATTTGCCTCGATAAATCTCATAGTCAATTAGAGAAAGCAATTTCCCATTCTGTAAAACAGCAAGCAAACTACCTTAATACTATAAACTTAAAGTAAATCCTTGTAAAAGTAAGCTGATCCTATTTGAACATTGGCTTGTTAGTAAAGAAGCATATATTGTTGTATTTTTAAATAATACTAAAATTGAAAAAGTTGACAACCATAATTTCTTGGGCATACACATAGATAATAAACTAACTTGGGAAGCTCATACTGATTATGTATGTAAGAAGATTAGTTCTAATATACAGGGTGAATCACCTAAAACTTGCACCGCAAATATTTCGGAAATGGAAAGTGCTATTGATGTGCAGTTTTCATAGCATTGATTGGTAGTCAGGGATTCATACATTTAGCCTATAAACAGATTTTAATAATACTGAGAAAGTGTATTTTTTGAGCAAACATACAAGTTTTAAATGGAACAATGCCTAGTTACATTAACAGCATAAAGGTAATGTAAATTAGAATGTCAATGGTCTTTGTTGCAGGATTCTAGTGCAAGTAGTTTACGAGAAATCGTATTTTGAATAGTTTCCACCCCGACAATGGTTTGTCCCATTCAACCTGCTTAGTTGCTAGGTACGATGTTGTTATGTTTGTTTGCATTGTGTTTTCTGTTCATTGAATGCATTGCGACTTTCTGGTTAGTTAATTTGTGCTCATGGTGTATGGAGAGTGTAGGAAGAATGTAGTTTGTTCCTGTACGGTGTATGCGGAAGCATATTCCAGTACAAGATATCAACCATCTCAGCAATTATTTATCAACCTCTTCAACCAATTACGTGAAAGTGGTACTGTAACACCTAGAAAACGTAATAGAAACAAACAAGTGACTGGAGAAGAGGCAGAAATTAATGTTTTGGCTGCCGTTGCAGTAGATCCGCAAATTAGTTCCTGCATAATCGTACGTGGAAGTGGCATGAGTCAGGCAAGTGTACTGCGCATTCATTCTCCATCGACATAGGTTCCATCCCTATCACATCTCTCTCCATCAAGAGCTGCATGGAAACGATTTTGAGAATCGTGTTAACTTTTGTACATGATACTCCAGATTCATCATGTATCTTGTTTAGTGTTGAGGCAACATTTACTAAACCACAGAAACATGCACTATTGGTCTGTTGACAATCCCCATTGTCTTCGTCAGGTGGAACATCAGCATCCATGGAGTTTAAATGTGTGGTGTGGGATAGTGAACCATCAGCTCATAGGCCCTTTGTTCATAGAAGGAACAATGAACTTGCACAAGTATCGCAGCCTCCTGACAGACCATCTGCCACAGATGCTAGAAGACGTTCCTTTGCAGACTAGGAGGAACCTCTGGTACCAACATGATGGTTGTCCAGCCCATAGTACACGAAGTACTACAGTTTGTCTTAACGGGTTGTTTCCAAATCGTTGGATTGGACAAAGAGAATCTGTACCTTGGCCGGCACGTTCACCGGATCTGACCCCTTGAGACTTTTTTCTGCGGGGAAGGCTGAAAGACACTGTCTACAAGGATGTACCAACTACACCAGATGATATGAAATGACGTATTACTGCTGCCTGCTCTGAAATTTCTGCTGAAATGCTAGAACATGTGCAGTAGTCTTTCCATAGCAGACTGGATGCATGTATTGAAGCTGCCGGTGGTCATTTTTAACACAGCCTTTGAAGGACTATGTTCTCTTTACTTGTAAGAATCCAAAGAAGTATTGTAATTCCCTTTTGTTTTCCTTTAGTTTGTGCTACCACAGGTTGTACAAATGTTGATGTGTAAAAGTTTCAAAATAAGCTTTCTCGTAAACCACTTGCACTAGAATCTTGCACCAAAGGCCACTGACATTCTAATTTATCCTACCTTTATTCTGTTGATGTAATTAGGCATTGTTCCATTTAAAAAATTGTATGTTTGCTCAAAAAATACACTTTCTCAGTATTATTAAAATCTGTTTATAGGCTAAATGTATGGGCCCCTGACTACCAATCAATTTTGTGAAAATTGCACGTCAATAGCACTTTCCATTTCCAAAATATTTGCGGTGAAAGTTTTGAGTGATTCACCCTGTATATGCATTAAGACAGCTATGATTGTATTTAGATAAAAAGATGTTACAAACCTTATATTTTGGAATCATATACCCCTATATCTTCTATGGCATAGAATTATGGGGAAGCACCAGCATTGCTAATATGAACAGAGTATTGGTGCTGCAGAAAAAATACTTACAATGTATATATGGGCAGGCAAACACAAGAATCATGTAGAAATGTATTTAGAGATAACAAAATTCTTACAGTGGTGGAGTTACATGCATATAAGGTAACAGTCAAGGCAAATAATGGGTTAGGTGAGGACAATTATCACACAGGACCCATTCATTAAGGGGTTGATAATATTCAATAAATTACTTGGAAAAAGATTTAAAAATGAATTAAAGCATATCTAACTCAAAAATGTATACATAGGGTGGATGAACTGTGTTATTTATATTAATAGAAGTTAATTATAGTGGGTAAAGATTTTAAAAATGTTATATTGAAACATATCTAACTCAAAACTGTATATATGTAAACAGCAATTAAACATAAGTGACCAAGACTTCTTTAACGTTAAACTGCACAAAGGAAATTGTCTGTGTGTGTGTGTGTGTGTGTGTGTGTGTGTGTGTGTGTGTGTGTGTGTGTGTGTGTGTGTGTGTGTGTGTGTGTGTGTACTTAATGTAATTTGATAATGTAGAATGTACAATGTCCGAAACTTGTATAAGGTCTATGGAAGATGACAACAACAACAATAATAATAATAATAATAATAATTATTATTATTATATCTGTGCCAGAGTTTATATATATGAGGAAGAGCTTGTTACATGTATTTCCAACAAACTAATGTATAAATTTGGCAAAATGGGGAAAGTGGATGTGACCTGTTTCAAATTATTAACTTTAAACATGAGATGTCTCCAATATAACTCTGCAGTAGCATGTCACTTTTGGTCAACAAACAAGTTTATTAATGCCAACCAAATATATATATATATATATATATATATATATATATATATATACCAGAAAACAGATCTTCATCACTAACAAACACTAGTCTTAACTAATGAATTTTGATTTGCCACCACCAAGCAGTGTTGTTTCACCACCATAAGATGAACAAGTTATGATGAGAGCAGGTAGCTCCACAAACATGTTTCACCACCATAAGATGAACAAGTTATGATGAGAGCAGGTAGCTCCACAAACATGTTTCACCACCATAAGATGAACAAGTTATGATGAGAGCAGGTAGCTCCACAAACATGTTTCACCACCATAAGATGGACAAGTTATGATGAGCGCAGGTAGCTCCACAACCATGTTTCACCACCATAAGATAAACAAGTTATGATGAGAGTAGGTAGCTCCACAACCATGTTTCACCACCATAAGATGAACAAGTTATGATGAGAGCAGGTAGCTCCACAACCATGTTTCACCACCATAAGATGAACAAGTTATGATGAGAGCAGGTAGCTCCACAAACATGTTTCACCACCATAAGATGAACAAGTTATGATGCGAGCAGGTAGCTCTATAAACATGTTTCACCACCATAAGATGAACAAGTTATGATGAGAGCAGGTAGCTCTATAAACATGTTTCACCACCATAAGATGAACAAGTTATGATGAGAGCAGGTAGCTCTATAAACATGTTTCACCACCATAAGATGAACAAGTTATGATGAGAGCAGGTAGCTCTATAAACATGTTTCACCACCATAAGATGAACAAGTTATGATGAGAGCAGGTAGCTCCACAAACATGTTTCACCACCAAGCAGTGTTGTTTCACCACCATAAGATGGACAAGATATGATGAGAGCAGGTAGCTCTACAACCATGTTTCACCACCATAAGATGGACATGTTATGATGAGAGCAGGTAGCTCTACAACCATGTTTCACCACCATAAGATGAACAAGTTATGATGAGAGCAGGTAGCTCTACAACCATGTTTCATCACTATAAGATGGACAAGTTATGATGAGAGCAGGTAGCTCCACAAACATGTTTCACCACCATAAGATGGACAAGTTATGATGAGAGCAGGTAGCTCCACAAACATGTTTCACCACCATAAGATGGACAAGTTATGATGAGAGCAGGTAGCTCTACAACCATGTTTCACCACTATAAGATGAACAAGTTATGATGAGAGCAGGTAGCTGCACAAATATGTTTCCACTGCTGACTCATCTCTATAGTTAATAAAAAAGAAAAGTTCTCAATGTAACAAAACATTATATATATTTAAGTTTTTCCTCTTACAATGCCAGTAACAATATTTTTAACAATGTAATGTCACAAGTTCATGATGGCTGCTAAATTCTACACTTAAATTGCTAGAATAAAAAAAAAATAGAAATGGATATAAAACAATTAAATGAAGCACTTGCAAAACGTTTGCTCCCAGTATTGTCAGTTTATCATCAATGTTCATGTCAGTATCATACTTTATTCAACTCAAAACTTTTAGCACCATCTTTTCTAAAGGCTATGCTAATTGTAGGACTGTTCACACTTATGCTGGCAATAACATCCCATAAATGAACAGCTAAAAGCATAAACTTAAAGTGAATGTTTCCTTGAAAAGTATTTTATACTCTTTTTTTCTTCATCTACAACTTATTTTACTGGATCATTTGTAAAAACAGCTACCAAAAAAAGAAAGTTTCTGTGGGTGTAGATGTTGCCCGAAACATAAAGGTCTTTCAAGGAACCCTTCAAACTTTAAATTGCTCTAATTTTACATAAAATTAATTTGTGTATGTACCATGTGTAGGAAAGTCAACCATTGCAAAGTTTGAAGTGACTTTTGTAACACCCTTAATAATTATAGAAGAAATATAAGAAAGAGATGATGCATCATTTACTTGTAATTGAGTATTTCTTACATCAACACACATTCCTTGATTGTTATACATACACTGTGTATTCAGTTTTTAGATCTTCAATTTGCATTCTCAGAAACACATTTGTTTTTGCTGAGCTCACCGTAATCTCTATCACTTTACATCTTTTATAACAAAATATACAAAAGTGAAGCAAAGACACAAACAGAACAAAGTTTGTAGAAAAAGACTTCTTTACAGGGAGTTATTTGTTAACAGTCAATCCTTCAGAAGCTGCCTACAGAAATAATCACCTATCATCCATGAACATACACACATTCCCAGAAAATAGTCCAAACTGATGATAAAATTAAATATTTCATACAGCACAGCATCAATAATAATTAACAAGGGTCAATAACACGATAAAATGATCAATACATATACAAGATGGAAATGAATTGGGGACGTTAAGTAATCTAAAAACACAAAAATCACTAGGAAAATATAGTAAATTCACATTTCAACCAAAAGTCTTCAACAAATTTAACAAGATTTTCAAACATTTAGATTAATTACTGAGTCAATTTTGTAACGCTTGCATCACTTACTATTTAAAAAAGGAAAACATGTTTTTGGAGCTAGTTGCTCTTATCATCAGTTCCCAGTCGACTGCCACCAAAAACAACACATCAGGAACATAAACCAAAAACAGCAACAAAAATCAGCGCTAGTTTGGCAGTTTTGGAAGGAACACCACACCATAAACAGAGATCTGAAACTACTAAAACACAGAACTTGCAAACTTTGGGGAAATACATTTGGAAAAATAGGAACTGCATTTTCAATTTTGCAACCCCAGCAGCTGAGAAACTGATGCAGAGGTTCACCTAACTGCCAGCAGTCAACCAGGAGCTGAAGATGGGAGCAATGGCTCCAAAAACATTTTTACTTTTTTAAATAGTAATGATGTAAGTGTTAAACTCTGAGCTCAATAATTAATCTAAATGAATAGTGCATGTCACTGTCACAAAGACCACCATGCTTAATTTTAAGTAAAGTATTTTCAAGGATTACTATATCCAATTGCCTCCTCAAAAACCTACTTGGAAGGCCCAGCAGGCTGTGAATCTGTGAGAGCAACAGTGCACTGGGGCTGCCCACTTTTGTCACCTACTCTACCCCAAGCAGTAAATTGTAACGAAGATATTGGTAAAACAAAGAGATTCCTGAAGCAACACTTGATGAATATAAAGTACAAGCAGATGGACAAATCAACCGTGACCTTATTAGTAAAGATATCACACTTTTAAAAAACCTGACAATTGACCATGTGAGGAAAAAGCTATATCATAAAGAATTCAAGTTATGTCATGAATTTTGAAATAGCTGCAGATGATATGACTGACAGTAGAAGAACAGCAGCAGCACAACTTGATGGGAGAAGGTCTCCTAGAAATATTGTCCTGTTTAAAACAACTGGTCAAAAGTGTTTTTAAAGTGCCATTACATTGATACCTAAAACAATTTAAATGTTGGATAAAAGCAAATTATAAAGACAGAGAACCTCTTAACAAAATGGCAGTTGCATGGATTGTGAAGAAGCCCTTCGCTGGACAGACAAACTGCAGCCTTGAAGTCAGATTAAAAGGACATTTCATACAGGCAGCACATTCTTGGCAGAAAGAAACCAAATGAATAATGCAGACTAGCAAGCGATAAACCTTATACACAAAACATAGACAACTTAACGGTGAGATGTTGATAATAAAAAGTGCACATAGTGAAGCAGCGTGTTAAAATTTAACTGCTTGTTAAACGTAATCATAGGGAACTTTGTTAATAGACGGAAGAAAGAAGAGATTCTGCTTAAAAAGACAGTTTTGTTGCAGTGACAGGAGGAATGATCATGAAGGTTATTCACATCCAATGTTAGTAACAACTCTAACTGACATGTCCCCATGTTGGCAATTCCAAATACTAACAAAGCAGTAAAACAATCAGTGACTGTCAATATTACTCCAGTTCAATCCAGCCCACAACTGAATGCTGCATGATATGATCCTGGTATATTCCAACAACGTAAAGTTTTACATGAAACACATTTTGCTGGAGAAGGTTATCGACTTTCTATAATAAATTATTTATAACTGAGCTGGCAGTGCATTGGTACTTCTATATGTACAGGAATGGTTTTTGAAAGTTGTACAATAATTTGTACTTGTATCTAAAGCTTTGTGCACATTGGTCAAACAGTGACAATTTGTACATAAGGACTTAAAAAATACGAGTAAAGGTAGCTTTTTGAAGTTGTATGGTGTCCTATACTTCAAGTGCACAAATTTGTGCCCTGGTTGACCAAGTAATAAGGGGTTGAAAACAAAGTAAGGGTAGCTTTTAAAGATTTTGATTACCATATAACTGAAAATAAGGATTAGAATGGTTTTTTGGAAGTTGTAACATAACTTATGACTTTTGTCAAATCCTATTGTATAATATTTTGACCATATGGTTTAAACAGTACAGATTCTACTTAAGGAGTTGAAAATATGGCAGGGGTAGTTTTTCAGATTTGTAAGGTAGCTTATATATTTGTTGGGTCCCATAGTATAAGCATACATCTAAATAGACCAAACAACACTGATGTGTATGTTAGGGGTTGAATATAAGGGTAGTTTCAGTTTCTTGATTGCAAATGTACCCAGTTTTGTCTAAATCATACCAAAAATATTACATGATAAAACCTCAGTGAAATATGAGGGAAACGTGGTTTCAACATAATACAGTCACCCCAAAGCCCCCTAAAATAACTCAATTTTAAAATATTTTATCACTTCCCATTTACACATTTGCATTGAAAGTCATTAAAAATTTGCCATAACTAGCAATAAAGTGCCAAAAATAGCCTGATATATCCTTATTCAATGAAACAGGATTGAAATTTGGTAACTTGAACATGAAAAAGAAACCTAAACCTAATTTTCAAACTTTTGGAAACATTATATATCTGGAAGAATAGGGCTTTTCAATGGTGAAATAATTACCATAATAGGTTGAGTGGTTTTTGAGAGTACGTTGCGCAAGCACATACTTTTCTCTCTTTATTACATTAATGTATTAAATGTTCCGAGTTGAGCAGCTTATCACTGTGCTCTTTAACATCCCATTTTGATACCTAAAGAAAAGGTGGTGTTCATTAGTCAGAGAACGCTAACTTGTCAGCACAGATTGTACAAGTTAACCCAACTCAGCATCCGTGGCAGGATCTATCCTAAGCTTTATGCAGATGTCACATTTCGGCAATGTTAAAACATGTTTAAGGTTTTAGACATAAATTTGTATCTGCATTAGTGCACAGTTCTTTTTTGCATTACATGCAAAGATGGCAACAAAATCAGCACTGACAGGTAGTGGAACAATGTCAATTTTCAATGAGTTCAGTGATGATAGTGATACAGAAGGTCAATGCAACAACGGTTCAAGTGACTCATGTGTATGAGTGGTAGGTACATGCTGTTACCTTATCTCCATCCGATAAGTGTTTCAAACTTTATCACACAAAGTGTGTGTGTCTAATATCAGTATGAACCCATACATTATTTTTCAAAATCAACGTGAAGTGAGTATGATCACATGATATGGGTTATAGTGTAAATACTAGGGATGAGACCTCAATACTCCGTGGTATACAACTATTGTAATACCTTGTCACTTTAAGTTTTACATCACTGAAAGTTTTTCCTTTTAATTTGATGCTAAATCAAGAATGAAAGGAGTTGAGATTTCACATTATTGCCTCACAAGTATCTTCAAGGAGATGCTGGACTGCGTTTCCACAGACTGTTGTGTCTAAATGAAAACAATGGTACTCGTGTAGCAAACTGACTTTCCATTACATTTACCTACTTTGGTAACAAAAATCTGTGAGATAATACAGCATATGCAAATATCTGTTACTTTGTGTTTACACCGTACAACTAATTTCCATATATGCATAGAAAATCCTTTAAAAGAAAGTTTTCAGCGCAAAATATAGCTATATGAAAAGGAACCAACAAAAATATTATTATTATTATTATTAGCCTTGATTAATAATGGGGGATATATCCTATGGAATTGCTGCCTATTGGAGAATGTTAAACAGGAACAATTTTGGAATTAACATACAATACAAAGTTGGTTATACACAGAAAATTACTAAGAAAGACATAACTCAGTGAATAAGCCAGCACCCACACAGTTTTTCATAAAATGACTATCAAGAAATAGTGGTATCATCCTCTGTGGCCTAGGAGTACCAGTACCATGCTAGCCTCTAGTTTCCGAGGTCGTGGATTCAAACCCGGCGAAGGGTGATGCATTTTTTCAGTCATAAAAATCCTTGGCATGGCTTCCTTTGGAAGGGAAGTAGTCAGTGGTCCCGTGTTGTACATTTGCATCTCAAGCCTGATGAAGAGGCCTCTGAGCAAAATTTCTGGTCTTTCATGCCCAATATAGAATGGGACAGTGGTTAAAGAGCATGCATAAACAAAACTCAGTTTAATTCAATTTATCCCATAACATTTTCAATTGAAACTTTGTTAAATTTGGACAGAACTATATGTGTTATACAGTTTGATGGTTTCTTGCTCAAAGCTTAACATTTAAAATTATTTCCAAATTTAATGTGAATGTCACATCAACAGGAAAATTTTGCTCTAACTTTTGCAATATTTATTTTCAGTGTAAGAACATTAAAAGACGTAGAAATGAAGACACAGCATACACCATGTTGCAAGAGGAAGTTGGCTGCCTGATTCTACTGCACCTCCATATCAAACACTTTGCTGTAGCGCTTGCTCAGATCCTTTATGAACTCATTCTTCAGTATCTTTAGGCACCTGTTCAACAAACACCATATTAACTTCAAATTCTATCACAACATAGCATGTGAGACATGTTACATTCACATCAATTTCTCTATTCATTATCATTTATTTTTATTTAGCCTTTAGTACTCTTCTTATGAAAAGGTATTGCATTCCATCCAAAAATTTCATATTAAGATTTCACCAGAAATGCATGTTTTGATGCCCTCTGAATCGAAAATAAATTTCTAGATAAAGGTCCATGTGTGTTTGTAAACTAAAAAACAAAAAGGTGAATATTGATATTCAAGTTCAGTATCTTCCAAAGACGTGAGATAAACATTTTCAAGAAAATTTCCACTCCCCAAACTACCCTTTACATGGAACATTTTTCAAAAATGGCACAATAATTTTGATTAAAATAACATGTATATGAAAGATATTTACATGACAAATAAAATGTACATCTTCAATTTGCTGGAAATACTGTGAAGTCCTTTTCATTTGGAAGGAGTTTTATATAATTTTGTATAAGTGGTATACATTAAGCCGTAGATGAAAACTTACTGTAGATCTCTTTAAAACACACAATTTATTAAAATAACTTTTTTGTGACATAAGCCGTTTCAGAGATATCTGTTATTAATGGTTGAAATTATTCTGCCATTGTTTTTTAAGTCCTATAAACATCCACCCTGATTACATGTAAAGAATATAAAATTTTAAGGCCAGCATATAGCGTCCAGTTCTTAAACATTTGACTATCGCTGTTCTCTTTGTATGTATAACAAAATGTGTAATGTAACTATTTCTGCAAACGTTTATTTAGATTAAAATGAAATAGATAGAAAAATATGCTTTCATAAGAATAATTTGTATACCCACTAATAAACGATAAGAGGGTAAAGAATATCATGTGGGTTTAACACTTTTGGTTTCTTTTCTATTTATTTACGCCATGTTAATTATGATAAACCTTGGCAGAAATAGTTTAGTATTTATCCAACATTTCATTTTAAACTTTGCTGTTCACAAACATAAATGCAAACGTTTTTTTCTAAAGATGCTTATTTTGGGCTCAAGGGTCTGAAAACATGTATTTTTGGTGAAACCTCAATGTTGAATTTTGGGTGGAATGTGCTAGGTATGTAGTATAAAAAGTAAAAATTAAATATTGGATAAATACTAAATTCGGTACTTAAGTTCACCGTTTGTAACATTATCAAAAGGTATCCCAACCACAAACTAACCTTTACATGGAAAAAATATTCACTAATTTTTATTTTTTCCAAATTGGGTCTAATGATTTGTAGCAAAACACCACATACTTAATATATTTGCATGATATGTGCATCTTGAACTGCCCATAAATAATCTCTGGAGTCCTATTTATTTAATGAATTTTGATTAATTTTGCACTAGAGAAATTTGGGCAAAATCTTAAAAATGCTTTTGTGCTCTTAAAACAATCTGAACCTTTTTTATTGATAACATATATTGCCTCTTGGCCTGAGACGCATTTAAATGCTGTCATGTGATGTTTAAATACCCTTCTGCATGTGGTTACTTTTCTGCTCCATGGGGATTTGCAAACAAAAACTATTGTATATATATATATATATATATATATATATATATATATATATATATATATATATTATTAGAATACTGAGAGCTTAGTTATAAAATAATGACTGGTTACCATTAGGCCTATATTTTCTTAATTTCAGCTGCAAGATAAAGGCAAAGTGCCCAATTGGAGCAGGAACGTACGTATCTAGCTAATACAGGAGGAGGAGAAGAGCAAGGCTCAAGCATTTTACACACAAAAAAGAAAATATCATTTATGCAATAATTTTTTTCACATTTGCATTTTTAAAGAATACCATCCCTTAAGTTTGTCCAATTTTCAATTATACATAGGATTGCTTACTAAAATTATACTTTGCATAAACATTCTCTAAAAATAGTAGACTTGCAAGGAAAGGAAAAAATATGCATATGTTTTTCTTCTTTTTTTGCATTGAGTTAGGTTATTTTTCCACATCATTTGAAAGGTGATACATATACCTTGCTTCACAAGTTCAACAATACTTCATAAAGGATAGATTAAAGTGTGTATTGATTCAGTGTGGCATTCAGAACAACTATTCCTGAAAAAAAAAAAAATTAACTCTACTAACTTTGGCATTTCTATTTCATCAATTTTTTATGTATATCATGTAAATTAGTCTATATGCTATAGTTTCTTTCCAGTTTCTTCCAAATTAACACCAATGAGGACGTGTGAATAAGTTCATCATATTAAATTTTATCTAGATACACTTTTCCTGGTAGAACAGTTACTAATATTTAATTTGGCTTTTTCTCCCTATTCATTTTTGTTATATTGTTTAATATTCAAAATGTTCCACATGATACAATGTTTGTCCACATGACTTCAAATTTTACAATTACTTCATTAGTTTTTCTTTGCAAGTTGCAGAGCAAATATCATAATTGAATCAGTTTGATAGGCGGCGCCGTGGCCGAGTGGTTAGACCGCTCGCCTCCCACCGAGGCGGCCCGGGTTCGATCCCAGGGACCTGCATGTGGGATTTGTGGTGGACGAAGCGGCGTCTGGGCGGGTTTTCTCCGGGTTCTCCGGTTTCCCCCGCCATTCATTCCACCAACTGCTCCATCATCACCTTTCCTTTCATACATTTCACCAACATTTCGTTTCATCTTCTTCCTTCATCCCATACCAGGCATCGGGCTGATCACCCATCCTGGATGCTCTGTCTGATCCATGAGTGTCTGCTCCTCGACGGGCCTCTGACCCCAGGCACCCGCTTGTAAGTCCTGGGGGGTGTAAGTCCTACATAAGAGGAGGGTAAACAGATAATGAATGAAATGAATGAATCAGTTTGATAAATTTAGAAATTATTTGTCGTACAACTTGACTTATACTTTTAAAACTCACATATGTTTCGAGAGCTATCACTCTCATCCTCAGCTGAAGGTCAACTGCTTTTGAAAAAAATTTTAGAAGCTGTTTTGTGTAGCCATGGATGGAGGTGAATTTTCTGAATTTCTCGCTTTCTCTCAAAGTTTCTAGAGTTGTTCTTGTTGACCAATGGCACTGGGGATTAATTGATGTGCATAATTTTCCCTCTGCCTTCCCAATATAAAGTCTCTAAGTTATCACTTTTAAGGTCTTTGCATTTGACGAGATGCTGCTTGTTGAGGATGACATCTTCACAGAGAGTGCACGGGTGTAGGTAGGCATGTATCTTGTAGAGATGTTTTGCAAGGCAATCATGGCCACTTGCCATCCTAAATAAAGCCACTGCAGTCTTCCTTGGTATTTTTTTATATCAACTCTATCTTTAATATTCTTATAATCTTAAAATCATGTTTTTGTAATGGGACAAATTCTGTATAACAAGCTACCAACAGAAATTAAGGCAATAAATGGCACAAAACAGTTTTGAAGTAAACTGAAACCATTCCTAATAGAAAAACGTCTGCACAAACCCAATGATTTGTAAATATCGTATGTATTTCTATTTTGTTTCTGTATTCTTATTGTAACATCTATGTTCTATATTGACATTTGTAAATAGTTATTTTGTTGTTATTGACAAAGCCAGAAACTTGTATAACTACATGGGCCGCAAATAAATGATTTGATTTGATATTTTAATTTATCTTCTTCATTAAGTCTCTGCTGTCTTTTGAAATATTGTTTAATGTTATTTAATTGTTTATTTATTTCTATTGATTCTACAGGTTTTATGTGTTGTATTGCACCTTTCTTTGCTAATTGATCCGCATGTTCATTGCCCAAAAGTCCAACATGAGCTGGGATCTATTGTAGAGTGACATGACTTCTAATTTCAACTGCTTTAATTAGGCTTCTTATTTCTTTAATATTTCTTGTTGTTTTATTATTGAAATTTACTATTCCATCTATGGCTGATTTTGAGTCTGATAAGATGACTATTTTTTGTTTTATGTATGGTCTATATAAAATGTTCTGTAATGCTGCTTTTATAGCTGTTAATTCTCCATCATAGTGGTTTGACATTTCGTCTAATTTAGATACTGTGCAAAACGCTTACAGTATACTCCTGCACTGGCATTTTTTTTTATTGATGAGGGATTCATCTGTATATATTCGGAGCCATTCTTTTTCTGGGTATCTTTCATTTTCCGTAACTATTGCTATGGCTCTCATTTCATCTGGTATATTGTTTTGTTTGTGTATTGTATATATCAGGTCATTCTGATATTGTATATCAATATATTCTATTGGACTCGTTACCTCTGTTGCAATTATATTTGTTGTAATTATATTCTTGTATTTTAAGTTATTAATATGTGTTCTGAAGGTTATTTGAACTTTTAAATTACTTATAGTACCTGCTGTGTGGTACCATTTCTATCTGTTTCTATTGACTTGCAGTTTTTATGCTAGAGTAATTGCTTTCAACTCATGTTCCAATTCTATAGCCATGTTTCTTGTGAAGCTTTGTAGTACTGTAATTGGTGTTGTTTTTACAGCTCCTGTTATTATTCTTAGTGAATTATTTTCTGAAATTTCTAGTTTACTTTTAAGTCTCTTGTTTACTGTTGTTAGTAGTTTTCCTCCATACAGTAGGTTAGGTTTTATGTATGTTTTATATATATTATTAAGGAGGTCCAAGTTTCCACCCCATTTTATTCCTGCTAAACGTTTTAAAATGTTGTTCTTTTTGTTGATTTTATTCATTACATTGTTTACATGTTCTTTCATTGATAGCTTTTTATCTAATTCTATCCCTAGATACATTGTTGTAGTTACTTTTTGTAGCTTTTTGGTAATGTTTCCCAATTCTTATGTTCTTTTCTCAAGTCCATATTACGTCATCTGCAAACATTCCTACTTGTATGTTACCTATTTTCATAAGCACATCTACTAGGTCATTTATATATATATATATATTGAACAGAATGGCACTTGTAACAGACCCTTGAGGTAGTCCAACTCTCGTTTGTTTCCATTTAGATGTGGCTGTTTTGTATTGTACTGCAAACCATATTTGAGATAGGAAGATTTGAAATCAGTTTAGCATGTGGCCTGATATGCCATATGTCATCATCTTGTATAGTAGCATTTCTCGCCATAATGTGTTAAATGCATCTTTGAAGTCGACAAACAGTGGTAGAGTAGTCTTATTATTCTTATTGAAATTTACTTTAATGTCCTGTGTGAGTCTTACAACCTGGTGTATTGCTGAGCTGTCCTTCCTAAATCCAGCTTGTTCAGGGACTAATAGATTTTGTGTCTCTAAATAGTATGTCAGTCTTGTAGCTATCATTCTTTCTAAGAGTTTTGTTATGTTTGATGTTAAGAATATCGGTTTATAGCTATCTATCATTTGAGTTGGTTTTCCTTTCTTCTAAATGGGTATCATTTTTGCTTTTTTCCACAGTGCTGGTATGTTATTTCTGGTTGTCTAGATTTAATTGAAAATTTTTAATAAAGTATGGTGTGCTTAGTGTCCTAAATTCTTGAGAGCTCAGGATGTATATTATCAGGACCTGAGCTCCTTTTATCTTTTAGTGTCCTTATTGCTTGCGTTATTTCTGCGAGTGTGAATGGCTCATAGAAGATGTTTTGGAAGTTGGATGTATCTTCAAGGTTGCTATTTGTTAGGTATTCATTCTGTTTTTTGTTTTCATTTTTTTATATATTGCTAGTTTTAAAGTATGATGCTAATTTTTCTGCTATAAGGTTAACCTCGTATATTTCTTTATTATTGATATTTAATGGCTGATTTTGTTGGTTTTATCTATTTATTTATTTATTTGATGTAATTATGTACTTCAGTACTATATGTTCTATAGTCTAGATTGTTTATAAATTCTACAAAGCTCTGTTTCTTTGTGGTGTTCCCTGGGTAATGCTAAATGGTCTACAACAAAGGCATGCTTGCCAAGCCAAATAAGTTACCTTCTAAAATGAACAGTTAGCACAACTTACATCAAAATGAGATAAAACTAGAGAAAAAGCAGAAAGCTCACAAGACAAAGCAGATATTACAGAATGGCGAAAATCAAAAAAACACACAGTTAAAATAGGCTACATCAAATATGTGACAGGGAAATTAAGTGAAGCGATAATGATAGTGGAATTAGTTCAAATTAACAAAGTGATCATGAGAACTTAGTGAACTGACAGTGAAAGTGACCTAGTTCACATTAATGGATGGACAGCAAGAACCAAGTGAAGTGCCTGTGATGGTTAAACCAGTTCACAATAACACATTGAAATTGAGAACTGAATGAATAACAGTGAGAACTAAGTAAAGTAACAGTGACATTGAACTAGTGCACATTAACAAAGTGACAGTGAGAACTAAGTGAAGTAACAGTGACATTGAACTAGTGCACATTAACAAAGTGACAGTGAGAACTAAGTGAAGTAACAGTGACATTGAACTAGTGCACATTAACAAAGTGACAGTGAGAACTAAGTGAAGTAACAGTGACATTGAACTAGTGTACATTAACAAAGTGACAGTGAGAACTAAGTGAAGTAACAGTGACATTGAACTAGTGCACATTAACAAAGTGACAGTGAGAACTAAGTGAAGTAACAGTGACATTGAACTAGTGCACATTAACAAATTGACAGTGAGAACTAAGTGAAGTAACAGTGACATTGAACTAGTGCACATTAAGAAATTGATAGTGAAAACTAAGTGAAGTAACAGTGACATTGAACTAGTGCACATTAACAAAGTGACAGTGAGAACTAAGTGAAGTAACAGTGACATTGAACTAGTGCACATTAAGAAATTGATAGTGAAAACTAAGTGAAGTAACAGTGACATTGAACTAGTGCACATTAACAAAGTGACAGTGAGAACTAAATGAAGTAACAGTGACATAGAACTAGTGCACATTAACAAAGTGACTGTGAGAACTAAATGAAGTAACAGTGACATAGAACTAGTGCACATTAACAAAGTGACAGTGAGAACTAAGTGAAGTAACAGTGACATAGAACTAGTTCACATTAACAAAGTGACAGTGAGAACTAAGTGAAGTAACAGTGACATAGAACTAGTGTACATTAACAAAGTGACAGTGAGAACTAAGTGAAGTAACAGTGACATTGAACTAGTGCACATTAACAAAGTGACAGTGAGAACTAAGTGAAGTAACAGTGACATTGAACTAGTGCACATTAACAAAGTGACAGTGAGAACTAAGAGAAGTAACAGTGACATTGAACTAGTGCACATTAACAAATTGACAGTGAGAACTAAGTGAAGTAACAGTGACATTGAACTAGTGCACATTAAGAAATTGATAGTGAGAACTAAGTGAAGTAACAGTGACATTGAACTAGTGCATATTAACAAAGTGACAGTGAGAACTAAGTGAAGTAACAGTGACATAGAACTAGTGCATATTAACAAAGTGACAGTGAGAACTAAGTGAAGTAACAGTGACATTGAACTAGTGCACATTAACAAAGTGACAGTGAGAACTAAGTGAAGTAACAGTGACATTGAACTAGTGCATATTAACAAAGTGACAGTGAGAACTAAGTGAAGTAACAGTGACATAGAACTAGTGCACATTGACAAAGTGACAGTGAGAACTAAGTGAAGTAACAGTGACATTGAACTAGTGCACATTAACAAAGTGACAGTGAGAACTAAGTGAAGTAACAGTGACATTGAACTAGTGCTCATTAACAAAGTGACAGTGAGAACTAAAGAAGAAACAGCGACATTGAACTAGTTCACATTAACAAAGTGACAGTGAGAACTAAGTGAAGTAACAGTGACATTGAACTAGTGCACATTAACAAAGTGACAGTGAGAACTAAGTGAAGTAACAGTGACATTGAACTAGTTCACATTAACAAAGTGACAGTGAGAACTAAAGAAGAAACAGCAACATTGAACTAGTTCACATTAACAAAGTGACAGTGAGAACTAAGTGAAGTAACAGTGACATTGAACTAGTTCACATTAACAAAGTGACAGTGAGAACTAAGTGAAGTAACAGTGACATAGAACTAGTGCACATTAACAAAGTGACAGTGAGAACTAAGTGAAGTAACAGTGACATTGAACTAGTGCACATTAACAAAGTGACAGTGAGAACTAAGTGAAGTAACAGTGACATAGAACTAGTGCACATTAACAAAGAGACAGTGAGAACTAAGTGAAGTAACAGTGACATTGAACTAGTGCACATTAACAAAGTGACAGTGAGAACTAAGTGAAGTAACAGTGACATTGAACTAGTGCACATTAACAAAGTGGCAGTGAGAACTAAGTGAAGTAACAGTGACATAGAACTAGTGCACATTAACAAAGAGACAGTGAGAACTAAGTGAAGTAACAGTGACATTGAACTAGTGCACATTAACAAAGTGACAGTGAGAACTAAGTGAAGTAACAGTGACATTGAACTAGTGCACATTAACAAAGTGACAGTGAGAACTAAGTGAAGTAACAGTGACATTGAACTAGTGCTCATTAACAAAGTGACAGTGAGAACTAAATGAAGAAACAGTGACATTGAACTAGTTCACATTAACAAAGTGACAGTGAGAACTAAAGAAGAAACAGCGACATTGAACTAGTTCACATTAACAAAGTGACAGTGAGAACT